>LKNJ01000671.1:71307-138086 GCA_002120245.1 Maccullochella peelii
CACTGCAAAGGGGGGGGGGGGCAGTGATGCAAGTGTATAACCTGAGCAGATAGATCATAAACTTCCACAGTTCAACATTCCTGAGGCCAAAACAATGTTTATTTCCATATTTATTCCTTTTTTCTGTTTGATTATTCAAAATGAACTCGACTCAATCCAACAGTTCAATCATTCAGCTTTATTTGCACTGCTTACAAAAGACACTACTTGCATATTTTGGCATATTATAACACACTAGCACAATATGGAAATTGAGCTGTATAACATTTTCTGTTGTTTTAATGCAAATCTAACTACTTTGGATGTAGTGAACATTGCTATTGATAATTCATTTCTGCATTTCACATCTCCAAGGTCTTTCACACATTACAAAACCAGCTACAGTGATAATAAAATATTCAGCCATGGAACTTTACAGCTATGTGTACTCTTCTTACTGAGGGATAAAACACATACATAAAACACATTGAATATATTATGTAGGAATGCAAGTTCACACTTTAGTATAGCCACTACTTAAGTTGATATTATAATGTATGAATTATGAATTAATAATATATTTTTTAGGTTAAATCACTGGTTCACGTGTGATTTCCACTCAGTACATCCAAAATATGGGATTATTGTGTTGTTAGAAATGCAAAAACAATTTAAAAAGAAGAAGAGATCTTACAGTCTTGGCCTCAGGTAAATCGCAGAGGTCTGGAGAGATTGAGACCTCCAACCTCCATCAGACAGGTGTCTGCTTACATGAGATTACAGTGACCCTAACCTACATATGAAGAGCATTGAAGTGCCATTCAAACACTAGCTGATATCAAACAAGGAGTGCAGGAAGTTTAAAATTGTAACTTAAAAACATAGGTTCCACTATTCTTAACCCTTACTAAAGACTTGTGACATTGTTGGTGCTGTAGAAAGACACTCTTTGTGCTCCGTACTCAGCACCTAAGGGACAGAAAATACTGGTGAAGGTATTGCGGTGAAGTACAATATGTGCACGCATGCAGGATGTGAGGTATAACCCCTACCTGATTGGCAGATGAAGTTGAGGAGCATGTCACAACGCTGGTGCTCCCACAGGAAGCCCTCTCCTCTGGCTATGCCTCCACAGGGGTAGGAGTAAAGCTGAGGGGCCAAATTTTGCGGCCATTTGGTGAATTTCATGGAACCGCCAGACATCCAGTACCACGTGTCGCGCATTATGTATCTGCCAATCAGATTTATTAACAGATTTGCACTTGTTATCAGCCTTATCTTTATGATGTTATATAGGGTTACAACTAAATTATTTTAATTATTCATCTTTTTTATTTTGATTAATCATTCATTCAATGCAATGTCTAAAACATAGTTGGAAAAAAGCCCATAACAAGTTCTGAAAGCTCAAGGTGGCAGCTCCAAATGCTTTGTTTTGTCTGACCAACAGTTTAAAACCCAAAAATATTCAATTTAAAATGATTTAAAACACAGAAAAGCAGCAAATCCTCACATTTCAAAAGATGGAACCAGCAAATGATTTTGCTCGATTGAACTGAAACAATATATTATGAAAATTGTTGCCGATTAATTTTCTGTCAATCGACAAATCACTTGACTCCTTGTTTCAGCTCTAATGTTGCAGTAGGTTCGTCGTAGGATGTGTCTTCAGTCAAAGGTGTAAGCAAAGCATCCATGCATGTCTGTCTTGGAATGGCAGCAATGCAAATGAGCAAATATAAGGACATGCAACATTTGACTTGAAGACTTGTGTTTTTTGAGTAAACGTAAATTAGCTACATTCAAATTTTGGACTGTATGGAAACAGGACAGGTTAGGGTACCTGCCCTCTCAGTCTATTCAGTACGAGTCCACCTTCTTACGTCTTTTAAACTTAAATAAATTCCATGATCTTGCCAAAGGCATGGTCTATTTGTTGAACTTGCACTTCGGTATTTAACAGATGATTTTAGTGCAAATTGTCAACTTGGGGATTGTTGGTTCCAAAATTAACCCATTGCTGATGTTATTGGTTGTAAAGTAAAGTATTATAAACAAAACACGAACATGGAAACACAGGGCTATGGGATGTTAAAAAACTTTTAAATTCTGAGCTTTAGAATGGTATATTATATAATGCTGTAACTTTAAAGATGATTATCAGAGAGGCCATCATGTAAATGGAAAAACCATACCAGCTAACTTATATTACGTCATGTTGAGTTGTGCTTGAGTGAGACACTGAGCACCTATACCCATCATTCATACATCAGAGCATCAACTAAATCTCTAAAATGTCAATATCAGTGTAGAGTACCTGCGCAATCCCAGCCAGACATAGTCTGTGAGGGGGAAAGGACTGCTGCTCAGCAGCTGCTCCACCGCGGTCTGTTCTTCCTGACTGTGAAGGCTAAGCAGGTCCCAGTAGTGATGTCTACAGTAGAAGAGAGCATCAGACCAGCAAAGCTTCACTCCCACCACCGTCACATCCCTGCCATTCAGCGACATGCTCACAGTGGGAGGAGGAGGAGGAGAAGGAGGAGGAGCAGTAGGAGCAGGTGTGGAAGTGACAACATCTGGCTCTGGAGAGAAAGAATGTTGTTAGGTTTCTGTTGGCCTAATACATGTTTGATCTGGGTTTTTTTTGGAAACCGGCTTGTCTTGAAATTTAAGTTGCCGGGGGAGCTTTGGTTCCAAAATGAAAAGTTAACAACGAAAGCCAGAAAGTCAGCACCCGGCCGTGTAGCCAAAGAGTCACTGGAGTCGACTCACACCTTAATCAAGCTATTATATTATTATTTTGTCAAGCAATAGTAAAAATCTTAATAAAAATCTTATTTGTTGCTCATCAGCTATGTCTGACTTCAGACGTTGTAGCAACAACAATAACATATGTTTTTGTCAGAAGTCAACAATATTAGTAATAGAACCACTTCAGACATAATACAGTGTCTGAAAGCCAGTTCTGTTTTTGATTGATTTTCTTCTATTCAGCATAACGGTCAATGACCATACCTGCCAGAGAAGCATACACCTCCACTGCACACAATACCAAAGTCTTCCAAAATCCTGGAATGATCACAGTGACGTAGCGACCTTCCATGCCTGCACACTGGAAGGTGTATATTGATGTACCTGTTACCGTTGAGATGGTACCACATCTGGAGGGAGAGAAACATCATGGAGAAATGTTTTGTTTGACAAATAAGAATTTGCTCTAATTTCATTTACCAATGGTATAATTTTAGCTTTTCTAATCCCTGTCCGAAACATTAAGCTTACATGTGTTTTAGGGACAATTTCTCTAAAATGTAAATGGCATTATTATAATTTATTGTGTTGTTGTACTGCTGCACTGTAGCTAAATCAGAAGAAACACATATTTTGTAATTATTTACTGACAAATATTCCAGGTGTAGATATTATGCCTCACCTGGGGTTTGCGGGGAACCACGGTGAGTTTCCAATCAGGATCTGTGCCCCATTAAGCCACTCGGGGCAACAATCTTGTCTGTTGATGATGGTGACAGCACTAACCTTGTGCACAGCTAACAAGTCTACATTCCACCAGGGATCGGTCTGTATTATAGTCCCGGAACAGCATTCATTAGTGAATCCCCTTTTACAACCGCTGACAGCACGAGAGGCCGTCCACCAAACATAAAACCAATAACAAGTCGTTGACTGTGCTGCTGGTTTGTTTAAGGCCACGTTTGGTAGAGCTTCCACTAAAGTGAAAAAAAGAAGAAAAAAACTGTAATGAATCAATACCAGACTGTTATGTTTCAATAAATCAAAGCCAGTCAGTTACAGTTGTACCTGCTGGGGCACCATACACCTCCACTTCGCACAGGGTGAGAGTCTTCATCATTCCAGGGATAATCACATTCACGAAGCGACCTTCCATGCTGCCTCCATCACAGTGGTATGTGTAGG
Source organism: Maccullochella peelii (assembly GCA_002120245.1). Lineage (NCBI taxonomy): Eukaryota > Metazoa > Chordata > Actinopteri > Centrarchiformes > Percichthyidae > Maccullochella > Maccullochella peelii. The sequence goes on from LKNJ01000671.1 coordinate 75,223, forward strand.
TTTTACCCGGTCTGATGTGAGAGATGTTAGCACACCTGACAGTGGGGGGAATAGCTGTGGTTATCTTGTGGGCTTCTCGTTAAAATAGAACAACATGAGGTCTTGAAACCTGAAAAGGAGTCCACATCTTTAAGCCTTCTCTCACTAGATTTAAAAAATGTGTTGTTTATTTTATTTTTTTCATATAGGGCTTTCAATTAATGCTGAAACTACTGTATATGTGGTTAACAGAAGCCTAAGAGTGTTTCACATTTTTTCTGACATTTAGTAAATTGCCAACAAGTTGCTATGCGGAAACTACAAAAATATCAGAATAAATATGTGCCATGCCAGGCTGTATCAGACTGTTGTGTTTCAATAATTCTGTAAAGTGCAGTTGAGGCTTACGGGGATGCCATTTATTTTGCAAGTACTTGTTCATAAACCAAAGTATTGGACAAAATGAAAATTTGACTGGAAAGGACAGGGGATCACCAAAGTTAATACTGAGCAGGATATGTTTGTATCAAATGTCGTGGCAATCCATGAATAGTTGTGGAGACATTTCCCTTTGAATCAAAAATGTCACCCTCGTGGTGGCAGAGGAAAAATCTGTCTGTTGCATTTGTTATCTGGGGACCCTGAATGTCTGCACAAACATGGCACTCTATCCAACCATTAAAAGGTATTTCAGTCTGGACCAAGTGGTAGACCAAATGCCTGACATTGGCCATCCCTAGGTGCCCCTGCTAGTGTCACTAGACTACAGCATTCAATAGACAATTCCCAGTGTAGCATTTTAAATACCTGGAAGAGTGAGTGCAGTTCAGCTTTGTCCTGTTGAACCAAAAGAAGCCTCTAGCGGCAGCTAACAAGCTAATAGACTGGCTGCTTAATTTTTTTCCGGCAACTGCTACGTGTGATGGAAGTTAATCACTGTAGGAAGGTAAACACTGAAATATTACTGTTCTGATAATTCTAAAGTAAAATATACACTGAATGCTGCATGTTCTGAATTCTTGTCAGTACCTGGGGTTGTCGTTTCCGTTGTTCTCCTGTGAGTTCCCAATTCGGATCTCAGCTCCATCCAGTCTCTCAGCACAGCAGTCTCCTCTATTGGTGACTTTGACTGTTGAGACTGTATATTGCTGTCGCAGGTCCACCCTCCACCAGGGGTTGGTCTCGTCCTCAGCAGTGTGACTACAGAAACCACTGCTGTAGTATGAGTTTCGTCTCCCATCGATGGCTTTGGAGGCAACAGCGAAAGAGAGCGTTGATGACTGGGTGGCATCTCCTTTCAGTGCCACATTGGCTGAAGGATATACTTGAAACAAAAATAGACAGATGGTTAGATTTATCATTTCTTGTGGTTCGTCTGTCATGCCATCATTACAATGATGCATCAAGTGCATGGAAATTACACATTGTTGCTGAACTGAAGGTAGTGAAAAACAATTTATCCAGTCAGTGTTGGCAATAGGGTAGTGGAATCCACAATAGTCCACAATAATTCAGGTAGCCTGGTTCCTGACTCCGCCATACTACAAATAGGTCTGGGGTTGTGCTCACTGTCAGCTGTTTTTTCCTGGTTGGAGAGACAATTGACCAATCAGAGCTTTGTAGGCAGGATTAAAAAATGGGGATGTCATGTTCGTGTGCTACATCATAAAAAATAGCAACCGAAAAATAGGCATAAAAATTCCAAAGCTATACAGGTTGTTCCAAGTCGGCTTAGAGAAATAACAACTCTTCGCCATACTTCTTCAGTCTGTTGTTACTGGTTGGTTTCAATGCAAAAAAACATGCAAAATAATCTCAACTCCCAAACAGAAATCAGCTCACATGAACACAATGTTAGGCTGAATAATGAGGTGAAACCCAATGGCAATTCAATCTGATTATTTGACTACTGGACGGGGCCCCTGGCTGGAACGTGTCAGAGAAGACATTTATTGCTGTTGCCTGTGGCCCAAAATGTCTAGAGGTGCCCCTGTTCACAATTGAATATTGATTTTTAACATTTTAGGCCCCAGGCTGGCGAGTCCTTGAACTACTAGACTTATCTACATCATATGACATGTATCATTACCATAGTTTACAGGGAACACCTCAACTTCGCAGAGATTTAGAATCTTCTGGCTTCCTGGGAGAAGCACAGTGACGTAGCGTCCCTCTGTAGCGCCACAGGGAAAGTAGAACGTTTGTCTGCTCGGAATGTATGAGATGACTGCACACCTGTGTGAGAGAAAGGGAGTGGAGAAGAAAAAAGAAAGTCAGAGGAACAAAAGGTTTTTCATATCACCATAGGAGATGTATTATACAGGTCTGCATCAAGCTGTTTCACCTGATGTTACTGGTGTCATGGATATCTACGGAGTTTCCAATCCAGATTTCGGAACCTTTCAGCCCGTTATCATTTTGATCTCCATTGGTTATCATTATAGCAAAAATTTTGTACACATTCTGCAGGTCTACCCTCCACCAGGGATTGGACTCTTGATAGGTGAGGGAACAGGAACTGCTGCTAAAACTCGGTTCTCTGTTCCCATCAACTGCCCTGCCAGCAGCACCAAATAGGTTTTCTGAAGACTGGACAGCTTGTTGGTTCAGTGCCACATTTTGGAGAAGATTACCTTATTGGCAAACAAAATAATTATTAGACAAGAAAACCACAGAATGTATTGAGGGGAAAAAAAACAGTTTACCTGCCAGTGCTCCAGATGTCAGCATGAGGGAAATGCCTATACGTGATTAGACAACATATAGAGATGTTGGAATGCTTGATTTTATCTCATTATATTAAATGATATAGAGAATAATGGTGTGTACATTTTCATATACATATGTAAGTTGTATTTTGAACTAATCAGTTTAAACAGTGAAATGAAAGAAGAGGTGTCCTTATTGAAAGGGGACAGCATCCTCATTAAAATCACCTTTAATAATAATAATCACCCCCTTTTGGCAACCCCCCATACAACACAGCTTTAAGTCATCTTGTCTTGGAAACTCTTTGTAAAGTATTTAGATTCAATTTAATTTTAAAAGATTAAAACAATAATAATAATTATTATAATAATAATTATAATAAAACAATACAATTAAAATAATCAAATAATGAAAAATTAAATAAATAAATAAAGTATATAGTTTAAGATACTGTGACTTACCATTGAGGATCCAGATTAACTGACTCCCATTCATGGCTTTGGAGACAGTCCCAGGGTCAAGGTTTTGACGATCTTAATAAAAATACAATTAAGACTGAGACACACACTGGCTGTCTTTTTAGTTTTCCTCTGAGCGTTACTAATCACATACTCTACTTGATCATTTGTTCTGGTAAACGAGAACATGTAAATTAGCAGTCAGAAATGTTTGCATAAAGGACACCACACCCAGATGGACATTATTGCAAACAAATCCTGCCTTTCGATTTTGTCTTCTCCTCATTATAATATCTACTTTTCCCAATAGTTACATAATTTTTAACCATCCATTAAACGGTGGCACAGTTATGGAGAATCGTTGCATTTGACAACAAATACCATGGTCTGTTTGAAGTTGTTGTTAATAGTATGGAGTCATATTTCATCATCATCCAGCTCCTCCAAGCCAGGTGTGCTTGTGGAAAGGTCCTAGTGAGTTTCTTTGCACCAAATAAATATTTTCTCCTTATTTATTAAGCTCATTGCTCTTTTGTCTTTATATGTAAATTGCTTTTAGATACAATCTTTTAATGAATATCTCTTAGACTGTAACATGGAGGATATTTGTGTTACTACCACCATTTATGCTTTTATTATACTTTTACATCTTGTATGATATGTATACTTCTGCTTGTTAATATTCCAAATTATCCCTGTATGATTGTTGATCATACATTGGCTTCCTGTTAGAATAATAATAATGAACTGTGCTGATGCTGAAAATTAATTTCAAGGGAATTTAAATCAACAAAGTTAAAGAACACCAAAACATTCGATACTGCTAAAGGTTCAGATCTTCGGAAATTCTTACTGGTGATACGGTTCAGTTTTTACCCTCTGTCAACAATATCTGACAAATTATTAATGCCACTAAGATAATCAGTTTGCGTAAAATATTTATTTCAAAATGATGTAATACAAACTCAATTGTTACATAATGCAATGTGTAAAATCAGTTTCACCAAAAACCAAACAAAGGTATCATACACAGAATTATTTATGGGCAACTGGTCATTTTCATGTGTACTTGCACATATACACACGCACGCACACACACGTGAAAGTATCAGCCGATAAAGGCTTCATTGTAAAAGCATTGTTGAATCATCAACAATATGTACATTCACACCAAAGACAATAACATAATAATAACATAATGCAAAAACACACATGTCTGCCATTTGCTGGCATCATTATGACAGAGAAAGAGAGAGAGGAGAAAAACATTGTTTGTTTGTCTTGTGTGTGTCACAAGAAACATAACACACAATACAAAGTAAAATAATTATGGTCCTTCATAAGGGCAGATCTACCTATTCTGAGGGGAAAAGGATATCATGGTTAACAAAAAGTTCTTCATTAGTTCCTGAGCTTTTTAACAAAAACGTTTTGACATTTATGCATTGTTTAATTTACCAACGGATATTATCGTGGCACCACAGTTTAATGATTTGATGGATCTAAGGGTTACCGTGAAGTTACCAAGACTTTTGCCTGATAGTAGTAATGTGGGCTTAAAGGTAACCAGACCCCAAACCCAGAATGTGTATAAAGCATGACATCTACTGGTGAAAGCCAGGTACGGGTTCAATTGATTTGGATTTGATGTTTGGTTACTCTTCATGGTTCATATTGTAATAGGGCTTCTCATTTGTAGCCCATTCTAGCCATTCAAAGATAGATTTACACCTGGGGCAGAGAGTCAATGTATTTGCCTGCAATTAAGTAACTCGTAGGACAGAAATCCAGCAGTCCCATGGTAACAAAACAAACAAAAATGGATTACACAACATTAAATTAAAAACCCCCAAAAATTCACTTTGAATTGAATTAATTGTGTTTGTTTCAGAGCCTATAACAGATGTGAAAGCAGTTGGAAGGCTGTAGAAGAGTCACCACCCTCCACCACTCCTACTTTCACCTGCAGTGAGTAAGTTGATACAAAATTAAGCATGATCCTAATTATCTGGAGTGCACTGTGTTTAGTAAACCTCCTTGTCTTGACTCATGGGGGTTTCAGTTTCCTCATAGTATGGCCAGACCCAGCACTCCCACTGTGATCAGCAGAGCTATAGGGGAGGACGAGAGAACAGACATGTTTTTATTAGGCATTGTGCAAACATATGTAATTCCCAGCACTTTTTGGACTTCTCTTCTGAACTTTGGTCTCTTAGGAAAATGACACTATCTTTTTTTGCTTACCTTGAGTCAGTGATTTCTGGAGCATAGTAGCGTGACCAGAAAGCGCATTGGTGACAGTGGCGTTAGGATTTCCCAGGTCTACAGGGGGGCTCTTAAATGTGACGACGGGGTCTCCCAGATCCTCAGAAGCTGAGAGTGTAAGCAAAAGACAAAACGTTTGCTGATGTTTTTAGCACATGGGAAAATATTAATATATTATCTGTGCTAGTCTCTGTGACAGTGGGACTTAGTTGACTGATGAAGTGCATTAGATGTGTGAGTGAATGTGTATCTCTAATGTTAGCTTACTGCTGTTGAAAGATCCAGAGGAGATTGCGACTGTGAGAGCTGATGCTTTAGTAACTGGGTTTGGTACGGTGGCAGCAAATGTACACTGGATTGTTTTTCCATTGACCTTGCCCTTCACAGAGTTTGCGTTCAGCTAGAGAGCAAAGACAGTACAACAGATGACAAAGAAGACTATGAGTTTTCAGTGGTGTAGTATATAGCCAATATTTATATACCATACAGATGTTGGTGATTTGAATTAATGTTTGCCTTGCTATTACTTGAGCAGAAGGTTCAAAGGCTTTGTGTGGCATTTTGTGCACACTGATTGAACCATATTTGACGTGTAGAACAAAAAGAAAATTAAATCGAAGTATAGACATTGAAATTAGGTTCATTACCAGACTTGTTCAGCTGTATCTACTGCTGTTCATATATATTTTTTACACAAATCTGTGCATTATAGTGCAAGTGTGCCATGCAGCTGCTATAAAGTCTCATTCATACTGAGATCACAATTCATCCAACAAAAGAATAAAAAGCAGCTGCAGGGAAAGTGGGCTCCAACAGACTAATAAATGTATCTTCACCCAGCTCTACCCCCACCACCAGTCTGAGGCAAATAGAACTCACCACTTTCTTAATCAGCTTGGTACCACTGAGGACAGTTCCAAAGAATTTAACAACACCTTTGTTGTTTGCACAGACGTAGGTTGTGTCGTTATTTCCCTGTGGTGCAAAACCAGAAATTGTAAATATAACTTGTTTACACAGATGACTTCAAACAAGCTGTATGACTGGCTCTGGTTTAGACTTCATTGTACGTTCACCTGTGAGTGAGTAAGTGACAGAACTTGACGTACCAGTGCGCCTGTTGCCAGGGTGGCAGCGATGTAGCCTTCCGACTGTCCTGCGAGAGCAAATTCAAAGTTGTCACCGCTCAGCTGCTTGGCACCAAGAAAGAAACATGATCCACTGGCGGGGTCACACGAAGAGGGCTGAGATGCACAGAGCTGTTTGCTCCCACATTCTGTCCTAGAGATATTTGTCTGTAAGGGAGGTGAGAAACATTTAAGTGGGTGGGAAATGTGCACTTTGATTAAGTTCAACACCATTAATGAAAGTGACTTTACTTGATCTTGTTCTGTTCTATTGTATTCCACTATGCTCTTTTTTAAATTAAAAATGTTTTTTTGGCATCACTCACCACAAGTGCTTCCACTGTGGCGTTGGGCGTCAGTGGGGGAGCTGTGGTGGTTGTGTTGTTTCCTGCTGTGTTGTTTCCTGCTGCCGTTGTGTTGTTTCCTGCTGTGTTGTTTCCTGCTGCCGGTGCTGCCGTTGTGTTGTTTCCTGCTGTGTTGTTTCCTGCTGTGTTGTTTCCTGCTGCCGGTGCTGCCGTTGTGTTGTTTCCTGCTGTGTTGTTTCCTGCTGCCGGTGCTGTCAGGTTTGTTGCCATCGTTGCATTTGGTGCACTTGTCATGTTGTTTGTTGGTTCTGTGGTTATGTTAGTCGCTTGAGCGTAGGTGCCCACAGATATCCATGACAGCGTGACAAACAGGACGGTGAGGATCAGTCTGTTGTCCATACCTAGAGTGGGTAGGGTAAGATTATTCAGTTAAATAATCTAATGGGACACTTCATCTACAGTTAGTTGTGTGGTAGCAGAGATTGTATCAGGTGAGCTCAGAGAAAATATTTGAAGGCGAAATATTCTAAACATAAAACCCATTGAACATAATCTATAAGTGACAGTTTGTCACAGCACTGCATTTGCAAACATTTTCCAAACATCCAGTGGTAAGCTACTCTCTTTGGGGGTTGCGGAGGAGAACGTACAGTAGATGTTACTAAATAACCATATTTAATGATAGTGCCTTTTAAGTAAATTTGCTTTGAGGTGTAACATAGTATACCATTTCAAAACCCAAACCTAATTTTATAAAATTATGAACCATTAATATATCATTAAGGTGAAGATTTATTGTAAGAAAAATGTAAATTTAACATACATGAATGTATTTCCATGTCCAACATGTAATTTAACAAAATTCCAATTATAATTTAGGATATAAAATATAAATATAATATTATATTCATCATAATATATTTTACTTAATATTACTAAAATGCTCATAATTATAAATTACTTTTATTCTTAATAATTATAATTAATTGCTTTCATTCACATCGTTTTTAGAAATTGAATAAGAACAAAACAACAAAACAGTGAATAATAAACCTAAATAGGACTTAAAGAGAAACTTTATATTCCATTGATTACATGTACAACACCATATGGTATTCCTCCAGAAGTAATTTATATAGAGATATTAATGTCTTGCATATACATTGTTTTAGCCTACCTGTAGATGTTCTTGTCTTTGATTCAATTGATGGGTGAAATTGGGTTCAGAAGCAAAAAGTTGTTCAGTTCCTTCAAATGAAAATCCTGTGTAGTTTTATTCTCAGGTGTGGCTTACAGGTGGACTGCTGGTACTTCTAATGTTCTTAACCGGATCCCAGGTAAAGATGTGACACCTGTTCACTCTGTGTCACTATTTAAACTAAGGGGTTGGGAAGAGTCATGAGATCAGAGCCAAAAAAAACAACTTCTCTGACATCATCAGCTATGTTTCTACAGGGTGGGGTGGGCAATATGGGCTTAAGGGCGTGTGTGATGGAAACTCCACATTAATCTTTTGCCATGTTATTTAACATTTAACCCTCTTTGTCTGTTTCTAAATGCATTACTTCCTTGAGGTCTCACAGTGCTCGTAATTTATTCCTGATTGACATTTGACTGATGAAGACAAGGAAACAAACACTATTTTTACTGTGTATTGTCCTCCTGGATAGTTCTCTTATATCTTATCTTATAGTGTCGTGTAAAACTACATCTTAGTTTAGTAGGGTTTTAAGCTTCAGATTTAATGAATCTCCAAAAAATTGAGTGGACAGAGGGGGCTGATCCAGTCTGACTAATTTTGGTGGTATTCCAGATGCGGGAATCTTGTCACTAGGCAGTGATTTGTAACTTCAATTTGTCCAAAATCTCTTTTCTAAGACCAGTTTCATTTGACTTTCTATTTAAATCCTTTTTTAATGAGCTCTCCATACAAACCTCCACCAGTGCAAATGTCTTATAAAAATGTCTTTTTTTTTATAATAGGTGACGGTATTCAAAACACCCGACAACACAACATTGTGTGTGAGTGGCACGGGTTGGTATATGAAACCAGTCATGAGACCAGTGACACAATTCTGCCAAGAACTGGTTTGTCAGTGGAAATACAAGCTCTTCAAGCGCTTCAATGTCTCCATTGTGTTTTGTGGTTTCTTACAACATTTACCCTCCATAATTATCAAGCAGGCAAGTCTAGACAATTCTGGACTGTCCATCTATAATAATGGACAGAGGCAATTATTCAGTTAGGCCTGCACATTTTACGGACGTGTGATCACAGGAGAGGACTGAAATGTGATATTTTATCAAAGAACTATGGAAGGAATGTACAAGCCAAACACACCTTTACCTTTATTGGTTTTTGCAGATCCTCCCTGCAAATGGTCATGATCAGAATGTGAGAAAGGATCACTGTAAAAAATAAAAGTATTATGTATTAGGAAATGATCTACTCTACACATAGATTAATCTTTAGTAGCTATTGGGTATGTATTGTAATGATAGTCAAAGAATTGGAGTATGTTCAGGTATAGGATCTAATACAATCCAGGAATGTTGAAAAAAGTGAAAAGTGGGCCCCATTTTTGAAATGGGAAATCCAGAATTTTGTAAATCTTACTTCGACAGATCAGTTTAACTTTCTATTTCTCCTCTATGAAATGTCCAGAGTATTAGGCAACAAGATATACAAAGTGCACGACGGTGATAATACGGACGTAAGTGCAAAATAGAATAACATAAACAGTGATTATAGTCAAATTACATAGCTGGCCACTAATGGCCACTAATAAGTAGTTAAAGTTTAATTGACCTGAAGAATGTTACAGACAACAGACAATGTTATTAAGAAAAAAATACAATGGCATGGACTTTGAGTCATTTTGTGGCATAAAAGTCTTGGTCATGGCGTCGCTCTGTTAAACCTGTTAGGTTGGCATGGTAGAGAAGGATCTCTTATGAAACTGGTCTTGTGATTTGTTTCAGAGCATATTCATGTGGTGAATCAGACACAAGTTCATTAACACACACATAAAATAGATTTACTTAACAATACAATACAACAATACTACAGCACTATGTTATACCACCACACATACTATAACCTTGTGGCATGTAGTGTTTCATTAAAGTGTTGTAATGCTACAAGGTTATAATGAAGAAGACATTAGTATAGTGTATGTGTCTTAAATAAACTCTTCTTTTCACAAATGTATTCTGATTTCTTATTCGGGTGATTTAGGCTGATTTGAAAAAGGTAGACACTTTTGTTACCCCAGTTAATGTCAAAGTCAGCAAGTGGGTGGCAAAGGGTTTTCCCAGCTCTTGGAGTAGACGGTGAGGCGGTATCTAGGTGGGAATCTAATGGAGGTGGTAGAGGTCAGAGAGTCAGTTATGTGTAGCATCTGTATAGAGGAGACCAAAAGCTCATTAAACAGGCTGTTGACTGTTGGCATGAGGAAGTGATCCGTGTTTCTCTCAGGTTTTAATCTGTTCCAGAAAGTGCTGTTCATAACAACAGGGTGCCAGGGGGTAAAAATAACCTCCAGTTGTCTCCAGTTCGATTCTCCACAGCCATCTTCCTAGATGGAAATCAGCTTCAGAGGTTGACTTTACTACCCTTAAGGTGGATTCACACTTGTCTCTGGTGTAGGAATGGATTTATTCAGCATCAGTATTCACTCATTAGGCATTTTCGGACCAAAGAGTTCTGGGAACTCCCTGAGGGGAGAACACCTATCGACAGCGCCAACCCTTCCGATACACATATAAAGCACTGTGCGTCTTTCTTCCTAGGATTCCCCTGCTACTGCCCCATTATTTTATCAGTAATAACAATAGTAATAATACTATCCCCAACCAGGCAGTGCACGTTCCTTCAAGTAGTATATACACTGAAGAGGGAGAAAGAGAAATAAGCTGATGCTGCCAGAAGTAGTTGCGTGTAGAGTTATGAATGAAGTAACTCACTACCGCTATAGTGTTTTTTCATTGATTAGATACTTTATAATTGTTACTCAAGTTACTTTACAGCATTTGTCCACATTATTTACTGCACCTCTGATAAGGATGTTACCAGTTTATTTGCTTTGGTTTCTCCACCATAGGACTGAATGGCTATAAAACCAGACTCTTCATGGTCTTCATCATGTCGCATAGTTATGGCTACGAACACATACAGTAAGCACAAATGCAGCTTTATACACGTACAGCCTACTAAACAGCAACACATAATGACAGGTTATGTGAGTGTGTAACAGAGTGCTTAACAACCAGTGTCACTTGTACTTCCACTTTTCCACTTGCACCTAATGAATTTCTAGAACAGCAATTTTGCCAGGTCTCTTGAAAAACAGACACTTCCTGGTTAAATAAAGGTCAAATAGATATACAAGGAATAAGTGTGCCACTAAAATAAGTCCAAAACACAGTGGTGTGACAAGTAGGCCATAGATATTCAGTGTTAGGGTTAATTTTAGGTTGAGAGTCAAGAGTTAAATACTTGTACTAATGTCAAATATGGTTGAGAGAAAAAAAAAAGTCCACATTAGTATGACTCATTGGAAATATTTCTAGAAAATTCTTCAAACAAGTTAGTTAATAGATGAATATTATGTGATAAGGTGTAGATTCTTTTGCAGTGCAGTATTGTGAAATTTTAAGGTTATGTTCACAAACATGTTTGCAAAGCGTTATATAATTGGTTGTAGTTAAAAAACTGTACATTCATTTGAGCCATCTATTAAAAATGTCAAACTTAATATTCTGTTGATTCGAAGCCAAAAGAAAACCACTGTAATGCAACAAGAACCTGCTACTAAATTTGTGGAAGTCAAGTCACATTATTTGAGGCAGTATTAAAGCTCAAATCCACGATAAATCCATTTTATTTTACTTTTCTAAAATCTTGATTACAAAATTGGTACTGTTAGTACTGACTCATGCTGTGTACCAAAGTTTAGTAAGTGAAAGCTTTCATGATATGCATAGGCAGAATGGCTGAGGAGTATAAACCAGCGTCACTCAGACATCATTATACTTGTGTTACTTTAACTTTGCTTGATAATTTCAGCCGTACAAATTTAAATTTGTTTCTCTTATTTGCAAACCTTGCATGTAACCAACCACTTATTGAAGGTTCTGCAACCATTAAAATGCCAGTGTATTGATGAAACTCTGTTGGGGCGTGTTGAATTAGTGCTGCAGCAGCTGCTGTGTACAGATAGTTAATACTCAGCCAAAGATATGTGATCAGAGAGCCTTTCAATAGATTACTTTGTGACAGAAATCTGAGTTCAGTCTTGTTTGTTCAAGGCTGGTTTCAAGAGTAATGAAGGCACAAGAATCCAGCTCCGCTTGTTCATTTGCATCACTGCCACATTGTGTTGCGTTTCCCTTAAGGAGTTACAATAATTGGCAGACTTCAGACTTCTGGCATCTCCTAGTGTTTTTCTTCTTCTTGTGTCTCAGTCTCCCTCCCACTGATAAAGCACCTGTCTTAGCCACCTGACAGGCTAATCAACTGGTGTTCACAAAACCTGGCAGACAAGTTGGAATGGAATTCATGCATTGACGCAAACAAATGCGAAACCACAAAAAAAGTCTGTGTTTCTATTGAGAGTGCTGTGTTAAGCATTAGTTCTTCCATGCAGATTGTACATTGTAGACAGATAATATGTAGAGAAAAAAACTTGTATTTAAAGCCCATGTCATATAGCGCTTGTTGACTTTTGTGAAGAGTAAATAAATGATTTCACCACATCCTTGTTGTCAAGGATAAGAGAGGTGTTTGCTTATGCACAGCGAGGCTCAAAAAGGTTTTTGGAGCTGTGACCATCAAATGTGGACAATGGTGAATGAAAAAAAAGAACAGGCTACATCTGTATGGTCTGTATGGACATTTTAGTCAACATAATCGAATAAAAATGCATTTACTGAGCCTTTGTCTAAATGTTAAGAAAAGAACATTTTGGCCCCCATGAGAAGTCAGAACATGAGTAATTATAGGTAGACTGAAGGGGTTTAAAGTCTTAATTTTACCAATTAAGATAAAGATTTAAATAGGACATGTTTAAAAATGAAGAAAAATTGATTCCAACTATAATCTTGTTGTACATATCTTACATCATACGTTCTCGTATTTTCTGTTAAGATTCAGTCATGCATACAATTTTTTCGATGCTGTATAAAATAGACTGATTTTCCTTCTTTTTTTCACCTGGGTCACTGTATGGATGCAAATGTTACAGCAGTTTGTCCTGAAAAAGAAGAATTAAAATAAACAAAAGAGCAAAATGAATTATATCCATTGAAATAAATAGGCGAATTCAGACAAATCAACATATGCTTTCTTTGTTTACTTTATCTTTCTTTGCTACCTTTGTTTACTTAAGGAACAAAAAGGCTATTCAAACTGACGAAATAATCAGGCAATGTTTTGACAGCGCCACAAACTATCATGAGCAGATTCTTTCTGCATTACACAAGATTCAAGGAAATCTTTTTATGATGTGACCCACTATTGCAAAGTTAAGTTGCCATCCAAGTTCAAAATACTGATTCCTTCTCATGTTTCCTTCATGTTTCACACAGAGTACCATTAGTGGTGTGTACTCTGTGTGTACATGAAGGAAACATGAGTCAGTCAGTGGGATCAATGGGAACTTTCAGTCCATAACTACTAAAGATCAAGATGGATAAGGTGTAGCAGTTTCCTCATAGCGGCATTCCTAGTGTTGCTTTTACTGTAAATGATTTTGTGCATGTTCTTCTGGCTTGATTTCAGTAAACTGGAGAATATGTGTTGCGTCACATTAGAGGAAACCTCTATTAATACTCATGGTGTGGAGTTATGGAACCCAAGGAAGCACAATTAGCATCAACATCTTAGACAACTGGTAGGGTAAGTTTTGCAAATTTTAGAGATGGTGCTCTCGTCATTTTTAGTGCAGTTTTGAGTTGTGAATTCTAACAAGTTTCTCATTAAGCTGAACAGCAGAAGTCAAATAATGATTGGAACTACTATGATGGCAATCCATGGTCTCATTTGGGCACATTTTCTGATTCATTCATGGAATCCCATTACATTTACATAAATATAATTTAGGTCTAATATCTCAACATTCACAATTAATCAGTTAGCTCAGTAATTCCATAGTCTGTCTCATATTCATCGTCAGTGATCCAACTCCAAATGACATGGTTCCCAAACCGGGGGAATAATCTGAGGGGTCACCAAATAACTTCGGGTTCGGGACCACTGCTTTATGAGTTATCAATTTACCAAACGTAACATTTACTAATGTATGACAATGACCAAAAAGCTCATTTTTGGTCTCATAAGACTACATGAACCTTATTCCACCTGTTGGTGAGTTTTCCACATGTGATGTTTTTTTCAAAAGCCCTAAAGCTCTGGCTGGTGAAGCAGTTTTACATATGCACAGTGTCTTCCATCTTAGCCATGGAACCTGCAGCTCCTTAAGAGTTACCACTTGGTTTTATTATGCAATTGTAAAAACAATTGACTACACCAGTTGTACTTTTTAAGTGTATCATGGTAAAGGGGGTCAGTTATTTTATATTTTGATTTAATTTAGGTCAATTTGTTTTTACTTTGGCAAAAGAGATCTTTTAAAAAAAAAAAAAAGTCAAATTTGAAAGACACTGTAAATTCTGTTTTAGGCTGGATTTTTACAAGTGCGTCATTCATCGTTTCACTTTGACAGTTGCTTGTGCTGAATAAGGAAACAAAGTTTTAGACGAAAGGTTGTCACTGGCAGTTTACATGGATGTAATTGTTTACAGTTTTAATAAAGTATTGGTGTATTTGTGTGATGTTAAACATGCCTTATTATATTTTAAATATTAACACTGAATCAAATGAATCTGTGTAATGTCAAGGAATAGCTTTCATCCAATGTTTTTCAATTTTACAGCCTGCATATGGACTGTATGACTAAGTTTCACCACTCTTATCATTCTTTAGATGGCCAGAGATACAACTTCAATTGGTGCTGGTGTTACTGTGGTTCTGCTGGATGTGGACGTAATATGGAAACTGTATACTTTACTCCAGCTATTGAAGGTAACACCTTATTAATGACATTTTAACACATAAAAAGAAGTGATAACTTTATTTTCAGAAACAAGATATTTACTCTTACTATACATATTCCTACTGTACAGCACCTGGAATGTAACAGTGACAGTCTTTTTAAAAAGTTAAACTCTATGATAGGATCCCTGTAGCGCTCAGTACATATTTTATAGCCACTTACACAAAGTTAATGCCCAAACAAGCCGTACTGTTCTTACTGCTGAACAAAACATGTTCTCTCGTCATAGTCCGACATGGTTCAAGAAGCGTGAAGGCCATAAACTCTCTTTGCTTTGTGTATCTCAAGATATGGCGGTGGCTTTGCAAATTCCGTGACGTAAAGTTGGGGTGGACAGATTGTGTCTGATAATCTCACTGACAAGGACAAGCGAGGCAAACTGGCCTCAAGCATGACACAGTGGCCAAAATTTGACTAAATTCTGTGATTTTATTGAAGGATTTTGAAGGGCAGAGCGGCGGCACTGGGCGGTGTATTTTCACACTGCACTGGCCCAGTGGAGAGTGAGGGTTTAGAGGTCAGAGTAAAGTCGCCATTTTCCCTGAGGGGCAAATTGTGTTGTAGAAAGTAGCCATAAACATGACAAATGTGGGAGAGACACCATTTCAACGGTTAAACCAAAGTAATTTATTTAACAAAAGCTAATTAATTAAATACCTAACTGAACATTAGCAAGGCTCCACGCAGTGTATCAGTGGAATCAGTAGTGTATGAGAGTGTGCGTGTGTTTGTGTGTGTGGGGAATGTAAGGTGCTTAAAAGAACAAAAGAGAAACTAAGGTGCCGTCCTAACATGACCGGCAGCATTCCTGCAAGAGAGAAGAGGCAGACTGAGTGAGAAGCAGAGCAAGAGAGTAACAGGACCTCACTTTTATAGGCTGGGAACACCGGGCACAATTCACAGAGGAAAAAAAGAATACAATTTTGTACTGCTGTATTGTATTTGACATAATTTTGGGTACGGTAGTTTATTTGTGTAGGCCAGTATCAGAACAAGTGTTTTAAGGATCTTTATAAGCTGCCCACAGCAGCACAGGTTCCATCCCGACGCAGCTGAAGCATTCCATTTTTTAAACCCTTTGTTCAAGGATAGGTTCACATTTTTAAAGGCTGCCGTGATACAACTTGATCCATATGTACACTGTCGCTGTAGTTCTTCCTGTCCATACTTGCTACAAAGCCTTCTTAAAGCAATTTCAATGTAAGTGCTGGGGGACAAAATCCACAGTCCTCACTTTGTACATAAATGAATTCTGAAGTTAAGCTAAAGCTAATATGAGGCTTCAGCAATCTTGAGTTAGATGAATCAAGGGGGAAAATTCCTGCTTTGTGTTGCTATCCCTCTGAAGAAAACACTGTCCATGGAAACACAAAGAGGGAATTTCATTTTATAAAGACTGACTTTGAAAGATAACCTCTTGATTTGATTTGTCTCACTCAGACTGCTGAAGCCTCATATTAACTTCAGCGGAACTTAATATTTTTGCCCTGAACGAGGAGTGTGGATTTTGTTCCCCATTACTGACATCGAAATCGCATTAGAAATAGTTTCCTTTGTGGCCACAACAACAAACTGGTTCAATGTACATATGGGCATGTGAGTCCTCCCACAAACTTTATTCATTTGTTCTGTTGACCCACTTATTCTTGTTCAGGATCTGGGGTTCATGTAAGGTCAGGTCAGAAACTGTCCTAGCTTGCACTTGGTAAAGGGTGTCCTCAGACAATCACCAGCCCATTACATCAGACACAATCCCATCTTTTGTTGGAGTTGCTCAATCTTTGAATCTTTCAATCACTGAAAGAAGCACGTATACTTTACGTAGATTAGCCCGAACTTCAGTGGAAAGACCGCATTGAGTTTGTTTTAGATACTTCCTCATTCAGAAGCAGATAAATCTAAACACTGTTTTGGTTGTTTTTCTACTTCATAAAGGTACCGGATAATTTTTTTCGCTATCTGCCATGGGCTTCATGTTGTGTAGCTCATACAGCCTCTGAAATGGCAGATGATAAGCACGGAGGAATTCATGAAAAGCCAGACAGGTTTGTCTTTCAATATTTTTATGTCCCTCACGCACGTATCAGTGTGCCACTCTCTGAGCACAAGGTGATCACGCCTCATCCACCCTGAATCCTCTGCTTAAAAAAAACACAATGTTTCCCTGCCTCTACTGGGCTGTTGGTTATTATGTCTCTACCTTTCACAACTGAGAAAAGCAGGACAGTCAAACAGAAAACAAAGACAGACATTAATTCAACAAACGACACAAACACAGTTACAATACGGCAGGGTTTTTGGTTTAATACATATAATTGAAATTATTACTTGAAATAATATAAATATTTAATATGTTACTACGAAACAGCTATTGGAAGAAACAACTGATAATTAAGTGATTGTCAAAACTACAATGCCATTTCTGCTGACACTACATTTTGAATTTTTAACTAGTTTTTGGGGTGTTGAGGGCAGTTCAGACCAAGATTAGCAGCGACTCGCTGTACTTCCGTTCTAGCTGCCAGATTTTCAGACTTTTCTTTGTAGCTGGATATAATTTGTAGTATCTTAAAATTTGAGTGAGGATAGTGATAGTGACTTGCTACAGTTGCAGTTCTATGGAACCCCTCTGGGGTCAAATGGTAGAAAAAAACAAAACTCAACGTGTAATCTGTGCGCACGGTTTTGTAATCCGTGCGCTCGATTTGCGTTTTTTTCTACACAGCAGCAAATGGACCTGTCACTGAACGATCCGTACCGGAAACCCGATTTGTTATGTGCATGTGCGAAAATGCGGCTACTTCCTGTTACCGCTTTTTTTTTCCTTGAATGCAGAAATTAAAAGCTTCAATTGAAGTCACACTTCATGTTAAAAGGTGGAACGCATCTTTAGAAACACAAAACAGGAAAAAATAGTTTAAAAAAAGTATTTAATAAGGAAAAATCCAATTAATCAATTAATGATATATTTGGTTTTACAAGTTATGAAATAGAAGATTCAAATTTCTTATTAAATACACATTTTTTCTGTTTTCAGAAATTGTGCCTTGAATGAGGAATGAATGAATTTAACAATAACTTTATTCAATTATGAAAAATGTATTTATTATTATTCACTTTAACCTAAAATACCTTTTTAAAATCAGCGTTGTAAAAGTCTATATGCGTTTCTAAAGATGCATTCCACTTATCAATATTAAGTCTGACTTCAATTGAAGCTTTTCATTTCTGCATTCAAGGAAAAAAAAAAAGCGGCAACAGGACGTAGCCGCATTTTCGCACATGCGCAAAATAAATCGGGTTTCCGTTACAGATTGGGCAGTGACAGGTCCATTTGCTGCCGTGTAGAAAAAAACGCAAACCGAGCGCACGGATTGTGAATCCGAGGGCACGGATTACAAAACCGTACACACGGTTTTTGCACATTGAGTTTTTCTTTTTTTTCTACCATATGACCCCAGAGGGGCTCCGTACATTTCTAATATTGATGAAACAGTGAAAACAAAAAAAACCGAGAGGGTCAAGATGACCACCTGACTTCGCTACAAGCTGACTGGCTGTTGAAACACATGAAGTACCTTACGTTCTTAAACCAGCCACTGGCGACTTGACAAGCTGAGTTGCAGGACGCGCCATCAGCCGGCTTGAGTCAAGCTGAGATGGGCCAGCACACACCGCTGCTTTTCCCTGCAACGTTCTAAAACGGTTTCGTCTCGTCGTGAATCTTTGGTCTGAACTGGCCTTAAGGATTGGGATAGTGGGGGCTTTGGCTTGGTTTTCTAACCAGTCTCCTTCATTCTTCAAGCTCGATAAGTTTCTTCAGATCAGACTTTAACAGCTCTTCATCCTCCTCCACCACCTCTATCCCATCCATGGTTTTCTGCAGCTGCTCCTTGATGCGGTTCAGCTCCAGCAGCCCATCCTGCAGGTCCTTACAAACTTCTCGGATCTTCGCAGCAAACTCTGTCTT
The DNA here is from genome assembly GCA_002120245.1 of Maccullochella peelii. Lineage (NCBI taxonomy): Eukaryota > Metazoa > Chordata > Actinopteri > Centrarchiformes > Percichthyidae > Maccullochella > Maccullochella peelii. The sequence goes on from LKNJ01000671.1 coordinate 94,150, forward strand.
TGCACCCTTTTTGAGCACCATGGAATCCTTCGCCAGGAAGAAGACATCAAGAGCCAGGAAGAGACCTGACATAACTCCAGTGGTAACGCTCATCACCTGGGCGGCTTTAGCAGCTCCCCCTGCAACACTGAGGACCTGAACGGTACTAATCAGGCTCTCTGTGTTGATCATTAAAGCCTTGCCGGCCCGGCCGCCCTCCTTCATTACATGGTTGATGTTCTGGTTGAGGTGCTTCTTTGAGATGCTCTCAGCGTACTTCTCAAAGTTCCACTCCTCAAGCGTCTCCATCCCTTCCTGTCAGGTAGATAAGGAATAAGAGATTTTACATTAGGTTTAAACCCCATAGGTTTTTGAAATCCAAGATTTCTTTTAATAAAATTGCAGATAGGCAAAAAAACAACTGATAACCAACGAAACTTGTTAATGGTAGGGTGGAAAACGAAAACATTTAGCTCTGTGGTTGTTACTTCTTTAGCGTTGAGGCCTTCAAATTGCTGCTCTAGATTTAGTTTGGCATGAAAACCTGCATATTAATTGTTTGTACAGGACTGGAAAACCAATATGCCAGTGTACAGATTAGAAGGAAAGTCAATCGCAGACTTTGATTACTTTTGTGAGTCTTCAGTAGAATGTTTCATAGAGAGCTGCAATATTGTTCCACTAACATCTCTAAACAGAAGTTTAAATTGTCTGTCATGTTTAAAAAAAATGGAAGGTTATTCTCTATGCACACATTTTAAACATTTTAAGCAAACACGACTTCTCATAAGGCTAAAGCTGAAAGAACACGAGTAAAATGATCATGAGGTTCTGCGTTAGCAGTATGTTTTCAAGCTTTGCATGTAACTGACACAAACTGGCTGAAAACCTGTGTTCTATCTTCTCACCTGCAAAAACTCCAGGCACTCCTTGATGTCCTTAATCTCCTCCTGGTAGTCTTGGATCATCTTCTCCACCTTCTTGCGGTCTGTCTTCGAATGGAGTGTGTCTGTGATGTTGGCTGAAGCAGACGTCACCCCACCTGCCGTAGCTACACCAATACCTACAGCTGAGACGATGAGTGACGTTCCTGCTGTGAAGGGCGCCAGAATGAGTCCGGTGATGGTAGTGATGGACCCTGCAACGCTGGCCACCCCGCCGCCGACACTCGCCGTGACCGTTTTCTTATGGAAAATGTCAGCTGAATCAGCCAAATTGAGCAGCTCCAGGATTCGCTGCTGGAGTGAGGCACCACGCTGGTTAAAAAAGCGAACAAAAAGACGAGCCGCCATGAAGACACGATCAGCTGCTTGTTCCACCACTCTAGGACAAGGAAAACATGTTACGGGAGAAACATTTGATTGTCATGCAACTTTCAGTTCAAAAGAAATATAAAAACAAGGAGTTGAATGAGAGAATTTCAACCAGGAAACATCTATGTATTGTGCGGCAAAGTATTTGGTAAAGGTTAGTTCTGTGGATAACATGTCAACCTTACTTGTAAAGGATAAGCAGAAAAAACTTTTTGTCTGGGATGTTAAGTGATAGAACTGATACAGCTTAGATATTTTGTTTTAAAAGGCATTCAGTTCTTATCTGTTAATATTGGCCAGTGCTCCTCTAAAGCCTTAGAAAAAAATCAATTCTACAAGCAAATTGATAGCTTCAGTAAATGCGCTACTTACTCCTCAGCTTCATCATTCTGGTTTGCCTCATTCCACTCATTCCAGCCTAACGCGCAGAAAAGAAACGATTATAATCACAAGTTTCAACTGCAATAAACAGGATCACCAATAAATCAACACATTGTCAATATCAAGCATACCTTCTACTGTTCTCCACCACGCTAAAAGGCCTTCCTCATCCTGGAAGTTAAATTTTAAACTGATTGGAATGACTCTGTATTTACAGGGGAATTAAATTACACCTAAAACAAGCATCATGTGATGTAATTTAAGAAAAATAAGCTTACGTCTAGAGGGTCCAGGACTGTTCCTTCACCCATCTCTAGTGTCTGAACTTCCACTGCTTCCTGTAAGAGAAAAATACAGCACACTGTTCACAAATCTTTGGGCACAATTTTGTCAGAGCTGTTAGGATTTTACAATTGTGTATAATTAGTAGCATCTGTTTTGCTGCCACACAATGGTTGACACTTTTCACCTTGCTGCATCCATTGTTCCCATTTCAAGAACACTAATACACCCATTGAGTTTTAATGTAACAATGCTACAACTAATTGGCTACTATTTCTGTTTGATTATCTTGGCCAAATGGTCATTGTACAACATTAACTATTGATTAAAAACTGTAAATAGTTTTTAAACATTTTAATGACTTGAAGGCTAAAGTAAGCCTACATTACAGACTGATATACCATGTGTGTCTTTTCTGTTTAAAATGAATTATGGCATACAGTACAAAGAAGGCTACATTTCATTAGCCACTGCACATTAAATAGGTTGGCCCGTCATTTAAGCTTAGAGTTGCCATGTGATTATAGGATGTACTTGCCAACAGGAAATGAAAAGACACATGGGGAAAACACGCCCATCTCAGAATTCACCTGAGACAGGCTGCTCTGTTATGCTGGGGTTAAGATAGGGCAAAATATATTCCAAGAAAGGGACTCTTAGTTGTATAGAAACTACATGGGCAAATAAAGGCTATCCTCCATCCACACACCTTTTATTACAATATTGCTTTGCCTGGTTTATTGATAGCAGCCATGTTGAGCTGTGCATGGTTATTATTTATCATTATATTATTTATATGGTTACATGATGCCACTTCAAAGAGATTTGCGTATATTCAGTATGTGTGTGCTTGACAAGCACCAACTGTAATTTGCACTGTGAGAAAAATAGTTAAACTGCAGCTCAGCTGTAGTCATGTGCCTTTGGTTCATTGTCTATACTGTCCACCATTCTTTTGTTGTTGCCTACTCACCCGAGGCAGTGCCTGAGTGTCAGATGATGAGTTCTGTGGAGCACAAAATAAATAAATGAGAAACTAGAAATGTAAAATAACAAAAAACTGCACTATGATGGGGGAAAAAAATTCCCATTTCAGAACACAGAACTCTTTGTAAAATAAATACATAATAAATTTAATGAGAAACCCGAAATTGTACTATGGAATATTTTACTGTCGATGTAGAACATGTCATTTGTGTTTTTAAAACACAAAGCAATATTAGCATTTTGGAGTGGAGCCCTTCATTTAGCAGTATAATGACATGTTTACTGGTAACTTTGTTCTGGACCCAAACAATGCACTGGGCAGAATCCTCATTCTGAAAGTCTAGAGAAGAAATAAACAAGACAAATATTACTCTCACATCTTTACAGCCCCCCACAGTACCTTGACACAAGTGTTAGTGGACAAAGACTACTGTACATATAGATAACTTTTAGTAGCAGTTTTACGTCATATTTTAAATTGGCTTAATTTGACCTAATGCCTGTTTTACATATCATAGTTCTGTTCTTTGGTGCCTCTGTTGGCTGGCTTTTCGCCTCACAGCCAGCAACAGTATACCAAATAGACTGTGGAGAGGTCGAGGGATTAGTTCTCTTACTACACTTACTACTTAGGGATTTATAAAAACATGGTGGCTAAAACATCAGACAAGATCACAATCGGGCGTTTATGTGGCTGCAAACTATGTGCAGTGTAGTGACTGGTAGATGGGTGTAGTTTTTCATCATTATTGGGGTATAAGATTTGTTACGTTTGAGTCACTATTGTGATGTTTTCCTAATGACTCAAAGATCACCTTCTGCCTGGCTCACGTCACGCTGATGAACAACCTTCATGAAGAATGAACAATCATTGTTTTCTTGTAAGTTTGCACGTCTCCTATGACGGATGCTTTGCAGTTGTCTGGCTAGACAGCATATTTTTTTTATTGTAAACAATAGGTAAAGAGTCAGCCACTGTTAACAGCTGTCTGTACCAGCAAGAGACCATGTTTGATTTATTAGATTTAAGGCAAAAACTTTCATCTAAATTCGTTTTAGAAACTGAAAAAACAAACAAAAATTAAAACATTTTAAAAACAAATTGAAGACAATAAGGAGATGTACTTAATGTCTTACATGTCTCTCTACGGTACTGTCATCCAAGCTTTCAGGGCTGGTGGAGCACTCACTGTGACTAGCTTTGTTTTCCTGATAAGAAATAAGAAATGGGTGGGAGGAAGAGTCTTAATTATGAACATTCGTTCAAATGAGGGATGCTGGCATCTTATAGCTATGAAAACTATGCACTTAAGTTAAAAACACTAGGTGAGGAGTTCAGATAGTGCCAGATAAAATAAAAAAAACCTTCACCTGTACCTGCGTCTTGAATAAGGAACCTGTATTGGGAACTGCAGGGTCTGTCTGACATTCCTCGTCTGGCATCTGTATCACAACAAAACGGTGGGTAAAACCTGACCATCCAGCTGGTGTTTGTCTTAAGTAAATTATGCAAGTCCAACATAGACTACATTGCATCAGTTACCATGGCTTCATAGAGCTAAACACTGGTAACTGAAGAAAAATTATCTCACAAAGCTGGTAATCAACTATCTCCCTTAAGTCAGGTTTTTCTAAGCAAACTTAACATGCAATTACAAAATCTGAAGATGACATGGTTAAGAGGTTAATCTTCTGCACAGTACCTGTGTGTAAGACTTAAAGGGGTTCACTTTCTGCATCATCCATCTGAATATCCCAGGGTTCTAAAACAAACACAAAAATGACAAAAATACAGAAAAAAACTAAGGCAACTAAGTAAATATTCGTCACATTTTTATTTATGATAAAGCAGAAGCTGTAGAAAAACCATTCTCACCATATCTATGTAGGCAATATTCAGGAGGTGGACAAGAAACAGTAAATCAAAGACTCATTCTTTTCGTTGACACCATCTAGTGGTAGTAGAAGGAATAACACTGGCAGACGGCAATGCACGCTGCTACTTTCTATATAGTGGAGGATTACTGGGAAAACTACTTATTTTAATCAGAGTCAATATGGCTAATGTTTTCTCTGTGTGCTGTTAGAAAATACTATTAAATTAATAAATAATTTGTGGAACCACATGGAACAAAGTTTCCTGGAGCTTCATGAAGGTCCCTCAATCCGAGATGATAATGCACACTAACCGAATCAGGACCGGTTCATTTAATAAATACTCTCAATTCAGCTGATCCAAACATGACTGCATGAAGCTAATCTAAAGGGTTGACCTGCACAAAGTGTTTATTTTGCCCAGCACCTACATGATCAAGTAAAAAAAAAAAGGCCTTATGGGGTCTGCTTTTTGACAAAGTGCCTAATTGCACACATCTACCTGCTTCTCTGGGAAGTTGCTGTTGTCTGCTAAGCTTCCACTGCTGGAGGAGAGGTCACTGTGCAGAGGCCGGGTATCCTGGAGAGATGAGATGCAAGTCGATAAGAAACTCTCCTAAACATCCATTTAGTGTCATCAGTATTACAAGTGGTATCTTTGGCTGCAGACCATGTTCACCTGTTTGCCTTGAAGTTCTTTTCCCGTCTCTGGTGGATCTGCAGGATCATTTTGAGGATCACTCTTTGGCACCTGCAGCCGAGAGATGATACTCAGGGGCAAAAAAACCCATAATATGCTTGAAATAAGACAACCTAATATTTTGCACTACTGTATGAACTTCAATTCCTTTTAGCTGCCTCCCTGATTGGTCTTAACATGTTTACCTCTATAAAACCCTGTCTTTAAGAAGATTTCATCCCTCAACTGTAATAACTGTGTTATTGTCAATTAGTCCCAATCAAAAGCTCAGCTGTACAGTTGCATCTTTAATTCTGTTTTTCCTGATACTTTGCTGGTCATCTCATGTTAAATGCACAGCGAAGGTACCTGTGTGGAAGACTTGAACGGGTTAACTTTCTGCATCACCCCTTTCAACATACCAGGGTCCTGAAACACAACCAAACAAGGTCATCATGTGGCCCATCAAGTAAAATACATTGAAATAAATACAGACTGAAAAGTGAATGAGCCTCTTACTGGGGACATTTTTTACTACTCCATCTTTTTAAATTTACATTTACGGTATGTAGAGGAGTTAATCTGACTTTTTCCTGGCAATAAGCAGTCACTGCTAATTTTGAATTATCTCCAATTGTTCCCTATTTCAGAGGTAAATAATAAAACAGTTTGTATTTCAAACTAAGAGATTAATAACCTGGAGAAGCCTGATTAATTGGCCATGTATACCAGGGTCTATATTTAAAGCTTCTTTAGTGAGTACGTGAAGATGACCTTGGATAAGGGAAATCCTCACCTTAAATCATCTTTCACCCACCTGACTGGAATCTGAAACCCTTCCCTGTTCCAGTGACTCTGAAGATGGAGCTTTAGAGACCTGTGAGAGAAGACCAAGGGGAGTGGACGCCTTATTGTCTGACACAGATCCTCCATTACCATTGTTACCATTATGACATGCACACAATGCCGTGTTTACCTGGGAGGTAGACTTGAATGGGTTGACCTTCTGCATCACCCCTTTCAGCATACCAGGGCTCTGAAATAAAAGTGATTCATAAACTGATGTACTGTTTGTTTACCTTGTAAATGTATTACCTTCCTTTAATAAATAATACAACACAATAGTTTATCAAAGGAATTTACAACTGGGACACTGACAACTATTGATAAACCAACACAAACATGCAAAAATGAATCATATCTATGAACTATGAGTGAGACAAATGTGTTATCGTCTTACCGCTCACCTCTTATTCACATTGCTCCCTCACCAATACAGATCAATTACATCGACTGCTCTATGCAACGGTGAAATAACACATCATGGTACTCTTGGTAGGTTACTTTTCCTGGCATGATTACTGAAATTATTCAATTCTTCTAACCGGTTAATAGTAACATTTTAAATTAAAATGCTATTACATCTCCTATTGTGTAACTTCTGTCAGAATAAATGAAGAAAAGTGAAAGTCTTGTTTAGGATCTCTTTTGGACAATAAGCTGCCAAATGACAAAAACATAACTAAATACACAAACTTGACACTTGAGTCAGGCCTGCCGCAAATGTAGTCTACAGAGCTGCTTTTAATAAGAGAGAAACTAATTATATGCCTGATATAAGTAAGGCAAAAAATAGTTTTACTGTAAAATAAATGTTCCCAGACCACGCTGGTCACCCACCTGTCCTGTACAGTAACGGCACTAAAGTTATATTTGAGTTCTTCTCACCTGTGTGCAGTCTATTCCATGTTCTAGTGATTCTGAGGAAGGAGCTTTGCTGACTGTGGAGGGGGCCTGAATAAGGAACAAAAGTTTAAACAAATGATTTTACATGAAGCAGTCAAAGTTATAACAACTACCGTTTAATGTTGTCACGCTTTACCTGTGAGGTAGACTTGAATGGGTTGACCTTCTGCATAATCACCCCGGTCCTCTGCTATAAAACACACAGACTAATTGTGACAAAATATCAGCCATTGTTGTAAATGCTGGGTCTAGGTGGGACCACTGGAGTTGAGGCTGTTGAGCCTTTATCTCTTCTGAACATATTTATGTTGAAATACATTGTGTTTCAATGTAGCAAGAAAACATGGTTCCTAATAAATACAAGCTCTGACAGGCATAGAGGCCATGCTGTTATATTTATTTATTTTAGCACAATAGTGTTTTAAAGCTGTCATCAGCTGCCAAGGTCGTGGCTGTCCTCTTTTCCCTGGCAGACACACCCATATGTTGAAATCTGAGCAAGCCAATAACTTATAAAAGTTTCGGTGTCAGTACAAGTGATGCTTTGGTAAACAGGATTCCGCCGAATTGAAAAATGAGTGGTAATACGTCTTTAAGTCGCTTTCCACAACGTCTAAGTCGACAAAAAAAGCAACAAACCTTTAAATTGTTAGAACTTTTAACACAGTTTGGCTTGTGTCGTTCTCGCACAAAGAACGTCACATGTAGTTTCAAGCAACATCGTGTGTGTCTGCCGCTGCAGAGGAATGTTTGACAACACTAAACGCCAGCAACAACACAATGAAACGAGCAGAGCGCCTACCTCAGCGTTGCGATAGAAATAACAGTAGGACCAAAAAAAAAAAACCCCAACCGCAACAACACAAGGGAAAACAAGTTTTAAAAGAGAAAGACCTTCACTTCCCCTTCATAACGTAGAGACGTCAAACTGGTTGGGCAACAACGGAGGGGGCGTCAGAAGTGTTAGATTACTGACAAAAACGTGACTCTTGCCTGCTGATTTCAGGGAAAGTACCAGTTTGAAAGGCGAACAACGAACAGTATTCATGGGCCAGTGCGCCACACACCCTCAAAGTTATGCCTAGTTTGACAAAATAGCGCCCCAAGTCCTCATTGAGATCACCTGTGTTCCCATGAGACTTACTTTGTTTCATGGTTTTTGAATGGGCTCCCGTTTTCCACCTCGATTATTCCTTTGACAGTTGTAGACTATACACAGACAGGAAGGCTGGGAGCATAACCTGAGGTCCAAATTTGCAAACAGGACACTTTGTAACCAGTCTTTATTTAAAGATTCAGTGTTTACATTAACATTTTAAAGACCTTTACAGGTACATTCTGTTCCAAGTTAAAATAATGCAGAAAGATGCACCGACAGTCTGACAAAATAAAGGCAGGAGTGGTCTCTAAAGATATGACATTTAAAACTTACAGTATTAGAAATCCTTCAATATTCAGAACACATGACCATATGAATAGTTAACTTTATGTTTGACACATTTTGTTAAATAGTATATTACAGAGGCACATACAGGTTAAAACCACTCAGCTAGGCAGATCATAACAGTATCTACACATATGCACAAACATTTACATCATAGATGCCACATAGTAAGACCAAAACTGTCTCCAGTTTTTGTATAGAAAATATATGGGGACCAATAAAATAGATTCTTCATATAGCTCAAATACATGTGCACACAATGTTTCTATAAATCAATCAATCATTTTACATGGTGACATGTGGCTTCAAATGCAGGAATACTTTAGACCAAAAAAAAGCAGCAACACAAATTGTTTAAGCTATTGTAACTGACGCACCAGCAAACCACAACCTGCAGCTTCAACCAAGATTAAGAAGTGAAGTTTTGAGGCAATGCCTTACAGTGATATATTAAATAAATTAACTTATATATACACAACATTCATTTTATTGTGAATATGTGGCATTGTCACATTTTCTCTTTAAAGAAGAAACGGTATATCCTTATAAGATGGCGTGAGCAGAAAGTTACTCTTTACAAACATAGTCCTGTCGGTTAACTAAATACAGCAACTTGAATTCAACAAATGAAAACTATCAACATGACAATTTTAACAAGACATTCAAATCTTACATATGTACCTCTTTATATCTGCAGTTTCTGAATTTCTATACATTTCTAGTTGAAACTCAGAGAGGTGCTATTGAACTCAACCATGCTGTGTTGGATTGCATTATATTGTCGGGTGCTCCTGTTTATAATTTGCCCTCCTCCTGTAAGCCATCTGTGACCACAAGGCTACATTTAGACACACCTTAAATTTAACGCTTTTACCCACAGTGCACAGAGAAGGGTGTCTGTTTTCCTGTTATTTGACCAGTCCCTGTGTGTACAGTAAACACCTTACAATATAATACAAACACAACAAGAATAATCCACAGTTACCAGAGTTGAATTAACACCTCTCCTCATTAACACCTCAAGAAAATAATTGCCGTTTTTAGCATTTTTTTTTGCAGGACTATTGCAATTTATTGGAATATACTGTCAGAACTTCTTATAAAGTCTAGAGTCTGTTGTTTTAAGCAAACTGATGTTATAAAAGATTTGGCCATATACACCATATTAATGTCTCAAACTGCACACTTAACAGCAGGTGCCGACCTACAGTACTGGGCCCACACATTCCTTTAAACCAGCAGTTCTCTCATTTAGCCAGCAGAGGGGGCTGGTGATATTTGATGGTCAAAGTGGCATCATGCAGGAAGTTGCTCACATGTTTCCAGTAGCATCCTGTAACTCCTCTCTGATGCCATTGAGCTCCACTACCCCATCATTGAGCACATTTGCCACATCCTTTATTTGACTCACCACCTCTTTCTTGCAACCTTTCTTCAGCTCTCGGGAGTCCTTGATGAAGTACTTGTCCATGCCTTTGAAGAGCCCTTGGACCAAGGCAACTGCTGCGTCCGTTATCTCGGTCGCTCGCATCACGGGCTGATCGACCAAGCTGATCATCTGGACGGCCCGGCGGATCTCCCAGTCCTCCGAGTAGTGTTGGGTGCCAGACCTGAGGAGAGGGTGGCCGCGGAGTTTGTACAAACCCTGATTGACAAAGTGGAGGATCTTCCCAATGTCCAGCAGCTGAGCCTCATACTCCTCCAGCACCGTCTCCACCTAGGGACGGAGAGGGAGAGGCCACAGTCTTCGGTTAAAATGCTGAAAAAGTCAGTGGTAAGGTAAAGCATGAGATGGGACAGGGTGTCAACCTTGGTCGCCGGTGTCACAAGATTAAAGAATAAGAATAAAGAAGAAGGTGGTTTCAACAAACTGAAGACTGAAACGTTGATCTTCATTAGTTGAAATAAGTGCATCAGAGTTAAGAGTGTGCATTCTTTTTTAATATGAAATGTTGCCAGTGAACGCACATCTCTATTGGTGACATTGCATGCAAAACAGCTTACCTTCTTCCGGTCGTGCATGTTGTTGACGTTATCAGAGATGGCCGCAGAGGCTGAAGTGATTCCGCCAGCTGTTGCCACGCCAACACCTACAGCGGTAACTATGAGAGAGGTACCGAAGGTAAAGGGTGCCAAAGCCAAACCGGCGATGGCTGTCACGCCGCCCACGGCTGTGGTGGTGCCACCGGTGATGCCGGCGATCTTGGCCTTGTGGTGGAAACTGTTGATGTCGTCAGCGATGGTGTTTAGCGTGATGACGGACTGCCAGAGGACCTCAGCTCGCTCTGTGAAGAGCTTGTTGAAGACACGCAGGCCGCGATGAACCTTGTCCGCCAAGATGGTGAATGATCTGGGATTTATTTGGTAGACAAAGCAATGTTAGGAAGCAGAACCTTGAAATTAGGCTTCATGACACAAAAGGCCAAACAATTAAATAAAAGCTATACTTTACTCTGTAGCTCCCTTTAACTGGTCTTAGTGTAAAGTATAATTTCTAAATAATACAGTAAAAAGTAGTGCATGATCAGTTTTAACCCCTTTTGCCAAGCATACATCATCATGACAGGTTTATTTTGACTGTTTTTTTTTTTTTTGTTAGTTTTTTTTAAATGTAACCCAGTTTGTTTATTAAGCCTTAAGCCAATTATCAAAAATGTCCATTGAAGCAAGACAAGCAGATCTAAATGATATGTAGTCTATGTCTAAATAGAGTCTGCAAACGCACATTTAGCTACGTCTGGAACTAACAATTACTTCATTATCGATTATTCTGTTGATTATTTTCTTTTTTAATCGGTTGGTCTATAAAAATGTCAAAATACATTGACAAATGCCAATTACAATTTCCCAGAGCCCAAGGTCAACTTGCTTTTTATGTCTGACCAATGGTCCAAAACCAAAAGATATTTAGTTCAGTATCATATATGACAAAGAAAAGCATCAAATCCTCACAAACCAGCAAATGTTGCTTGAAAAATGACACACGATTAATTGATTATCAAAATATTTACAGATTGTGTTTCAGCTCTACATTTAGCCCAACTGTTTCCAATCAGTGAACAACCACAACTACTGGTATAGCAACAGCAGAAACATTCCTTCCAGCACCCTTGGAAGTAAAAGTGTCCTGATCAAGCTGATACTTTCAGCCAAATTCATATAAACAGACGCACTTGGACTCATCCTCTTTTAGGACTTTGTCCTCGTCATCTGACGGCACCTCATCCCATTCTGAAATACAATCAAACAACAAGTTGTTAATAAAACTTTTTTTTTTTTTTTTAAAAAGACATTCAAGTGTTTATTTTATTGCTCAGTTTCACTTGTCTGAATCTGTTCTGACTCACGTTCCACAGTGTTCCACCACTCCATCAAACTGTCAGTGTCCTGTGACAAAAACAAAAGCATGATGGTTCACACCTGAGCGCTACACTACCAGAAAAGGTGAACATTATTCACTTGCATTTCGGTTTAGCCAGTTTTAAAAGAAACTGACCCCCTCCTCGTCTTTATCCTCCAGACCTTCAGTGCGCTCATCCATCTGAGCAGCCAGCCACTCCGCCTGGAGGGTGGTGGTGGGGTGGGTGCAAAAACAAGCCAGTGAATACGTCAATAGGTCTGCGCTACATACTTTACCATATTCACACATTAGTCATGAAAACCTGGCTTTATTTAACCAATGCCTTTGTGCATATTAAGACCTTTCTACACACTACTTGGTGTGTTGGCGAGTATGTACGCTATGTTGTTTAACTGGCCCTGTCGAATGTTAAAGGAATGCGTCCCATCAGGAACAGAGAAATGGAGATAAAGCAAACAGTGGAACAACAGTTCATAATAGTTTCTTAATTGTCGGTTGAAGTCCACAAAGTGCACCTTGTATAAATAATGCCAGAAGGTCTTTTGTGCACAAGACAAAAGAGTTTTTCTATTTAATCTTGTCTGAAAAACCATGTACAATAGTAAAATAGGTATTCATTTGGTTTTCTCAAGTGCAGGTAAATGCTTTAGGACAGTGTTCGATTAATAAAATGCCACACAAAGCTCAACATTATCTCAAAAACTCCAAAATATACACAGACATTAGCTAGTCAGCTCTGACTCACTGTTTCCAGGGGGTCAAGACCAAAACAAAATGTGTTATCAAGGTCAAGTTGGGAGTCAAGTTGATCAACCTAAACGGTGATTTACAGTCGCACGAGTGGTGAAGGAAGTAAAGCTGTGGGTCAGATTAATACTGAAACATTGGTCATTTATTAGGACATTCATGCTAACCGGTTTGAGCCAGAGATGTTTATCTAAGGATTAAAGACCATTTACGCCTGTCAAAAGAATCCAAGTTTGATGCCAATATTTGGCTAAGAAAGCCACACACTGACTCATTCTTTAAATATCTTGCAGTATTTTCGAGCTTACCTTAGCGGCCTCTGACAGATAGTCACTACACGTAGCTCCTGGTGGATCTTCACACTCTAGATCAGTGGATTTTCTCTAACATGATGAAGAGATAATGAAAGGTGAGCATGGCATAAAGACCTGACAGCAATAAGAGCAAAAATCACTCTTTCCTCATATGATCAGAAATAAGTTATTCCACGCTCATTCACCTTATCAAAAAAATTGGGTTTTTTGAAGCCTTTAGCTGTAGGTGGCTTCTTCTGTTGAAAAGAAAACATGTTGGAGAATCATAATATATTAAATAACCCCAAAGGTAAAGCAGTAAAAGTGAACATGTGACAAAAATACCCGTTTGCAGGTTTCCCCTTCATCTAGTTCGCTGTCATCCATCTTTCCGGGACTTGTGAAATATTTGCCCGTTTCAGCAAAGACATCCTGCAAGAAAAAAACCAAAAAAACAAAACATGTCAGAAATAAAGTCAATACCACAGAAAACAATTAAACTGAACAATATTATAAGAATGCCCCATGCTTATGTTGTGCATTAAACATACATTGGATGCTTGCTGAGGTACGTGCTGGCTGAAACCCATCGGTTCACTCTGTCCATTGGCCGTCTTATTTTTGCGTGGGATAGGAATAGAGACTTTATGTTTGTTTTTTTTCTGACAGAAGAAACAAAAAATATTGATAAGTAAAGCTCAAGACCCCATATGCTGTCAGGTGGAATAAAATCAAAAGCAAACATCTAGTTGGAAAAGAAGAATCAGAGGTTATCTGCGGCGGAATTAGACAGTTGGCACAATGATGCATTTGACAGCATCTATTGTGTTGCCTAAGTCTGTTCTGTCAAAATGATCAGGCGGCGCCCTGATTGCACTTTCATTGCATCACATGGTGTTTCTACAAAGCAGTTACACTGTGCTTCTACCGCTACTGTTACTGTTGTTACAAAAATCCTGGTTTCAGATATAAAAATACCGGTTTGCAGTCCTCCATCCCGTTAAACTCTTCATTGTCTAACTCCTCTGCTGAGAAGCTGCTCTTCTTTTTCTGAGGACTGTTGTAGTCCAGCATGTTCTTCTAATTAAAAAAAAAAAAAAAAAAACATTCAGACACATTTATGAAAAACCCAAATTAAGCAAAACAGCTTCTTTCATCTCTCACTGCCTTGCAACCAAACATTTCACAGAAACATATTTACCATAGATCTTCCACGACCCACGTGCAGCAGTTTCGTCTTTGTTGGTTTCTTCTATTGACGAAGGGGAAAAAAAGCCCATTAAGTGAAAACAGGTGAGAAAATGTTCTAAGAACAACTGTGTTAAAAGAAAATAAAGTTACAGGTTTGCAGTCTTCCATTCCATACGGATCTTCATCTCCATTCAAGCCCGCAGACATATGGAGTGTTTTCTGTAAGAGCTCGTCATCCATGAAAGCAGCCTAAGTAACATATTCAAAACAGCAGTTATTCTTACAGGTTACAGTGAAAACCATGCTCATAGAGGATATGCATATATTATTTTTCAAGCATGAGTCAAGTCAGAAGATAACTACAGTTACTACAGATTTTTACAATGATAATAATGAGAAAAAAAAAAAGTACCTTGCTAGTTGACCGAAGACTGTGGCCTTTTATCTCCTCCACGTCCTCAAAAGTATCATCCTAAGAGTGAAATAACTTACATGTAGAATACCAAGTTGTTGCAGAACAAAACATGTGATTGAGTCATATCATGGTACGGAAGTGGATTTTCTTGAAAATGAAAGAAAATGTAATAAATATTTGTGATATGAAAGCCAGTAATTCCAAAAGCTATTCTAAAACTGCTACACTAACTGAAAAAAAAAGCTAAACTTAAAAACATAAATAAACCATGCAATCTCCAAAAATGATTCACAGGAAACAATCAGACAATTCACCGTCACATCAGACAACGAGGGACTGAATTAATCCTTGTCTCATGTATGAGGTGTAGTCTGTCGTTTAAATGTTGAGTTAACTGAGCCGACGGTGACCGTTACCTTCCTGCGAGGTGTGTAGCCATGTGCACCCAAAACTTCATCTTGTGATTTCTCCTGAGGGGGGAAAAAAAATTCCAAACAAGTTACACCGCTTAGACCATCCTCATACCACAAATACAATGCACAGACCCACTAGATTCAAATATACAGTCATACCTTTGAGTCTGTGCGAGGTGTGTATCCGTGTGCTCCCTTCGGTTCATTGTCCTTATGGAGAGAAAAAGTTTCAACATGACGCACATTCATTACGGTGCAAACAAACATGCTGTGAAACATAAAGTACAGTAGAGGTGGGATACCTTTTTTTCTACTGTGATGGCAAATCCTCTTTTTTGCACAAATTTGATTTTCATCTTTTTTTTCTTCTGGAGAGAGAAAAGATTAGATTGCCCAAATCAGTGCCTGACAGAATATTCACAGTTCTCCCTTTAAATGCTCAAAAAAACAACAACAAAAAAAAAAAGAAGTCTAAAATATCTAAAGTCTCTCTCAAAGAAAGTGGATGCAAAATTAGCATCTACATGCTACAACATCTTTAGGCTGAATGATCATGAATTTTGCCATGCTTTCAACAATGATAACATATTAGCATTAATGTGGATATTACTTAGTGTAACGATACATAACAACACAAAAAAAAAAAAAAACACATACAAATCCACGGCTGTCAACCTCTTCATGATGGGCTTCCCCTCCCTCCTCCTCCTCCTCACCAGTGCTGCCATCCAAAACTGTCCCCTGTTGACAATGAGACACTGCATCAAAAACTGATTAAGAAGACGAACACTTGTCTATAAGGAATTAAAGCACGTAAACAATTTCTTCCCAAAACTGTAAAATATAATATTTTTCTTATCCTCTTGCACCTCGTCTGCAGTAGACAATTCAGGATCCAACTAGTTTGATAAACAGTTGCAGTAACTTTACCTCTGACCATCGGCGCATGATGGAGTTTTTCTTGCCCACACTTTTCTTATTGATTTCATCATCCTGTTGTGGAATTACCAAGAAAAAGTAATCAGAACTGAACAGAATCAATACCGATTGATGTAATTAGTCCCATGTATGTAAGCTTTTCAGACACACTATAGGATGGCTGGAATGTGTCGGTTTGCTTGGATGAAACTTCCATGGACATCCAACGTCCTTCCGCAAAACCACACACTTACATGCACTTCAGATACCTTACCTTTGATTCTTGAGGTAATTGTCCGTTCATGTGCTTTCTCTCTGGCACGGAAAAACTAGTGGATCCTCTTCTGAGCAGCTGATTGACTTTGGTCTTCACAGGTTTCTTCTGTTAAAAGAAGACATTATTAAACCACCACTGGTTTATTAAAACTTAAAACACAGAAACAAGATAATTACAAAAATAAAAATAACACACTTTGTAGTCCATCCCATTCTGCTCTCCATCTTCATTCTCTCCTGCAGACATGTGCAGATCTGAAAAATACTCCTGAAAAACAGAAGCACTCACTTTTACACTGAGCAAGTACCATTATAAACACACCGGTGTGTTCAGATATAATGCGACAATAGTTTTGGTCTTGACTTATTTGAGCAGATTTAACTGAAGCCGGTGATTTGTCTTTAAATGTTTGCTAAACTTATCGTCAGTCCAGTTCTTTGACTGGCTTTCTGGCATCAGAGACAAACCCATTGAGTTTCTCACTCAAGATGAATCACACAAGATAGAGTTGCCTTTATTTGTGCTTCCTAGCCCCTTAGATGCAATAATACATTAATACTAATATCTAATCACAGATAAACATATGTAGGGAAATGTTCAGACTAGGCTTGCTGTCACATGCTTACACAATTTAAATTCGATTCCAGACATCCTGATTGTTACCTTTGATGATTTACGTGCGACGGGTAGTGTCCTGCTCCTCCCCTCCTTTGTATCATCAGCAAACTTTTCCTACAAAAGTGAAAATTGTTAGACGAACATGCAAATACAATCAAAGCAGTGAAACTGTCATTTTGCTTCATTTACCTTTGACCCTCTTCTGGAAACTAGGGACATTCTGAATTTTCTGTCCTTTTTCTGTAAAGAATGAAAGAAAAAAAGAAAAAGGATGTTAAACAATATACTGGGAAAATGATAACCACAGAATGTCTGTGACGTGACTGAGACTGTCAGACAGTACCTTGCCGTGACTCCTAGGGCTATCCTGATCCTCGCCACTTCCTCCATCAGAGTCCGACCTCATCTAAGAGAAAGGTTAGCTTTTTTTTTTAGCATCTTCTTCTGCTTACAAACAAACAATGCTAACTAGAGAAATCGCTTGTCTCTTACTTTCATTGATTCTCGCCGTAGTCTCAATGTTCCAGACTTGGAGAACAAAGAAAAAAGACAAAACATGATTCATTAGCGGAAATGTCTTTGACAGAACATTCATTTTGCACAGAGAACATTACTGAGAGTTCAAGGTAGTATGCCAACATATTCAGAGAGAATGTGATGAAAGAAGTTTTTTGAAAAGGTTTCCTTACTGGTTTGAAGTCGGGGTTAAGCTCCGGGCTGTCTTCAGGCCAGTCTTCAACACACCTTTCCTGTTTTGGGATTTTAGTAAAGCAAACATTTATATAGATAGTTACATTTCTAAAATGTTTTCATAATACTTATATTTTTGCCTCAATAGCAGCAGGGTCTAAGGGTGGTGATTTATCAGTATGTATCCATCCAAAACTTTCTTCAGGAGATATTTTGACTCCTGTTTGATTGATTGCCATTTTTCGTCTAGATTTGTCCTCTCATGCCACCATGAAGCTAAAATTCCTTCTTGTATGACACATGTCAAAACTAGATTGCCATTGAATTTAATAAGCACATTTATGCTCCCCTGAGGACTACTCATTTCCATTTTGGAAACTTTGTGTTGTGGCAGCGTCAGGCCAATATGTCAATTCTGCATATCTCATTATCTAACAGGCAGATTGCCATCACATTTGCTGAGGACGTTCATACACCCAATGGAATAAACCCATTTGATTTTGATGACCCCATTGCCTTTCTCTCACCATTACCCTCAAGCCAAAACCTGTAGCCCTACAGCTACTAATATTTATACCATCCACCATGTTCATATTATTGGGTATAATGAATATTGCAGGTTTCACGGCCACTATCAGATCTTTAGACTTTCAATGATGATGCATTTAATTGATGCATTCTGTAATTAATATTGAAAATCACTTTCACTTAAAACACACCTGTCCAAGAAGCAGGACGTCCTCAAAGACAGCAGAGTTCTCAAGGTCCGTCGGTTTACTTTCCTATAAAAAAAAAAAAGAAATACTTGAAACATGCCCACAGAAAGATCTTGTTCTACCAACAGTGCATCCTAACAGCTACACAAACTACCCACGCATGACCTTTTACATTGTTCCTCTTTAGATATTTGGAGCAATATCCTAGAACATATTGTTGCAAAAGCTAATTAGGTCAAATTCCAACAGCATACCGGAGTTTTTGGTTTGCGGTAAATAACTGGCTTTGGGAGCGGTCTGAAGGCTGGTTTAGGAGATGTTTTTGGTACAGTTGGTTCAGGTTCAATCTAAACACAAGAGACAAAGAAGGTAATTAACAGCACAGCAGTTCCAGTAGCAGAGAAATTAGGGAGTTAAACAAGCAAAGAAATATTATGCTAAACTGTATTCTTTGCATACAGGGTTTGCTGGTGTGGGTGGCTTTTCTGGTTTTGGTGGCTTTTCCGGTTTTGGTGACTTTTCCGTCCTTGGTGGTCTAGTTCGCGGAAGAGGCTTTGGCGGACGTTTGAAGGTCTGCACCTGCAAGTTTGATTATGAAAGAAGGTATAAAGTGCATGTCATATGAATCAGAACATGTCTTGGAGCAATTGGTTGACTAGATACCTCCTACAGTACAGTCTATTAGCAATAAATATGGATTTTATGGTGGTCCAAATATGAAATGGCACTTGTTACATACATGAGTCATTTCAGCTGGAGAATGCCTTGGTGACACAGACGGATGCCTGGTCCGGATGAAGGGACTTGGCTGAAGAATATCATGATTAGTTCCCTGAGGAGTCGTCAAGACAATATCATATGGCCTGTCTGAAGAGTTCGGTTGGATGGCTGGATGAGATTCTGATGGTGCCTTGAAGAGATACGGTGACAATGGCATGTCCATCTTCATTTCTGACGGACTGTTGAGTGACGGTGTAGAGTACGTGGCCTTAGAGGCAGTATTGCTGGGGTTTATCTCAAATATATTGCCGTTAGTGTTTGAGGGAAGTGGTTGGAAGATGTCAAATGGATTTGAAACATCTTGGAAAGGGTCGTATTGTTTTGAGGGAGTAGTATCAAACGGGTCATCCAAACTGGAAAGGCTTTGGAATAAATCCCTTGTAATTGGGCTTGGGAATGGGTCGACTGTATTTGTGGATGAAGATGAAAATACATCCATGTTTTCCTTAAAAGACATGCCGAAAAGGTCCTCTTTCGAAGAGGGATCTCGTTTGTTTTCCCTGGCGTGGAAGAGTTCTCCACTTTTAGTTGGAGCTGCTTGAAACAAATCTGTTTCATTGGTTGTGGCAGTATCAAAAGCGTTCGCCACCATAGGCTGTGGAGACCGGAACAGATCATTCTCGTTATTTGAATGCGATTTGAATGGGTCTTGAAAAATACTGGGAGATTTATCAAAGAGGTTCACCTCCCTGGTGCGTTCAGCATGGAATAAATCCTCTCCTTTAGCAGCCTGGAAAAGATCGACCCCTTCATCTTTAAACGGGTCAGAGCTTTTAAGCTGCAAGGTTTTGGAGAGGCTCTGTGTTTGAGCAGGAATTGGCTTAAATAAGTCTGGTGAGTTCAGGGTTACATCATGAAAATGGCCATTGGCAGATGCATTTTGGGCCAATGTTGATGTCTGGAAGAGGTCCTTTTGAGGCTCAGAAAATTGGGCTCTATTTTCCACAGTCTTAATTTCAGTTTGAAGATCCAGAGGCGAACTCTGAAGTTTAGGTGGAGGGACAAAGATTGTATCGATGTTTACTCCTGAGGTTTTCCTCCCTACGTCCTCCATTACATGACCTTTGCTGACTGACTCCTGATGAAAGAACACAATGAAAACGATGGTACTTAAGGCAATGTTGTGAGCTGATTTTAAAAACTGAAATCTTTGTACGTATCAAAGAATATGCATAAAAAGGGTTCATTCTGGCCAAACCCCCACTGACTCCATTCTGATAAACAAAGAAAGCGAAATGAGACAGAAGACAAAGAGGTGTTAAGACAGAGTGCCAAAACTGCTGGCATCTAAAAACATACTTGAGGACTTAAATGAAGTTGTTCCTGCTTCCCATTACGAAAGGATTGCAAAGTGACACAGCAGAAATGTTACATGTTGAATGATTGTTGGGAGGAGGCAGTGCACATTTTAAAGACTAGACCTGCTCTATATGAAAAGTGCCCTGAGATAACTTTATGATATGGCGCTATATAAATAAAGCTGAATTGAAATACTGAAAACCACATGAGTAACAAAATGAAACCAACTTCTTGTCTCAAGGACTGCTCAAGACAAAATGTTGCATCTTCCAAAATAACTCATGTAATGATTTTTCATAAGAATGTGCAGAGAAACATTTGCAGAGGTACGGATGCTGATTATTACATTGTATTTTGATTTATTTGGCTGACAAGTTAATTGACTTATTAATAGAAAAGTCTAGTCAGACTGCTTATACACAAACACGCCCACACATTGCGATCTCACGATAGCAAGTAGTCAGATTGTACTTCAAAGATCAAAACAAGAGAAAGGGTGTAGATTTAAGAAGATGAACCGTTCTGAGGACAAGGATGATTTTTGTTCATGAAAATATGAACAGCAGTTTCAACCATGGCTTAATGAATGCTGAACCAACACACTCTCGCAGACTACCACTAAAAAAATGATCCATTTCAGGCTTCAAATTTGAGGCATTTGAGCTAAATCTTGGTTGTAATTTCTCAGAGTTGTACCATATGTCACCCGTGTATACTCTGCAGATGTTGAATCTCACCTGTTTTAAGTGTAGCTGGTGGTTGTTTGTCACATCTGTAGCAGCAGCTGAGAGATCACTAAGGACCTCACCATCCTGCAGATCAAACAAAAGCTAATGATGCTGAATGAACAACAAAACATATTTAGGGAGTGAAGCGTGGGAAGTCACGCGTCATGCTTTTCAGGCATTCCGAATCACTGCGATAAGAAAGCCATGTGACACTTGTCAGATATGTTAGCAGACATTTGACAACACTTCCGGCTGTTGAAATTATACAGCAAGCATGTCTGCACTTGCTGTTGGTGTTCCAGTGACCAAGAGTGTATGTTTTTGCTGTTACCTCTGTGTTTAAACAAAGACAATATAAGTGGGAGTGTCTTAAAAAATACACTTGTCAATACATAGGTGAAGTATTGCTTTTCAACAAGGATCCCCAACCCGCACTTTTGTGTACATGCAGAGCTGAAAGCTGGACTCTAACCTGTTTGTTTCGAGACTCGTTCGCTGATGATTCACTGGAGTCAGAGCTCGATGAAACAAGAGTCTGAGAGGAGAGAGATGAAGAATACATGAATTACATTATCATAAGGAAGCTAATTTATATGCTCCTTTTTTAATATTGTTCTAGGATTATAGGAAGGGAAGAAGTCAACGTAACTTGCTTGCTGTACTTAGGCGGAGTGGGTGTTAGTATGTGACTGTTTTTAATTTTGTGTGTGTAGTCACTCACCTTGTATTGATTATGGAAAGGGCTTTGGGAAACTTTCTTTAGCATATTTTGTAGCTGCACAATACTCTGAAGAAAAGACAGAAAACCTGGTTAAAATTCAGTCACTCAAAAATACGTCAAACACGAATAAAACTGCAAATTGAGGCTGCTTTTATTCCTGATGACACGTGACACGTTGTGCTGGACTCATGTGTTAAATATGGCTAAAATAAGTGGCTGCACATAAGCAAAAGCTCATTGGGATAGGGGCTGGATACCAAAAATATCAACGAGACTCTGCCTGCCTGGATGAGACCGGTGTTGGGTCGAAACAATGCTAAACAGAGCCCTAATTCCAGTGAGCAGGTAATTTTCTATTGTATTAGAATAAGTTAAATTAGACGTAGAAGAGTTTAAATAACTATAACATAACTTTCCTGTACAGAAAGTATTATTATATATTATGTTATATTTTGAGATATTGGTTGTATTCCATTTTGTGAGACTTTACTGCAGAGGGTACCTTTACTCCACTGTATTAATCTGAAGGTGTGTTTAATTGAGGTTTAATTATTGAAATTGTAACAGTATACATTTTACATTTTTGCACTATAGTCTACTAAGAGAGCACATTCATCATTGCATGATGAAGTCAAACCACAGTGTGATGATTGCAGATTCTTTTGCCATCAGTCACTGACATGACATGAGAAAAAGACATTCAGAACAGCTGGCATCATGGCACTCTGGGTTTGGCAGTTTGTTTGCCTTGACAAACTACATCCCAGCCAAGATGCCAACAAACAGAGTGCCAGCAAAGCAGTGCAGGGAAATACAGTGCCCCACATGTCCTGAACTGATTGTTCACCTGTTTGAGGATAAAAATGTTAAATATGAAACACGGCAGGGTGGAATTTAAGCACTGACTGCAGGGTTTGCTGGCAAATTTGAACACTAAACAGAACCACCATTAAAACTACAACATCTTTTCCACTGCAGACCCAATTTAAAAGTACTCACAGAACGTCTTTCCCCAGATGCTGCTGCACTCTCACCGTGACCGCCGGCCTCATTCCCCTAATAAACATAAATATTAGAAATAGAGTAGAAACGTAACCTAACAGACATGTTTCAAACCATGTTACACCTTCTTCTCCTAAAACACAAAAATTAGCTTGCATCAGTCGCACAAAGTTCATTCAGAGACTAACTTGAACACCTCCAGACTTACCGTAGTTGCATCTCCCGGCATGATCAGTGAAGTTGGTTTGATATTTGATTGTGAAGTAAAACAAGATTTTTTTTTCCCCCACCGCTGAGATTTACGGACGATAAAGTTTCTTCTGCATTACAAAGTCAGTGCAGCCTCTGGATTGACTGGACTCACGCTGGTAATTATCTTAGTTTCACGCACCTGTGTTAAGTCAGCCGCCTGGAACACCTGAACATCCGGAATTCAACACTTCAAAATAAAAGGCTTTACTTGCGCATGCTCAGTCGCGCTCTAATCATTTATTTCTGGCTTGCTGTGATTAATATTGGCCTATTTTGAATTGTTTTAACCAGAACCTTTAGGCCTACTTATCCATAAGGCAATTACTGCAAACACTCATCACTTATTTGCATTTTTTTCAAATTTATTTGATGGCAAAGTGATCTACAGAGAGAGCAGTGGTTTACAGAAGAACTTCAGAATTAACATTATTCTCAAAACCAGGATGTAGAGGTCACTCTCGTACTCAGAGAATTGCACCACTAGTCAAACGAAAGTTCAACGAGCAGTAGAATATAAATTACAGATTTGGAAAGTTTAAAGGGGTAATTTCCCAGGAGCTTTTTATTGTGAAACCAGTGAACAATTTGCAATCATTACTGTTTCTGAGAAGAATGTTTTGTTGCTGTACAAAGAGGATTTTGTAGGCTACCTCAAAATTTTACTAAGTACAGTAGGCCTACTTGACTAGCCTACTTACTTACATCCCACCACTATTTCAACCATACTTTAAATCATAATTTCCCTATTTGTTTAAAATGACACACTTTGCACTCTTATTTCGAAGGCAAATTTCCGGCCTCTATCAGACTGCGCTGTTGTTACCTTTCCACCGACAGTCTTCATCTCAATGCAAACCGACCGGTTGTCCTCGCCCAGCGCAACCTGGCGGTGTGGTCCAGCTGTGTGTTGACGTGCAAAATCTCTGTGTTGACAGATGAGGAAACTCTTCAAGTGTAATAAATAACATGAAAGCAAACGCAGTCAGGACCTAAGGTCAGCATTTCATTCCTTAATCAGTTCCAGAAAGGCAGTCAAGTCTCCATTCAACAGACAGCATCTTCACCACACCCTGACAATAAGGCAAACACGTCCACTTTGTCTCTAGAATTAGCTATGTTTTCCTAATACGCCTTTTACTGAAATTCAAAACCTGAAATAAACTTAAACTGATATATTATCAGTCCGGCCTAGTTTGCAGACCAGCACCAGTTATCTAGTCTAAATGTTCTTATACCTGCAGGAAAGACTCAATAATTCCATCAACTGAGCCTAGTTTTTCAAGGTTTTACCATAGGGTTCAATTGCATCTTAAAATTCAGTTAAAACAAAATGATGATTGTGCAAGTGGGGATTATATTCAGGCAATGCAAATAAAACTATTATATACTATATTATATACTAGTAAATATTGCTGGAACAACAACGTAGAAAAGTTTTGATCCCAAAATCAGGTTTATCCTGGTCACACTGGAAGTGTGGGTTTATAGTGGATTAGGAGCATCTGATGTAGAGCATTTTAAATCCAAGCTGTGATGTAACTGGTAGGGATGTAGGGAAATGTTGAGTCCTGAATAAGAAATCATATTGTTAGCATAAAACATGCTCTCATGTCAACAGTAGATGGACAGTCAGAGAGAGAGAAACCTAGTAGATATTAAGTTCTTATGCATCATACATGTATATCAGTGAATAAGAGTAACATGCAAACTGTCTTTAAATATGTTTCACAGATATTTGTCTTTAGGATATAGACAGTGTTGTAACATTATTTGTCCAGCAGATGGCAGAAGTCAATCTGGAATCATCTTTTGTTTCTGGATCAATAGCAGGTTTGGTACTTTTAAAATGCATTTGCTTCACCAAAACTGTTATGTAATTAAAGGCTCAAACTCAATAACATAGTCTGAATTTCTTACGTTATTGCTTTGCATTTTACCAAGAACACTTTTACCTCAGTTAGAGAAATAATTTTATACATAATTGGGTTTTTTTTAAATCAATTTCAGTACTAAAGGAGTAAAGGAAACCTCATAAATTAAAATACAGAGGAATGTTGCCATGTTTTGTGTCATATACTACTGTATGCTATAGCCTGTGTAAACATGGCTTGACCAAAATCATTTAAATGTCAATATCAAATGAATGATCATCTGTTGCCATAACATGTTTAGATGTCACAGGTCACCATGACTTGAGCACACCTTGATATGCTACCAAGAAGTCAGGTGATTGTCAAGAATGTGAAAGAAAAACCATGTTGGAAAAAAACAAAAAACAACAAAGTGGTTACCAAGACATGGTGTGGCTTTTACCCAACAGCCTTTCGCACGGCATTTCTGTTTATTGCAATCTTGTCCAACAAATGCAGAAAGGGTAGAGTTAAAGGTTTGAAATTGGTTCAGTACATTTTTACAGATAGAAATGTTGTAAAGCTTTGCTTCTACCCCCAAAACATATAAGCATACTGTATATTATACACACCGAAAGGCAGATACTGCACCCTGCCTTTGGACTATCTTCAGGGAATACAAAGGGATAACGCTGTATCAACACATGAGTTTGAATCTTGAACTTATTTGTTTAAGAAAATAAACTTTATTTTGAATATTTTAATTATACAGGTCATGGTGATTAAATGTATCTCTCTAGTATGCGTCTATCTACTTTTAATATATATATTGAAATTGATCAAATAAATGTAGACGTAGCTTAAACACACCAAACTGGATAAATTCCACTAGTCCGTGTGCAAAGCTAGGTGTTGCTGTTACAGGTAAATACAAGGTGATATGGTATGATTAGTGTTGCTTAGTCATGACTCATGGTTTTATGCATTGATACCTCAGTGGACAGAGTTTTACATAAAGATCAGAGATAAACTTTTTGTTGCAGCTTTGTAAAAATGGGTTAACTTGAGGAGGGAAATTAAAGGAGAAATGTTTTTTGGGGGGAACAATTGCTGTGGAGCTGCTCTTGAGCTTAATATTTGATTGCTACCTGTAAAATAAATAACATAGTTTACAATAAGTCCAACACAAATCGAAAGAATGGCAGGAAATTCCCTCGGGGCGGTGCCAGAGAAAGTGTGGTGAAACAGAAACAAAAACAAAGGATTTAAAAGAAAGAAGGAAATGCTACGGCTGCAGATCATCTCAGGTGTGCTACAGACAAACATCGCTTCTCATCTTTTTCAGCTTGGTAACAAGTGAGTATCAGACTACTACCACAACAAATGAATTGCATTAATAACAAAAACAGTTACGTAATACGATGAATAGTTACCGGTGTTTCGATGCATTTGTGAATATTTGCTTGTTGGAGTAATAATACTGTGAAGAGTAGAGAATAAAAACTGCTAAATATAAATTGTGAATGAAACCTGTTGAATATAAATTACTACAAATGTGTTTTGCAGATAATATTTGAATAACATATTCGTACATACCAATATTTATTTATCATATTATTATATAGAATCTCAAAATCCAAATTTTTTCTGTTTTGACCAGCTTTTCCACAAAATGGATGAATCTGACACGAATACAAGAGTCGAAGAATTGGTTAACAGATTCACAGCTTCACTCACTGCTCACAGTTTGTTGTCTTCCAACAATAATGAAGAGCTTCTTCTCAACAAGCTGCAAGGACTGGTTACAAACATCAAATGGAGCCCAGCAGACGCCACTGACTTGTTCAATGCTCTTCTGGAGCGATTTGAGTCAACAACAACTGACAGATCAGGTCTCCTGCCATGGCTGTTGAAAATGTTGCACTGTATAGAGATAAATTACATTACTCCCAGTTGGACATGTCAAACAGGAAAGACCCTTATCGATCTGGTCCGAGACAAGACTGTAACAGATGAAGACCTCGAGAAATGTTTAGCCGATGACACGGAAAAGACACTGGATGAAATTCTTAAGGAAATATGCCAACAAAACTTAAACCAAATTGATAAAAATCTTTCAGATGAAGTGAGAGACATTGTATCATCAGTTTTATCAGCTAAAAAACATACTTACTTACACAATGATGGATCACAGCGGAGTGGCTTGAAAAAAGACTTGCTGTGCCTCTGTCGGGCAGCAGAAGTAACTCACTTCAAGCCACGACTGACGCAGATGGTGAGCTGGTGTATTATGGCTCTTTCTAAAACAGGGAAGCTAATTCAAGTTGGCACTGGAGAGGGAAAGTCATGTATTGTGGCAATGTTTGCAGCTTTTCGAGCTATGAGAGGAGAAAATGTAGACATCATGTCCAGCTCATCAGTTCTTGCAGAGAGAGATTTGAATGAATGGCGAGAATTCTATAAATGTTTGAAAATCAGTGTCAGCTGCAACACCAACAAACAAGACAACGACTTAAAAAAGTGCTATAAGTGTCAGGTTGTTTATGGTACTGTGGAAGCTTTTGCTGGAGACTGGCTTCGGCACCGCTTTCACAGGATGGACATATTTGGGCAAAGAACATTTGAATGTGCAATTGTGGATGAAGTGGATTCCTTGATGCTAGATAAGGGTCTTCATGTGGTCTATTTAAGTAGTGATATGCCTGCTTTGCAACATCTTAACCCACTCTTGGCATTCATATGGGCCACTGCTAATCAGTACAGTAAGCAAAAATGCCCCTTTCATCAAGTTGTGCTTAAAAACATAAAGGGCAACAATGTTGACGAGTTCACTGTCCTTCAAATAGCTGAGGACACAGGTGTACTGCCAAAAGGTTCAGTCAGGGATCTTAGAAAGGACCCAAGCCTTTTAACTGAAATAACTGCAAGTGTTACTGCAGACCAGCTGGCAGAGTTCTTTAAGACAGTAGAGAGGAGATTCCCATCGTGCCAGTTTGCTCTGCACTGCATCAATAATGAAGGGGCAATAGAGGAACTAAACAAAGGACTACAAAAAGGCCCAGATGGAAGACAGAGAGTACCACTGCTTTTAATCAACGGAGGCTTCTGTCAGTACATGTATTCTGATGAAGAGAGAGTACAGAGAGCTGCAGAAGAAATAAAACATGCTCTGCATTTTACACCATGTGAACTGGGCCAAGGTGAATGTAGCTGCTACGTCCCGGGCTTCCTCTCAGATCTGGTCGAAAATAAACTAAAGGTTTGGATTGAAAATGCGTTCCATGCACAAACCATGACAATGGATCATGAATATGTCATGGAGACTCATGGGGTAGTGCCTGTCGACTACAGCTGCACAGGTGTTGTTGAAAACAACATGAAATTGACAGATGGGCTACAGCAGTTTCTTGAAATGAAACATGAGTCCAAGCTGAGTGACATGACAGCAATCACAAACTATATGTCCAATTTTGGCTTGCTTCAAAAGTATGGAGATCAGATCTTTGGAATCTCTGGGACTCTTGGCCAACAAGCAGAGACTGGGACATTGCAGAAAATCTACGACGGTATCCAGACCTGTCAGATACCTTCATTCAAACGGAGAAAGCTGTTTGAAGTTGAAGGAGTGATTGAAGATGATGAAAAAGAATGGATTGAGAAAATCTGCCATGTTGTCACTGTGCAAACCAACCCTACTCCATATAGGGCTCCAAGAGCTGTGCTGGTCATCTGTGAGACCATCGGTCGAGCAAAGGTTCTCCACCATGCTCTAGGAGATAAAGTCCCCCAAAAAAAGCTTTACATAAACAACAACATGGACAATACTGCAATCTTTACCAAGGAGCGTGAAGCAGGAGATGTCATTATAGCAACAAACCTTGCAGGTCGTGGGACAGACATTCAGGTTTCTGAACCAGTAAAGAGAGCTGGAGGTTTGTTTGTCATGCAGACCTTCCTGCCAAAGAACGCTCGTGTAGAGGAGCAGGCATTTGGCCGCACTGCTAGGCAAGGATCTCCTGGGTCTGCTCAGCTCATTGTCTGCTCCAGCCACCTGTCAAAACCACTACAACTGCTAGTTTTGACAAAGAAACTTCGATCTTTACTGGAAAATATAATAGATGTCACTTCACTTGATCAAGATAATTTTGTGATGCAACTGAAGTTGTATCAAAAAAGCCAACAATCTAAAGATATGTCTTCAACGCTGTCACATATTTTGACTGAAATCTCCAGTTCGGAAATAAAGACAGTTAAAAAGTTCAGAGATGACTCAGTAGCTAGTAGTCTTGCTAGCTACTTGGAGTGTGACATCCCAAAGATAAAGAAGAAGGAAGAACTCTTCAGTGAGTATCTGAACATACTTGATGAAGTGTACAAAAGCAGTAACAAGCCCGCAGATTCATATTTGTCTGCACTGAATGAATTCTGGGGTATATGGCTACTCATGACCTTCAAAGAGGATGACTCTATTATGGACTTAAAAGACAAACTAACTGAAGACCTGAAAGAAGCCAGGCAAAAACTCAGCCAGAGAGAATCACCCTCATCAAACCTGCATCACTACACTGCATTTGGCAATGAGCTGCGGGAAAAGGGACATCTCGAAGAGAGTATCAAGATGTACACTAAAGCCATACAGGAGGACCACTGTTGGGCAGCAATTGCATATTACAACCGTGCTTTTGCATCTTTAACCCAGCAAGACAGAAATCAGGATCCAAACTGCATCGATCAAGCTCTGGAAGATTTGCAAAATGCACAGAAGTCAGTTGAGCTCTACTGTGAACAAACTGAGTTCACTCTGAGATACTCCACACAAGCCAAGGACCTTGTCAGTGATTCAGTCACCAGATTTGATAATCACATGACAGCCAAATCTCAAGTGTTGTTGTTTTTCAAGGCAAACATTAATGAGGCCATAAAGAAGGTAGACAAGGCCAGAGACATAGGTGGAAAAGTCAAAGTGGAGGAGAGTCTAGTCTACTTCCTGCTTCCAGTAGAGCATTTCCTGCCTTTGATAGTACTTTTAATCGAATCACGGACTGTAATCCGCTCCAGAGATCCTCTGAAGTTGCTTCAGCTCATCAGTCATCCTAACTTTGACATTCTCCATGAACTTAGGTCTCTTGAATTTATGGGCCTGACTCATGTCTATACCTTGGACACACTGTTTCCTCTGGGTGGCTTTTTCACAAAGATACTTAGGACCATGCGTCGAGTTCTTGATTAGATGGCAGGCATTCAGCACATGAGCAAAACAATCAAGCAAGCAATATGGAGCAAACAATGGTGTTGTAAGGAAATCTTGTCAGCCACAAACTTTCAGGAACTAAGAGAAACAGCCTAGATACAGCTTGCTGTGGGTTTTTTAAAGGAAAAGTAGTAGTACTTTATTAATCCCTGTTGGGGAAATTAATTTTTTTCACTTTGTTGTTATGTTCACTAAGTTAATCTTTTTGTTTTTGAAGTTCTTTGATCACTGCAGTTTGGAGGAAATTCCTCATCTGTTGGAAACCCATGTGATAACTGAAAAACACATGACTGACTGAACCAAAAACAAAAGTCAGAAGAAGAAAACGTTTCAGCTGTTAATGCATTTTTGTTAATCAGTGCAGGTTTACTGTCCATTGTTACAGTAAATATAATATGGTATATTTCTTTATTAATTGTTGTCAGTTCAAATGAAGAATTGCTAATCGTCTTAATATTAATGTATTTTCTATTGTAAGTTTTACATATTGTGCAATTTGAAAGGTTTTCTGCACAATTTTGTCATTTTTTTCCTACATTTTGGTTTTGATCTTTACAAGATGCATTTACTTGATGCTTTATTTATATTCAGTCAAATGACAAAGTAATGTTGTAATACCGATACAGCACACAATATTATGCTTAGAAACACTGTAAAATTTGTTTTGACAAAGTTATTGTTGATTGACACCATTAGGATTATTAAGTAATTATGTTTGTATTCACTGAAGGTTTATATTTTCGGAGAGCTATAAAATTACATTTGATATTTATTACAATTTAAAGGCATTTCAATTTTGTATAATAAAAATCAAGCTACCACCACACAGAAACCTGACAGTTATTGACTATTCATTTAAAATACATATTACTACACCATATTTACATAATAATAATGATAATAAAGAGGCAACTCTTTGAGGTGTAATGAAATGCATTTTACAATTGCTATTCTGAGCAATTCCAACCGTTAAGGACATTCTTCACATGAAGACACTGACGATAAAGGCTGAACAGGGAATAAATATAATCACTCCATTACTGCCACTGTGTGGTATAAAGTGGTACTGACGTTTGTGGCATTTTATGATGCATGTTGAGATGCATAAATATTAGAATCCAGTATTTGTTATGCTGTTAATTTTAGGCAAGTGGAAGAACTGGTTATGCTTAGGGTGTTAGGGGTTAGGTAATTATAAGCTGGGTAAAGAGTTTTTAGTCAAGGTTAAACAAAAACTTGAAAAAGTCTTTAAACTGTAGTTCAACAGGGATGAAATTAAATAGGTAAAAGTAGCCTTCCATCCATCTCATTCAAGGGAAAAATAACAGTGGGTATGTATTTACATTTTTAATGTTGAGCTCATTGGTTTAAACTTTGTGAGAGCATGGTGGACTGGAGGATGCTACATCCCAGGGAGATTACAACATTTCACTGATTCTATAAATTTACAGAGAAAATAGTGGGCCAAAATGAAAGTTTGTGGATTAAACAGTAGTATTTTTTTTCTTCTTCGTGGAATTCTAATTGTTGGTATTACTGTAAAAAAGAAACCCTGGCAACTGGTTTGTACAGAACCTGTGAAGCTATATTGCAACTGTCTGTGATCAGTACGAACAGGGCATTTGTTCCTCCTACTATCCAGGATTCTGTGTCATTCCTTTTTTATAAACACTGTGTGGGGTTGTGGATGTATTGACAACAAAGTAACAAAACAATCGGAAAAACAGCAAAGGCAAAATATATACAACACACATTTTCTTCACATCAACCCCTCTTGAAAATGCAAGACAGGAGACAGGGTATGTCTTAAGCTTTTATTAATATTTAAGGTTTTTTTTAGGATGTCCATTGTTTTACACAGAGAAATTAGCCACACAAGTAAATTTGATTGTATTCTCTTTACCTTTAATCTTTTTTAAAATCATTATTGTTAATTATATTACTCTCCCTTATCAGCGCTAATGCTAAAAAAGTTACACAAGAACTATCACACGGTTAACTAACTTGTGAGCACATCGGGACAGTAAACTAACACATCACAGAGATAAAACAACTAAAAATGTAATTCCAAAACATAGAGGAGAAAGAAAAATATGATAGTAGAATGAAGTACAAATTAAGAGACAAACAAAAGACAAAATGGACAAGCATTTACAATCACACAGCCCTGCTCAGCTCTCCACAAATAAAGTACCAATCCTTTTCCTTATCCATTATCCCTTATTGGCTAGACATTCCCATGCCTGATTGGGTTTAAATTTAAGTCTGGGAGGAGCCAAACATTTACATTCTACACTTCATCCCTCTGGACAGAAACCCACGTGTCCAAAACATCCTGGTTTGACGCCACACTTTGCATTTACACCCCATAGCACAAACCATTTGTGTTTGCCTTGTTAAATGCGACAGTTGTTAGCGGTTCAAAGGCTGGTTGTGAATTGCACTACGTGATGGGCCAGAGGGGAAGTGAAGTTAAAACAGATTATTGTCGTCATCATCACTACCATCATTAATGTCTCCCAGGTAGCAGTCTATTCAAAGCTCAAATCTGAGGCCCTCCACCGACTTTCCTGTCGCTGTCGTCAAAATCATCTCTACTTCGTCAAACAGGTTTGGGAAAGGAGCACTAGACGGCATGTGAAAGAAACAAGCAATCCCCAATCGAATCATAGAAATGATACTGCTTTTTAAAGAAAAGAAAAAAAATCAGATGCAACGCTACACAAATGCGTGCACACAGATGGCACACTTACAAATGCACATGCGCTCCAAGGATGTCGGGTTGGGTCCAAACACGGGTCCTTTAAAAAGTACGGTCCAGTGACTACACGTCCTAGGGCAGTGGAAAGCTTTGTGTTGATCTGCTGTTGAAATATTTACTATTTAAAAAGGGAATTCAGATTAAGTGAGCCACTATAAATGATGCCAAAAGGTGCAAATTTAGCCCACAATAAAATACCCCTAGTATTTTGGGGATCTTAGTTTTGACAGTAAGAATGCGTATTGGCTGCAATTCCAGACTGGTTGTTTCAAGGTGCAGATATTGGCTGATCATTTTTCACTCTCATAACAAAAC
Organism: Maccullochella peelii; assembly: GCA_002120245.1. Lineage (NCBI taxonomy): Eukaryota > Metazoa > Chordata > Actinopteri > Centrarchiformes > Percichthyidae > Maccullochella > Maccullochella peelii. The sequence goes on from LKNJ01000671.1 coordinate 127,434, forward strand.
AAAAAAAAAAGGCTAAATCTTTTGCCTCTCATGACTGAGGCTGCAGCCCTGGTGGCCTTTTTGTTTTCCGAGTGTGTTGGCAGTGAAGGAGGCTGGTACATTGTCATGGATAAGTCACAGGGGGGTTTTTCATTGGTCTCAAAACATATTACTAAACTTTTCTACAGGACCCTGGCCCACTTTGCTTTATTAATTGTACAAGCGCTTCCATAATCCATACACCTCACATGTACTTCCTCTGACACACACACACACACATCGCAGTAATCACATGCAAACAATGCTCTTGACCCCGTTGCTTGAATAAAGCCGCTTGTTGCTAGAGAGGAGCGTGTGTTTATTTGACCTCAAGTATGTTAGCTGGGTTTGTTAGGAGGTATCCATGCACGGGCAAGGCTAAGCGCTTACAACCCAGATGATAAACACAGTGATCCCTTCTGGACACGTCTAACACTGAAATGCAATATCCATGCTAGCATGCTACTTGGCGATGTAATGCTCCCTGATGGGTAGCACACGAGCGTGGGTATTAAGACACGCAGTGAGAGATTGCCAGCAATATTGGAAGCACTATTTAGTGTGCGACTAGTGTTAACGATAGGGTGCTAGCTAGCTAAAGCGCACAAACACCCTCAGTCTCACCTATGCTCACCTTCAGACCGTCACCTTCGCTAAACACTCCAAGCAGACAAAACAGCACATATGCGCGCACACACACACACACCCAAATCCACACAACTCATTAGCAGAGTATAAAAGAAAAATATTATCCAGTCAATATTCACATGGGTTGATACCAGGCATGCAACTTCCAAACAGTCCAGAAGAAGAAGAAGAAGAAACAAAACAAGAAAAGCTTCCTGCCCACCTCCTCAAATCCAATGGGAAAACAAAACAGTCACTTATAGACGGGGCAAATGGAAGACATAAACAACCTGGCAACCTCAAAGAGGAAGTAGTCACTATAATGGCTCTCATTGGCTGTTACCACATGACGGGTCAACCAATCAGTAGCTTCAGTTCCTTGCTGAGGCAGGTTACAAGTAAGATAATACAATCCAATTAAAGAAATAAAAATAACACATAATAGAAACTAGCTTAAAAAGTAGTAGACACATTGTTATAAGTATCTCTGCTATAGTAGGTTTTTTTTATTTTTTATCTATGTTGTTTTAAACTCATTGCGTAATAAAGAGAAAAGTGTTACTGTTTTTTTCTATTACATTACCATCATTATTAGCTTCATTAGCATCATCAACAACAATACCATTTTCAGAATTATTACTATTGGTTATCGCGGTCTCTATATGCCTCCTTATCTAAATTAAAAGGCTCTATTGGCTGACAGAGGCTCCAATAGAGGGAGGGAGAGTGGACCGGTTGCCATTCTTTACCCACCTCTCCCCCTTATTAATCTCTTCTAGCCTATACTTCTTATATTCATTGTAGAACAGCCCAATCTACTTTGTTTTCAGCTGGAAGGGGGATGTGAGGAGAAGGACTGGACTTGTATGTGGTGCAAAATGTGGAGGTTTCTAACTTCCTCTTTCGCCCTCCCTCTCCCTGTCTCTATTACTATTCTGCTCTTGTGGGGAATGATGGGAGTTGTTTAGTGACAAATAAGTAACACATTCGTCTTGTTCCTGCATTATTGTCATGCTTCATCTTTCCCTTCCTCTCGCCCGTCTTCTCTTTCTCACTCTCACTCACTCTCTCTCTGTCTATCGTCTTTTCCTTCAGCAAGACACCTCCATCGTTTGGGAGGGGCTGGGCGGCATCTGGCCGCCCTGCGAGCCCTGGGACAAGGTGCGGGAGCGAGAGCGGGACCCATCCATGGAGTAGGAGGAGGAGAGGGAGGTGGTGCGGGAGCGGGACAGGCGGGTCATGCAAGATGAAGCCACTGTGGAGAAACGGATAGAAAGACATGGATAGAAAAATTTGTTTCACAAATTAGAAGTCAATGCAAACACTATGCAACATCTAAAAGGACAAGGCTGACGTTATTCTATTTTAATTTTTGACAAATCCTATGAAAAGACCAAACCAACAAGGTGTGAGTCCGTCTCTCAATACTTTCAGACTTCCCTACCCTGTCTGTGGCACTCAGCTCCTAGCTCTTCTTTAAAAGCAATGTTTAAACATGTAGTTTTTTTTTTCAAAAAAGGCTCAGTAATTTCCTTAAACATGTGGGCACTGTAGTTTTCAGTAAACATTACTCAAACAGGAGTAAATGATGCATTTGTTGGGGACTATTTTCAGCTGCGGATTAATACACATTTGGTGCTTTAGAGAGTATTTACAGCAGCAGGATGGTGTATGTGGGATTGACTAAAAATTAAGTACAGCACCCCTTTTCATGGTCATGAAGTCACCCAGTGCAGCGATGTGGCTCACTGATGTGTTTTTTGTAGTTTTTGGACAACAATGGAGGTCTATGGCACAGAAGGATTAAGCTACGTCAGGCTTTAGCTACACTGACAATACTTAGTAGATAGGAGGATCAATTCATTGATGATTTTGATGTTTTCATGGGATTTGTTGAGGTTGGAGATATACAAAATGCATGTTGTAAGCAAGACTGCACACAACAGGCAAGAATACATGGTTAACAAAACAGTATATGCAATAAAATCCTTGGCAATTATTCCATTATGTATCACTGTACATGTAAAATGTACACAAAACTATTTGCATTGGGTGAAGTAACTTACTGTAGCCCATTCCCTGGATGAAATACTTGAAAGCCTCAGTCAGTTTAGCAGGCTGCAAACACAAAGAAAAGAAATGGCGTTTCACATTCAATTACAGCAATTATTAACCGGTCCTGGCAACAGTGCAATTTGGCGACCCCATGTGGCAGCAAAGGGTAACTGTTTTATTCTGCTTTCAAAGTGGTTTTCTTTTTTTGTGGATTTTGGAGATAGAGCACTGAAAATATGACTTCACTAGGAAGTTAAGATTTTATTCTTCGTGTGTATTCTTTCCGATCAAGTTTTGTAATTCATGTACATGAAGAAAAAGAAGAAGAAGTAAGAGCGATAGTTTTTCTCTGTTGAAGGCCCACCTGTTGATTCAACAGGTGTGTTTTTAACACGACAATCATGCTCGTAGCAGCTTTAACATCCATGTTTTAAGAATCAGAAAGAGGCTGTTAATTTGTTGTTACCTGGGTCAGCTGAGGGAGACCACCAGCATCGGCCATCTGTGGAGGAGGGCGGGAGGAAGTGTGTAAGAGTGAAAATAAACTGTGAGTAAGAGCTGAGACAGATTAGAAACAGACTCAAAAAATAGAAAGACATGAGGGTTAGTTACCTTTAGGAATGAGGTTGTTGTTGGGTCCATTTTGCTGTTGCACTCCACCTAGTGGTCACAGAAGGGAAAACTCACCATCGCAACAAGACACTCAGACATACTGTCAAAACAGTAACGGCAAATAATCCTTACTATGTTGATACGAATCAGAAAATATAAGAACACTAGTAGCACGCCAAGTCATTCAAGTTAAGGGACAGTTTAGCCTAGAAAAAAAAGCAGCTGAAACTTACGGCAGCATCCTCATAAGGAGCTTGATCACCAACCACCAACATTACTGGACACCTGAGGTTGACAGAAGTAGAGATTAGAAGGGCGGCATTTACAGATTTAAATATAAAAAATAAGAAATAAACTATAAAAGATGAAACTTTAGAGGGCAATTACTTGAAGGTGTTGTTGCGGTCAATGTTCAAGTCTCTGCGACTGGAGGGAAATGAAAAGAGAGATTATGTTGGTCCCTGCATTGATGTGGAGTATATTTGCGTCTATGCACTGATGTCTGCGGGTGCGTTTACCCATTATAAGTCTTCCAGAAGAGCTCCATGTTGAGCAGATTAGAAGCTTTGGAGATGCGCTCTCTGTGAGACTGCACTAGATCTGTGTTTGATGACAGCTCCTCCTACACGAAAATGGACATTTTTGTCAACTGCAGCCCAAAACATCACAAAATGATGCAAGATAAGCATTTTTCTTGCAACTAACTAAAGCTATTTTGGGAGATTATGAAAGATTTTTCTTATACACTTTAAAAACTTTGACACGTTGTCCTTGTACCTGACTGAAAAGGTGGGACAGGATCTGCTCCGTGAGGGAGGATGTCACAGAGATGAGCTAGAGAGAGAAATCAATAGGACTGTTCATCATTTAGTAAGTTTAACGTGATAAACAATGACATAATCAATACTACTCTGGGACACAGGCCGTGCGTACAGTCACATAATTTCATATCCACAGCTAAAGTTAAATTGATGGAGAACTTGAATTAGGACTAACTAGATTAAAATACCACATGTTTCTGTGTACAAGACAATGCAGTCCTGACTCGGGAGGATGTAAGAAAACAAAACGTACCTTCTGAGCAGCCCAGTCTATCCATCCTCGGGCGTTAGTGTCGATGTTGACCAGAACCAGACCTTCCACTGAATCAGGGTTTACAAGCTGAAGAGAGATCGGAATCTTATACATTTCTGTACATTTAATATGCTATTGTTTGTGTCAATTAAACGCCACTCTCGCTGTTCCAAAGGGCCAACAAGAGGTAACAGTCAAGGTCGTGGATTGATTAATGCCCCTTTCAAATTTCACAAATGACTGCTAGTGTTACTTCCATGCTTTTACTGCTGCTTGACCAACAAAACAATGTGCCGTGCCATTAGCCAACTGTCAGAACATGAGAGCTTAAACATAAGACAACACTCACTGCGAACTTGGAGAGGATGTACGCGCCGGCTCCCACACCCACTCCGATTACAGTACGGAAGCTGACAGAAGCACAGAATAAATGAATAACACATACAGAATATGTATTCAAACATACAGTACACTCAAGCATAAACCATGAAAATGTTGCTTTACTTATGTAGGAGTTGTTCTTTCTGCCTTGAGTGCAGAAACAATTTCACTGGTTGAGTTTAAACTACAGGGTTCGTACAGCTTTTTAAGAGCAAAATTCACATACCTTTCAAGCACATTCAAGGTAACTAAACCAAAACTTTCCAGACTCTCCAGCCTTTATCATCACATCTTAATTGTTACTATAAATTCCAGGAGACAACGGGATCGTTTTATTTCAAATATTAAAAGATTTTTGGTTTAAATGATTGAGTATTATGTTGAAAACCAAGCATTTTTCAACGAGTATATTGGAATTCAAGGATATTCCTAACCTTGAAAACATAAACTGTTAAAATTAAGCATTTTCCAAACTTTCAAGACTTTGTACGAACCCTGAAACTAAGTGTATGGAGCTGCAGGGCTATGGTAAACATGTCTAAAAGCAGTCCCGTTTATTTTCCCCAAATATTACTGTGGGTGTTACTGAAAGCCTGCGCTTGATGGGTGTGAAAGTCTGCTGGTTGAATCAGTCCAAAACAATTAGGAACAGTGCTGTTATTTTGGTTCAATAAAAAATAAATGTCCTAGGTAGTAACCTCTGTGCTATACATTAAAACTTCAGGAATCAAGCCCTGAATTGTGAATCAGTGCCGGAGAACTATATTCTTGTTCCTGCAACAACAACAACAACAACAAAACATTTTAATAGAGGCTACAAACTGCTGTCTTCTGTGTTATAGACGCTGCTGATGTTGCTCAGGGGAAATGTAGGAGATAGTCTCAATGAACGTATCAAACTGTTGGATTAGATGTGATTTGTCAGGAAGGTGGAGGTGAAACTTTTATGAAGTTAACATGACCTAATTGCATCATTAAATAATTCTCCGTGATTCTGAATGGAGTAAAAAGTACACTTCCAAATGAACCTGCTTCTCGCTGATCCTTTGCGCTCTCCACCCAACATAATAAAGTCATTTTGAAATGCATGATGGTGGCGCACGATGGATTCCCCCGCCCTGTATCTTTTTATCAACCTGAGTTCCAGCAGCAGTACAGCAACGACAATAAAAAGCGGCACTATAATAAAAAAAAAAAAAGCATATCCGTCACATCATGTACAATCACCTTCTGTGCACATGTGCCAAATGAAATTCCCTCAAAATAAATACCACTAACTCACTTGAAAAACTGCAGCACAGCAGGGATCATCTCTGCTACGGTCTCCATGGAGGGATACTGGTAACTACAACAGAAAACACAAATGATCCCCGTCTAATTAATCATCATAATATGACAACACAAACATCCAATTTTTTACTGTTGGTGCAAAAACATCAGGTATTCTCTTCTGACCCTGGAGTCTCACCAAACCTATTTGTAATTATTGCAAAACACATGATAACAAAAGATGATTTTCATGTTTTACTCATTATTTCATCTTAAGCACATGCAGTGGCTGACGCTTTTATCTGCAGGGATTTAGTACGAGATCAAAAAGAGAAAAAGCTTCGGTTTTTAGAATCACCAGCAGGAGTTTAGGGTCACAGTCAAGATGCCGTGACAATACATGCAGCAAAATCCTCCTGAGCCCCTAAAGTAATCACGCAAGGAAGAGAAGCGATAGAGAAGTGCGGGGGGAAGAAAGAAGAAGTGCGTAAAGAGAGAGAAAACGACGGATTTTCTTTAAAACCTCTGACAAGAACGTATTAGAGACCGGAGAGGAGGAAGATGTGAGAGAAGTATTTTCGGAAGAGATTAGGTCTAAGCCTGCCACAGAGGATTGTTTCCATTTCTGAAGAGTTTAAGAGGAAGGTTACCGCAGGACGACCAGCACGTGAATACACACATAACAGTGAATGTCATACCCTGTGGGGTAGGCAGCGGCCCCCTCCTCCTGACCCGGAGCATCGACATGAATCAGGGTGAAGTTCTTGACAATCTCCTGCATCTCCTCGAACTTAAACAGAGGGGAGAAGCAGCTCTTGCCTGCCATAAAATGAAAAAAAGAGGAATCAAATATGGGAGGTGAAAAATAGTCATGAACGAGTGACAGATTGCGTGACTCAGAATTAAGAAACAAACAAAACAAAAAAAAGGCTGCGCGAGAGAGCTACTCACTGTCCAGACCCACATCATGGAAGGTGAGGATAGCAGGCCTGCGGGTGGTTCGTGTGCCGTGGAGGGTTACGTGCAGAACACCGTGTGGGGTCTCGATACTGTGCTCCTGCAGAGAGCAAGAGGAAAAGTTAGCACATCGCAAGCATTTCTGTTGTTTCCTACGAAGGCCATCGTGATAAAAACTAAAAGTTTGTAGTTTTCTTGCACAAAATGCAAATATTGTCCCATTTTCACAGTGGGAAAAAAGTACTAAAACATCCATAGAAACTTCTCCTACCACTCCTGCAGCATAATGCACTTTTCCAGTTTGTTCCACACAACCATAATTTTACCAAAATATAGCTAAATTCACTGCTACCATCTCAAACCTTACTCATGACCTTTCTGAGATCACAGTCACACATGTACATATATATTTTTTCTACCTCTGTTTAATGAAAAAGTAGTTAATGTCAGCAAATAAAACCTTTATTTAAGATGGGTGTTCCTTTCAAAATAAAATCATGAGAAAATGCAAACCATGAAGTTACTGTCCAAAATGTAAAATATTAATTGGTATAAATTTTAAGATGTACCATCCAGCCCTAGTACATAGAAAGCATAGTAGATTTAGGACACTTGAAGATATAAAGTCTTGGATAGAACTCACATTTTGTTTAATGAAGTCAATAAATCTGAAATCTGGAAGTCTGGAAGGAAACGGTCTTACCTGTCCCTGGTCCAGGAGTATCCTAGCAGCCAGTTCAGCATCCTGTGAGAAATGAAGGAATGAAGTCATATTAGAACACGATGTGCATTTCATTTTTTAAAGCGACTGAAGAAGCTTCACTTTGTCTTTTTGTTTGATCATCAGAAGGAAAAAGTTGCAACTAACAATTACTTTCATTATTGATTAATCTGCCGATAACTTCCTTGATTAATGGTCTATAATACATCAGAACGTCTATGAAACATCACAACTTCCCAGAGTCCAAGGTAACGTCTTCACATTTCTTGTTTTGTCCGACCAACAGTCCAAAACCCAAAGATAACTACTTTACTATAATGTAGCAAGCAACCTCTCACATTTGTGAACCTGAAACCATCAAATATTTGGCAATTTTGCTTGAGAAATGACAAACGACTCATCGATTAATCGTTGAAGCTCTAATGACGACAGATGTGTGTGCACAGTGGTATATATTAATTTCCCAAAACATTAAATCACATCCATAGCTGTGAAACATAAAGGTGTTTTCGTTGCATCCAGTGACTCAAATCCTAAAAACTATGTAGCCAATAAAAATCTTCATATATTGTTGTAATTTCAGAGTCACTTTGTGCACTGTGGGGCCTTGCTTCCTAATTAACACCCACGCAGGCAAAAGGGGCGGCATTACACTCCCGATAAAGCAGCAGAGAACCTCTTCAGAGGAGCAGGTGGTTATGGGATGCTGGCGATTAAACGGAGGAAGTCTGTCGGTGGGAGGTTTTAAATGGGATGTTCATTTGTAAACCTTGGATCCATTCACCCCGCTAATGAATTACTAGCATCAGAAGCTCTTAGGAAATTAGCAGCCTGGGAAGTTGAAGTGGAAGTGGGCGTGTGCAGATGGGCATCATCACTGAGGAGGAAATGGAGGAGTCCTGGAGGTTTGGAGAGACGGCCCCTGGCTGGATTATGAAAAGGTCACTCGTCTAATCGATAGAAATCAAGTGAAAACTCGATTAGAGAGCTTAGCATGTGTTCAGTGGGTGGATGTTAAACGCATGTGGGTGGAGGCGGGAGGTCACAGTGAACGATGGAGTTTCGGACATAACGTAGATCCTCCCAATCTTTATTACATTTCCTCCTCAGAATTACCCTTCACACCCCCATCATGTTGTAGCTGAATATTTATCACTGTCACAGATTCATTGCTAAATGAGCCTACTGTTCTCTTATTTTCCCATTCTTAATTAACATACATGTTTGGGGTTTCTTTTTAGATTTTTTAGACAAAGGCAAAGGCTGATGACATGCAACAAATATCTGAACTGGAGGTGTTGCGATTATGTGGTTTGTGTTAAAGATGGCTATCCATATTCCCTACCAATACTCTGTGGGATGACAAAGTAGTACAAGCACTGGAACTTCGACACTCGATAAAGTGGTCAAGCTTTGGAGACAAAAGGTTTACAACAACAACAACAACAACATAATACTGCTTTTGAGTCAACGTAATATAGTATAATAATACTGACACATATAAGTTCTTACCGCCTGTTCTGACATTAATGTATATGTCTTGTTAACAATGTCACTACACCGCTACCTGCCCACTCACTGGGTGTCAATTTAAAGTATAAAATCCTGTGCCTTTGTCCCTTTGTAAATCCGTAGCTGTGTTGTTTTTGTTTTAGTGTTTGTATTCCCCACCAGGTGTCCGCAGTGAGAAACAAATGGTTCGGCTCTGCAGCGGCGCATCTACACGGCAACATCAGCGCAGCTGAGCAGAGGAGCTGCTCTTGCTCCCTCGGGGGCTTTGACGTCAACCTGGCAGATCTGAGCCAACGCTGCAGCTGTGCACTAACACACACACACACACACACACACACATACTGTACATATACAAACACTGTCATGCACACATGCACTTGAAACACATGTTGTCACATGTAAGCTTTGCTCAGACTCAAAAGCGCACACGCATTCGCATTCATATGCATATGCACAGCAAGGACACAAATGTTAACACACACACACACGCACACAAGTCAACCCTTGTTTTTCCATCTGCTGACACACACACACACACACACACACACACAGCCATTTATCTGGTGGTTTCAGATTATGTTCGTTACACACTGACGATCATACAATTAATGTAGGCTACTTATGTGTGCTCATGTCTCAACTAGTGTGTGTACAATATGTACATGTCTGTGTGTGTGTGTGTGTGTGTGTGTGTGTGTGTGTGTGTGTGTGTGGCACCAGCTCTGACCTTGGCATCAGCCTGACCCGTGAGTAAAGGCTTCTCCTCTGTGATGGCGATCTCCTGCATTTCTGTTGTCATGGCGTCACCTCCTGTACAGGTAAAAGAGACCAGAGCATGAAAATCTGCAGCTTCTACAGCTGCCCTGTTCTCCGTGCCGTACCAATGAATACATGTTTTTTACTGCCACCCTCACGCAAACAGTTGACACTGTAACGTGGGAACAGATGCACACAAAGAGGCCGACACATGTGGACGTACACACCCATTGATTAAATACTGTATGTAGCTGTTTTCCTCTGGGACTTTGTCTGAGCTGTGAGACTTTATCTAAGTTAATTAGTAATTAGTGCAGAGAGAGATGAGCAGAAAAGGATTGTGGTACAGAAACAGAAAGAGCTAGAAGAGAAGATCAGTAGAGGGATACACATTGTCAGCAGACGTATAAAACGCAGATGGTGAGAGTTTTCAGAATATGTCACAAATGATTAGTCAAATATAAAACTGAACATGGTAGAGAAGAAAAAGAAAGATTAAGAGGGATGGGTAAGGACAGGTGTGATGACATAACTATGAGGAAAGAGGAATAAAAGCATAGAAAGATGAAGGTGGGTGAAACAGGAAAGAGACACGGTTGTGAGAAATGACAAGCACCCGCAGGGAGAACTGACTGTGACAAACAAGTGGCTGATAAGGATGAAGTGAAGGG
>LKNJ01000672.1:0-55858 GCA_002120245.1 Maccullochella peelii
CCGTGGTGCTTATACTTATCTTTTGTAAGCAAAGGGGGAAGTGTTCACTACAATCATTATTATTATTATTATTATTATAGTATTTTGCATTTGTCTGTTTTACCCAAAGCTAACACATGATTGTAGCTAACAGGAATATAAACACAGCTAAGCTGAGCTAATACACTCAAAGACATTGGGGGTTGAGACAAACAAGATAGGGGACACATGCAAAAACCTAAAAGGACGTAGCAATTCTTTGTTGAAGGAAGTGAGATACCTTCACATTTCTGTCCTCTGATGATAGACAAGAATGTGACAGGGACGGTGGGGATGGCAAAGTCTGTAACGAGAGCTCCGTGTACATTAATGATAGTACACACCCATCCTATCAGTACAATACCCTGAAGGCGACTCAGCGCTGACATCGGATCCCAAGTGGATGTCAAACAAGACTTGGCCAGGAGACAAAGTCATCCTTGACTGCATGTAAGTCCTCTCAGTGGTTGTGTTGCTTTTTTCAGCTGAAAAAAAGAAGGTCGATCCCATCTGTAGGTGTGACAGATGTTCATGCAGCTGGTACTGGGTGGAGTTTTGGTGGGTTTGTTCTGATTGGCATAACAAGTACATAGTACAAATTTCAGTGGACTCCGGCACAGTAAAGAAGGGGTGAGCTTGTAGAGTACAAGGAGGATGAAGCCTGCGGCAAATAGAACATTAATTACTTAGTTTTCAGTGTCTTCTAGTCAAACTGTCAATCAGTTTGGGAGTGAGCAGACTCCATATAATATAATATTCATTTTCATCATTGTATGCTCAGACAAAAGATGCAATGAAATTTGGTTCTGATAAAGCTTTGTTGATTATGTAAAGATACTATACAGCATGTGTTCTGAATAGTATAACAGTATATAGTGGTAGCGGCCAGAGCAACCCTGTCCAGCTTAATTAGCTAGTTAAGGAACAGCCAATCAGGTGAGGAGACTAACTGCTGTAGTTTAAAATTAAAATTGAGTGTGTGAGAGATGCAGATCTTGAACAAATAATGTGTCTATATTATGGAGTAAGGTTTAATAACAGTATTAATTTGTTTATGTGCTTTGTAATTTTCTGCTGCGTACATCTGTTTTTTTGTATTATTTCTGTTTTAGAACCACATTCCCGTACACATACACACCCACAAGCGTGCAGGAAAACTTGTTTGGAGTAGAGATTCATCAGTGGAGTTGAAGCCAGGTCCATGTGCATTCTTACCCATGCCTCACAGCGATTACAATCTGATTAACCTGCAATCTCAGACAAGATTTTAAAGCCCACATAAAAGCATGACTGGAAACCTTCTTGATGTCTCTATATGAAGTGGCAAACATGTATCCTATAATAGATACCATTAATTATCTTTTTAATTTCTGCCATTTCTTCATGGATCCTACCATTACAGTCTGCAGTATCCATCTTGCTGGTAATTTAGACCCATGAGAGGAGGGTCCTTTTTAATTGATTGTTGTACGCTTGGCAGGTAGTGCACAGGAAACCCTGGGCCATGATCAAGGCAACTATAACTGCTCATTAGATAGTGTAATAGCATAAGATGTCCACAGGGAAAGTCATAAACCATCTCCTCATTATTACTCCTCCACACCTTTGCTTGTGTGAAATGTCCACAGCAGTGTGTAAATGCAGGAAAAGCCCAAGAGATCCGACTGTCTGCCCTCTTCTCGGCTGCTTTGGCATATGTCAACATGTGAACGATTGTCCTTGGGTAAACCTCCAGTGTGTTGGCGGATAATATGTGGCTGTATGTGATGTAAGCTGTAGGAAAGGGAGAGTCCTTGAGAGAGTTTGAGGCTTTATTTGAACAACTTGTCATGTTTGCTTGTGATCACCAATGCTGGCGTAGTTTTGTACATTCAAGAGGCAAACACATCAATGTTTAAAATAAACCAGCACCTTTAAAAAAAAAATGAAAATACCCCCAAAAATATGTAAATTACAATAACCTTAACACTCACAACACCAAGGGTTAGAGTTATAGTGGGTAAGTCAATATTATTATGACATTTACCGATTGTACTCCAAAGACTTTCATTTTCTATTTAGTATTTGCACATATAGGCTACAGTATATTTTATTAACTGCATAAACATCAGCAATAGCTAATTTGCACTCTAGCCTGAGATGATGTTAGCTGCATAGACCCGACTGTTGAGTCTATTTTAGCAGAGGACAAGCAAATCATTTCTGTATGTTCTATATGTAAGACTATTCATATAACTACGTCTATGGAAACATTTTTATTAGACACAGTCAAACTAATTTTACTATCCATTCCTTTAAAGAAAAGAAAAAAAGATATTGCTGCTCCCATATGTCATGGGCAACAGGTGAAGACAATCAAGGATAACGACACAAGAGCAGGAACACACAGGAAACAAGAGACAAGATTACAAAATAAAACAGGGAACTAAACAAAGAGTCCAGACCCTGACCATATTCTGCCACAGCTGTAGTGCAAACAACAAGCAGCAACATGTAGGAATGAAAAGGATGCAAAATGCAACATTCTTGTGTATGATGTTTTACACAGAGTAACCGAGAGAGGCTTCATTTGAAACCTGACATACGGAAAAACAGCATTGTATTAAAAAAAGACAAATTATGTTAAGTTATTGAACACGGATTCTGTGTACAATGCAGGTCCTGGTACAAATTTCTGAGACATAAGTATGGCTGAAGAATAGTGGTCTGGATTTTGATTGAATTTTCCAAGTGGCCTTTCCCACTCCTTTGGTCTGGGTTGTGCACATTGTTAGATTCAGTATTTCAATCAAGGACTCTTCAGTTGTTTGTTTATGTCCACCACTGTTACTGTCTCAAAGGTTTCCACAGGCTGGCATTAGACATGGAAACAAAATCACATCCTCTTCACTCGGGCAAGAAACACAGCCGAAATAACCTGAAGACACCTTGGGCATGACAACAAAATAGGAGAAACCATTCTACATGAGAAAAATCTGTAGCAACAGAGAGGAACAAACATAAATAGTGAGTCTCTGACGAGGTCACAGCACAACATTATCCCGCAGAACATCACCAGCGTAATGATGCACAGTCTGGCAGGAGAATGGACTTTTGTACACGTCAGTGAGGGCAATACCTGCAACCGCTGCCAGGAAGAGCGCTGTGTTGGTGAAGGGCTTCAGCTGGCGGCGGTGACCAAAGAGTCAATGGCAGCATCTGCATCCACTGCCAAGTAGCAGCCCTGGTGTCCGACGTCTGGGAGAGAGAAAAAATAGACAGCGCAGGCAGACACATTCACCCCTGCACACACTCCCAGACTGCAGATAGCCAGTGAATGTAGAAGTACAGCAGCAGGGAAGATGCCTACTGTCGAAGGGGTTCAAACAGGTGCTTTCTTTTTGAATTATGGCCCCTCTAATCATGAGGCTTCTCTGCTGCCCAAGGAGTCTGAGGTGAAGCAGATGTAACCTTTAATGTTTAGTTTATTTTCACTTCTTACTTGGGGCATCAGTACTCTTCACTGCTCTGAAATGAGTAGAAGTCATTACTTATATCGACCTTTTAGTGTCTGCCAGCACATCTTGTGCATCGCTGCAGGAAGCTGTTGGAGGCAGTGGACTGAGTCATGGCTAGATCGGACTGTGTGTCTGCCAGTTCGTATGTCTAGCAGACAATTATATTGATTTTCATTCATAGGACATATCTCGCCGTTTGCTCAGGGTAAATGTTAGAGCTATGTCTATGCTTGACTGATGCTGTAGATGTCCCTCAACCTAAAATAAATATTCCCCTCATGAGCAACCCTGGCTAGGTAGCTACTGGCTGTCAGCGGGACATTCACTTCTCTATTACAACTGGCAGGGCGCAACACAATTCAACCAGATAACCTGACTGCTTTTTACACCTACTCACATCCTAGACGCTGTATTTCTGACAGCTAGGCCTGTTCCTCCTCCAGCTTCATCCATTTCTTGGGGAAAATATGTGTACAGACAGTGTGCATCATCATATCTATGCAGTTAATTATGTCCATCATTTTTTTTTCATAACCTCACCCTTATTTTTTTTTTCATAAGTTCTTGCCATCATTTCTAGCCTGTCAAAGCCAGCCCACACTTGCCTGCCTCTGTCACTGAGGTCTGGAAAGGCCATGGGTAAATTAGCTCAAGACAGACATAATTTCAACATATGAATGATACTTCCTGCTGTCACCCCAACTCAAACCATTCCTACATCTGTTGGGGGGAAATAGGCTTTCTTGCATCCAATGTTCAAACTGGAAATATATGGTTTGATGCTCTGGCATCGTTGTCAAATTACTCCTTAATTGTCCGCCAAACTCAGTTTATGGATATAATGAGACAGGGAATGGGCTTTGCGGTTGCAGAATCATGTTTAATTTTATATCTACTAAAGTTTCAATAGACGTAAATGAAGTTTTAGAGTTCCAAAGGGCAGTGAGGTGTGTCACTATTTGAACACTCCCAAGAGTTTGCTGAACGGTCCAGGAGATATCTGACAAGGCGAAATCAATCCTTTAGTGGATGATTTCCAGACTTAAGTCTTGTAGGGGAAAATCAACTCACAAGATGTGGTCTGGCTTTGTAAGGCCCCAACATTCATGTTTAAGATAACATTTTCCTTGGCAGCTTGACTTCTTAACTACTAAAATATGCAAAGAAACTTGGAGACACAGCTTTACAAGTGAGTGGGCAAGGCACCATAAATTGCATATACTATATACATGTGAAATTCATATAGCTTGTGTGGTTGCACTGTGTATCTATTGCAAAGCTGTGTCCCCATATTTTACAATTAACCAGGTGACTGAGATGGTCCTATTACTAAAGGCGAATTATGACAAAAATGAGGATAATTATACTCAATCTACTAAATGTATTAATATTGGCCAAAAATTGAATAAATAAAGTATTCTAGCCCTAAATACAGAGACATTGTTTTTTCTCTTTAACAAAGACATATGAAAACCCAATGTGTCTATGTTTTATAAGTTGACCTAAGTGCCTGGTTGTTTCTAGTGATGACATGACATGAGTCTGTGCACTTAAACATGTTTAAACGTCTTAGGCAAGAAATGAAGTAAATTGTGAAATATTTCTTACAGTCGCCAGTAACATGATTCTGTCATTTTCATTTCAATACTCACTTGTTTTGTAGTTTTTTCTTTCATGTTGTGAAAGAGTTCTATTTCTATAATTCGATGAACACACTCCCTCTCTGGCTCACAGCAGGCTTTTATTCAAACCTTGATAAATGTCCCTTATGTAAATACCCATGAATATGCAATTACAACACACTGTATGCATGTTCCAGCACACACATGACATCCTATATATGTAATGGATAAAGAGCTGGTGTTGCTGTGCATAATGCTCTCTGCCTACAACATCTTAATTAGCAGCATCTGCACTGGATCACAGCAGTGCGTGTGTATGACAAACTCCCCAAGTCACCACAGTCTACAGGGACTTGGTTCTAATGGCTGTTATGAGACTATTTCTCATTCTTCGGCTGGTCTCACTGCAGTCCTCGGAGGGTTGGTTCCCCACATGCACACTCCCTGGTCAGGCCATGACTCTGTCAACCTGGGAGTTTAAACAGAGGGCAGAGATTGTTTGGCAACAATAGGAGTACTCTGGAAGCTCTTGGGAGCGAGTGTAATCATATGTTTGGTGTTTATAGGTGTGTCTGTGGGTGCGTGTGTGTGTGCACATATACATATGTCTGCAAATGGATGATTGTTTTCTTTGCAGTTGCATCCATGTTTGTGTATGCTTGTATGTTATTGCATTGATATGACATGCACATTTAATAATGCATTTCATGTGAATGCAGTTGCTCATGCATACATTTCTGTGTGCACATGCAGGCGATAGACACAATAACACATATTGGCACATATGTACAGTAACACCATAGATAGAGAGATATTGATTCA
This sequence comes from Maccullochella peelii, assembly GCA_002120245.1. Taxonomy (NCBI): domain Eukaryota; kingdom Metazoa; phylum Chordata; class Actinopteri; order Centrarchiformes; family Percichthyidae; genus Maccullochella; species Maccullochella peelii. Next base: position 5,960 of record LKNJ01000672.1, read on the forward strand.
ACACCTGTCAGTCAACATCTGTAAGGCAGAGAGGGTTGAAGTTTATGTGTACCCTCTGCAGGGGTAAACACAATGATAACAATATATACACCTCCCCTTCCACTTACCTGCCGCAATATAGGACAACTCAATTTGAATTCACTCGAGGAATGAATTACATACTGTTTGCTTGCCTCCACTCAGCTTTTCATTCAGCATCACCCGGAGAGAGCAGGAGGATACCTGTGTCATATTACAATGACAGCATAGCAATAGACAGGGCAACCCTTCTTTTATAAACCTTAATCTCCATGATGTGCTATGATTTGTGATCTTTTGAACCATGGGGCAGTCTCTTTGTGTCCCTGAAGGAGTACTGCACCACCCATCCTCAGTGATTAATGCCCTGCCCTCATCTTTTACTGCTTGGATCTGTCACATAGTGTTCTCAGCTTCTTAAAAGTTCACATTATGTCTGGAATGTAGTTCCACCTTCTTCACCTCCGTAAGAGAATATTGTGGTCAACACGCAATTATTCAGTGATAACAATAACATCAGAGTTATTGATGACATTCCAGTCACCCTCCAGTCAGTGACCTTGTCACAAGGCTATCTATCCAAAGTCTTCTTTAATCTGATCACTTCATGTGGATCACAAGTGGATTTTCGTTCCTCTCTGAGCCCCCACTGTTCATGTTTTATTAATGTCATATGCTGTTGAACTGGGCTCTCCTAACTGACTTACCAAGTCATCCCTTTCCTTGTCACAAATCAAATTAGGCCAGGCTGTGATTAATCATCAGGCGGAGCACCCAGTGAAAGGGGGCTGGCACCTTATTAATTTACTTAATTACATCTTGTATTAGGTTTCAGAATCGTCCCGTCTAATTATGCCGCCTTTGACTCCCAACTCTTTCAACCTGGCTACACAAATTATTTGTGCAACCAGGGGTATTTAAATGGGTTTCATTAAATATAGGCGAATGTGATTAATGTAATAAAGATGCGGGGGGGGGGCTGTCAGGTGGAAGGTTTTCAGTTCTTTCATTTACTACACTACAGAAAGTCGGGTTGCATGCCATGTTACACACCACGGCTGAAACAGACATTGCATCATCTTTGGGTTAGTTTTGAGTTATCTATTATTGATTATTGTTACCTCAATTCTCACTTTATTAAAGTGAATGAATTGTGGTAATATTCTTAATGGGTCTTGGAGCTAGATTTGAACAATAGGCTGCCTTGCTGGATAGGAAAAAAAGGCAAAGATGATCATGTTTACACTTTATGCTATGTGTTAATGCCTCCACACATGTTCTACAGTATCCTTAAAGGGTGTCCTTTCGTTGGCTCTCATATGTAGCCTGGGTAATATCAATATATTGCTTTTTAACATGCAGTAAATAAATATCTGACTGCGCTTCTGGGTAGCGAAAAATTAGGAATCAGCCAAATGATCAACACATTTCATATGAGCTCGTGGATAGGCTCGCAGAGCTTTGCTGCCACTGTCATTATTTGTGTTTAGAAGGCAATTCTGGAGGTGCTGAAATGAAAAAGAGAGATTATGTGGCTGAGTGCACACGCCCTGCCTATGAATCATAGGAGTAGGACTGTGCTGTTTAATCGATGACACAGTCCAGGCATTCATTTACTAAGTTGTTCATTTGGGGAGCGAGTTTAAATAGTTTCGCTCTGAGCAGTTCAGGAAAATGCACTGCCAGTGTTATATAAAATGAGAGTGGCGGCAGGGGACATCCCCAAACCGGCCTGCAGTGGACTGTATCTGGGGATCACAGGTTCACTCTAGTTGAACCTTTCACATTAAAGCTTTGCTATACTGAAAATTGCTCCACGTAAACGACACAGAACTGCTTTCACATGTACTAGATGGCTTCAGTGAAGCATAGTTGTTGCTGCTATAAGTGCCTTTTATATTACCATGATGCACATGCTGATAGGCAATCAGTAGCTTTCATGCCAGGTGGTCATTTGAGGGAGCAGCTCAATATATAGGTGGTCAGTCAGAGTTTAAATGTACGGAAGCCGAGAACGGCCATGCTTGCAATTATTTTTTAATGCCGTTATCTCGAGATTTTTTATTTATTTTGTTATCTCGAGATAACAAAGCTAATTTTTGTCATGATAATGAGATAAATTTATCTTGTAGTCTTCTCCTTAAATGACAAGGACTGATCTGAATGTTATCTCTAACAGAAAGACAATGCAATTTCTGCCTGTGTTACTTAGACCTAGATTGAAGTACAGTCTGATAACAAAGCTCGTTTTCCAGAGACAACAAAATAATTAACTAAACTGCTACTAAATTAACTACTCTCGAGATAACAGTAATTAAAAAAAAATTGCAAGCACGGCTGTTCTCGGCTTCCGTAGAAATGTGCACCCCACTGATCATCACTGGGCCACAATGACATGAAACATTACGTTTCTTTATGTTGCACTTGTACACATGAAGGCTGGATGTGTGAGGATTTGGTGACTAAACAAATAAAACTGACTTCTCAACTTTGCAAAACGACATCTGGAACATCATGTTGAACACAATGCAGAACGCAAAGGGCAAGTGCTTCTGCTTTTGATATTTCATTCTTTTTTGGTATAGCATTCTTAAACGAATATTGATTTTTGCTGCTGAAAAATTAGACCATTAAGTGAAATATTTGCCAGAAAATTTTTTTTTTTAGGTTAAGTGTTCACAATTTACATTAGCCACAGCTGTTTCAAAGCTTAACGCAACACTAGTCATGTGAGAATATCCAGAATATGAGTGGAGACAGAGTATGCTGACTGCCTCTTGATGTTATTGGAAAAAAATAACCTTACCTTTATATTTCAGGACCTCTGTGGAGTTTGTCAGTTTGCATTATGACAGCTTCATGTCACTTACAGGTATTATGTATACACAGGCCTATTTGTCTTCAGTCTGCTAGGGAGGGTAGGATACGGTTGGAAGTTAACATTGTGACAGCTAAAGAACAAGCTAATACAGAAAAATACTAATGCTACACAAGTCACTTTGAGGTCATTTCCAACCTCTAATAATAGTTTTGCAGAACTACAGTATATTTGAAGAAGCTGTTCTAGGCACGTCTGATATAAAGTTGGGACTTTGGACATTCTCTTGTATCAGGGTGAGTGTAACTAGTTGTGAATGTGGTACAAGTTTACTTACTGCAATATGAAACTATATGAGATAATAACGAGACGTCCTAGTGGGCTGCATCTATCCAGAAGGCTGTCAACTATTTCTCCCTAATAGATCCATGAGGGACAATGAGTGAACAGGGTGCTCTTTGTTAAGCATTCTGGATGTTTCCATCCTTATGCATCCATGTGCTTATAAATACTATTTGTTTAGGCATCATTGCCATTTTAAATTGGCATGCCAGATTTTCTATAGTTGTCATGTAGTATGTCAAAACTATGACCATAAATGTTTGTCATACAGCATATTATGGCGCAATCCTCCGAACTGTCGTTCTGTTAGACATCAAACAGAATGCCATGCTTATGCGACGTGAGTGCCTGCTACATAATCATTCATGTAGACTAATTCTAATTGGTTCCCTTTATACCTGTGAACATATAGTAAGAGTAATGTCATGATCTGGATTTTGGTTCTTTTATTTTGAAGTCTTGTCTGGTGTTCCCGCCTCCTTTCTCGGCCCTCAGTGTTTTCACCTGTGTTCTGTACTCACCTGCTCCTGATCCTCTCGTTAGTGCCTTCCCTATTTGTACCTGTCCTTTTCAGTTGATTCCTGTTGGTTCATTGTTCTATGTCACGTGGGTCCTGTCTCTTTATGCCTCCCAGTCTGTTTGTGAGTAGAAATAAACTGTTTGTTTTTACCTCTGCCCACTGTCTGCGCTTGGGTCCTTCCTCCACCTGCTCCCGCCCGTGACAAGTAAGAGGGAACAGGTTGAGCTGCTGCATCACAATTTAATGAGGTAAGTGAGGAAGGTAATTTGCAGTCCTTATGAAAGCATTGTGATGGTTTTAACACAGCCCTGTGTTACAGCGGGCCTTTTTGTATCGCCTGTCTATCTGGTTGCACTCATCAATGTGGCCTTACGAAAAAACAATGCATTGTGCTGATGGCTCAGGCAGTAGTGTCTCACTTCCAATGTGGATCAATGGCCATCGCCTTGAGACACAGACACCATTCTATTTGGGATGATAGCTTGGGGAAAAACAAGGTAAGGAAGGTAATACAAAATAGAAATACCCTGGACAGTCATACCCAGACACTGTCATGGGAATAACATCTAAATTGATTTCTGCACCATGCTCATGTTAACATTCCATTCTAGCAGCAAGGTTTGCTATACTGGCTACTTAGATAAAGGAAGGTGTTCTGCCCTTTTGCGTGCTTGCGTGTTTGTATGCTTATTGCTAGGTTTTGGTGATTTGCTAAGCTGCTGTGAATTATATGCATTTAGGGCCTGGATAGCACATTATGGTAATTCACACACAATTCTGGTGTGGTAGCTTCTACAAGACTTGCAAAATGACTACAGGTCAAAGACAGTTGTCTCTATAGCTCATGCAAGGAATGCTTGCTTGTGTTCTTGGCACTGTATGGAGTGCAAGCACGGCACTTAGATTTCACCTGCCTAAGTGAAATGAATCTAAATGAGGCATGGTTGGCCCTCCAGGATGGCTCTGTCTCCTCCTATAGTCCAAAGACTGTGTCCTTCACAGTCCCTGCTTGCTCTTGTGGCTCCCATTTGCATACCAGAGAACGGAGCGGCTCATTGGCTGAGGGTGGAATTGGGAAAAGCGGTTCCATCCTGCACCCATTAGACAATCACCTTTACCATAAACCCAGACTAAAGACTCTGCTGCGAGCTGTTTTTAACTCCACTGCATACAGATAAAATAAATAGGTAGTGCATTAAACACTACAATGTAGGTAACTGCTAAAATGTACCAATGTCATTTGAGTAAATCTGGAACTACGTTTAGCAGCTTATTATTCTGTCTTTATAAATGATCACTGTTGATGTCTCCAAACCCTCTAAAGTAGTATATGACATGAGAAAGGCAAACAACAGCACATTACATATTTTTTCGAATCAATGTGTCACATTATTCTGATTTAACAGTGTCAGTTCTTCTGTTCTATATTTTTTGTATTGTGTTAATTATTTTTCTGTGGGCTTGCAGTGTTTTCACTGATGTGAATCTACATATTTATCTGAATTATTGGGGCTATGGTTTCATGTTTGCGGTATTGTGACATGCTTTAATGACAAAGGACAGTGATTCAGTTTCAATATCAAGAGAATGAAAAGGACTTTTAGTGAGAAGTCCTTGAGGGGGCTGAGGGGTATAATGTAGGCGAGACAGAGCCGGGTAATGAATGAACAGACATTCATCTTAACAGTTTTTGTGCCAGAAAGGTGAGAGTTTAAATTCATTACATTTTCCCTTTGTAGAATTAAGCGAGCTCGATAGTGTTTTGCTTTTCTTATTTAAATAGGTCAAAAAGTGGTAAGTCACATGAGTCATCAGAGTCACATGAAATAAAATGTGAACTGTCGCTACACTTATAATGTAAAGATCGTGATACAACTTTAGGGTGTTATTATACAGTGCTTTTAGTTAAAACTCTACTCACATTTCAGAATATAATCTATCGATTAGGAAACACAGGTAACTTAACAGAGTGAAAGCGAGATGTTGAATGAACCCAGTGACATGGCAAAACTTTTCAGTCTCTGTGTAGGCGGCACACATGCCCTAGTTTTCCTTTCCATCGTCCAAATTTGAGATAAGTTCACCACGGCATGCTGTGTGTGTGGGCAGGTTTGGATTGACGGCACAGTGCTTTGTCTCTGGCAGGCAGCCTGAAGGCCAGGATGCTGTTGTGAACTCTCCATACAAACTTGGACAGACAACATGAAATTTTTATCTGACCTCCACAAAAACAATGCCAATCTGTTCCTGGTTATTATAAACATGATTTTTTTTTTTTTTTTTTTTTTGTTAACCTTAACCTGTGCACATGACAAATCTGCTAATTTAATAACCAATCTGCTATATATTCTATAGGAGAAAATATTTTCCCAAATTAAAATTATTTATGCAAGGTGATTGTTTTATTTTTTTTTTTTAATAAACATAATTTGAAAGAACAGTATCTAACTGATAGATGGGTAGATAAATAAATACTCCCAGTGACCAGAAAAGTAAAACAACTTAATAATGTAATGACTATGATGAAATTCAACTGTAACGCAACTTTTTTAATTGTATTGCACTGGGATTTCTGTTTTCTGGTCAGCCGGTATATGTGGGGGGAAAAAAAAAACCAAAACATGCACTTCTCGGTTTTCAAATTTCACAGGTAAGTGCTTTTTAAGCCTGCAAGGTGGGCTGTGTGTCCTCATCCTGTTGTGTGATGGTGCCATTATGAAAACAGCAGACTGCGATGACCAGAGAGGCTTCTGCATCCCCTGTGTGCCACCATGAAAAACAGTGTTTCAGAACATTTATGTATTACTCCACAATGCATTTCTGTAATATGTGAGATCTGTAGTTGGAGGGTGGAATAAGGCTAAATATACACAGAGTGCTCCTTTCTCTACCTGATCCCTCTCTTTTCCAAGTCCAGCTATCGGTCATTCGGTCTCAAGTGGCAAACAACTGAGAGCCTGTGTGTTGACGTCGGTCCAGCTCTGTGGAGACACTGCTGTGAAAAAATGCTCTGTTTAATGGGAAACTGTTAAGTTTCAAATCTCCCAGGGAGCCTGGTCTCTGACGACATTGGTGCCCCTGGTGGGGGCAAGTTGCTACACTTTAGGCTGGAACATGAGGGGAAATAAGGTAAGGAAAACGGTAAAGCAGCAGATAAATAAATTGTCATTATAGCAGCTGCTGACAATCATAGACTGGCAAGTCATTTTGCTGACAAGTGTATCGGTGGTTGGCGGGCATGGCGCGGTGTCATGGGACTATGACAGTGATGTATTGTGTGCCCATCAGAGTCTGTGCTCATTTGTCACAGACAATGGCGTTGCAGCAGAGCACTGGTGTGTTTCACTACACGTTGTTCGCTGCTTCGTTTTACAGACTTTCGAAAACGTGTAGCTGCAGACCGCTCCGTATCAACTTTTTGATCTTTTTGATGACTGTCAGCTAGCTCGTTTGTTAGCTGTAACTATGGTGTTTAATGACATGTCATTTTCCCTTTTCTTATGTGCAGTAATGAAAATAATTAATCAAGAATCTACTTTAACATAAGACTGTCTGATATCATTACTTTTCATGGGAAGTGGGTCTCTGGTAATAATGGCAGAAGTCGCTGAACAGCTATCACTGAGACCAAGTTTTAGTGTCATTAATGATTTTGAGACTCTTAGTTGTCCGTCTCCAGTGGATGTTAATTGTAAAGGCGACATTCACAGTGACTCATGCCCATAATGACTATAATTATAGACCACAAAGCCCCCACAGGTAAGGAGTGTGCCCTTTCCACAAATTATAGGTTGCTATGCAAAATTAAAGAATATGAATGTGATAAAGTGCAAAGACAGGAAGTGGTGTCAAAGAGGAGTGGGGGCTCCAGCTAAAAGCTCCTAGGAGCAACCATGCATTTAACTTCTCCGCAGGGCAGAAGGTGGTGTTTTACTTGAGATACCCTTGGAAGTTACTAATGCAAGTTTTATAAACAACACTGTTCTTCTGCACACGTCTTGGCTGTATGAAAAAGGTTGTCCTTGCTGTCAGGCGTTGATTAGCCATCCAGCGTGATGTGGACATGGCTGTCTCTGTGTCTCGGTGGGAGGCCGGCAGGACTTGATGGATGTCTCTCTTTGGAGATTGCACAACACCGCGGAGAGTGAGGCAGGCCCGGCCCCTGTTATCTATTCATGCTGTGTTCCTTTCTGCTCTGCCTAAAATGGAGCAGGACCTCCCTCCACAGTACGACTCCATCATTTCTGGATAGAGCTAAGGAGCGCATAAAAGAGAATAAGAAAAAGCACCTCTTCCGTTTCTGATCCCCAAGCACCTTTTAAGCAAAAATCCACTTAGAACTCGCATAAGTAGGGAGGGGGAAATCCCTTGATTTTCTACACAAGCACTGAATGTGAGGATTATCTTCAGAGTACGTCGTTGCGGGATGCCTGTCTCACAGACTCTCTCTAAAAATACACACAGAAGCATGGTTTTACAGACAAATGCACACATACACTCGCATGTATTCATTAACAGCAACAAAAAAGCACCCAGAGACACTTTCGTACATACACACAAACTAATTTCCCGACTCATTTTCGTTTGCACAAGCTCAATAGGACTGCAGGACAGTGATTACTATTGGATATGAGGAAAACAAAGAAGGGAACGGCTCATTGAGGGGGGAAAAAAACACGCTCTTGCTCCCTTTGCATATTCCTTCATGATTCTGGTGAGACCACTGGGAGATTGATGTGTCTGTCTTTTTCATACTTTCTGTGACTGCTCAGCGAGGTGCCGGGCTCCATGAAACTAGCCAAATTCCTAAATGATGAATGTACACTAGTGTGTCCACTGGGAGAAGAAACGAATCTCATATCAGGCAAGAGAGGAGGTTGATATTGATAATCATTTGGAATTTTGCCTGGCACGATATTGGAAATCTTTATTCTAATTGCACGAATGAATTGAATGTGCTGTTCTGATAAATCCTCTCTGCCACCAAGGGAATTGTATAAATGAAGCATCACACATTCGTCTGTGTGTTTACTGCAAGTGCGCGTGTTTGTCTGCCCGTAAGTCATTTTCACATCGCCTTGTGCTGTTGTTGATTGCTTGTTTACTCAAGCAAAAACTCTGTTCACAATGTTAACATATGATATAAATGAAACTCTGACTAGATCTTCCACCCACATATTACAGCATATCAAATTGTCATAAGAGGAACATTTTTCAAAATATCAGTTACCACATGAAGGAATGGGAGACAGCATATCAGTATAGAAAACCATTTTTATTTCTCATAAGGCAGTCCTGTAATGTACTTATATCTACTGGGGGATAACTGTATGTTTCTCCATTGTGACTAATACTTTCTCACTGTCATTTTGAATAAATCATCTCTCTGGAGTGTGAGAGGGAGATCTACACAAGAAACACAGTCAAGCAGTCGCCCATGACCACTCTCCAGAACAGAAATAGACACTAACTGTCCGATTATGGTCTGACTTCTTCTGCTGCTGTTCCATGTCCCTACTGTATCTGAGTGGAAAGCTCAGGGGTTGTTGTTAGTGCTGCTTTCTTCCGTGAGGCAGTTCTATACAGTGTTTTCCTCATCTTTACAGAAACTATAAGCATTTTCTGGCTTAACCAAGGACATTGCTGAATGACGAAAGTGACCAATACTTATTTTTAGTACTCTGTTGTGGCATTACGCATATACTGCAAAGCAGTCCTATACACACCATATCAGCCTCTGGATAAGTATGCTTATATTCAGTGACTGGTCAATATTCCACCACAGGGCTTGACCTCCTAACTATACTTTTCAGCTTCTTGGATCTGTCATCTTATATGTAATGTATTTATATATGTATATATACACAAATTATCTTACATAACAAAGAAAAGAAGAGCTCATGAATTTACATCGGGCATGCCCTCGAATAAAAGTCAAAATGTCCATCATGAAGGATGAAGGTGAGGCCATGAGGACGGACCCTAAAGCCTCGCAAAGATTCTTCATTAACTCGTTACAGGCTGCTAGTGGTCTCCATCACTAAAAAAATCCAGCATTTTTCAACCAACTCTCCTCCGTGTGGTCACAGCAAGGCCGTCCTACTGGGGTAGCGGCTCAAATACAAATGCCTTCCACACAGAAATAAAAGGATATCCAGGTAATTTCCCTCCTTGCGCCCTCATTTCTGTGTTCATGTACGGGTCCATGTAAGCTCCTCAACCGGTTTACCTTCAGGCGGGGCGAAAATCTATCAAATAATGTTTTAACAACCTCTAAATAACCCCTGCTAAGCTGTTTCAGTTTTTGAGGGGGGGGGCAGAGTGAGGGAAGCACAGAGCGAGAGTAGGTCGGAAACTGGCCACAGCTGTGTGGAACAGGAGAGTCACCAACATGGGGCTCATTGATCAAACAGGGGATTAGTCTGGTTTCAAATCCTTGGCACCACGCGAGCAAAGCTGTTTTATCTGGGTGGATATCCTTTCTGTGTTCGCAGGTAATCCAGTCAGTAGCCGTGGATGTAATAGTTTTAGTCCGTTCGGTGGGAAGAGAAAGGGTAGATGAGGGGCGAGAGCCTGGCACGCAGCCCTGCAATGCGAGCTCTCTGTTAGGTCCTGGGATGAATCTGCAGCACAGAGGAGGAAAAGGAGAGGAGAGAAAACACACATGCACTTAGATACAACAAAGGCATACAAGTGTGCGAGGATTAGACCCAGGGGAATTGCTCCGTTTGCGTGATTCAAAAGCAAGGGGAGGCTTTGTACAGCCCTGTCTCACCTCCTGGTTGCTGCTGCAACTAAAAACAGACAGCTCATACGAGTGGAAACGGTGCCAAAAATTGTGGTGTGTTCGGCATTTATAGGTATAGCGGGATATATCAGGAAAACACTTTGTACAACAAACCCTGGTGTGTTTCCATGCTGTGTATGTCTGCTTCACAAATTGACTCTGGTATATTTTTGACTATCTCAGATCGTTTTAGCCACATCCCCTCCATCCCTCTCGTTTGCACCTTCATACGAAGGCAGCCAATCGCAGCTGAGGATTTTCCTCTAACCCGATAAAATGACTTTGGCATTGCTAAATGGGATCAGGACACCCGCTGTGGAGTCTAAGCTGTCTATACGTGACTCTAGTTCAGGGACTCTTATTCAGCCTCAGTTGCGGACCTGGACACATTTCAATGGTACATTGTGCAACCTTGAGACTGCTATTGAATGTCCTGCTTTTCAGCATCCTGCTCAACCTGAAACTCAATAAAAAAAAAATTAAAAAAAACCTGTGTGCATGATGTCTACAACAGTTAAAGCAATCAAGTTCCTTGGCCTCTTATGACCTTCTATGCAGAAAAAAGCATGAAAATGTTTTCCAGAATTTGTTTTCTTTACCTCACTTTCATCACATTTCCCAGTTATTTTACTGCTTTGAGATTGTACAGTGAAGAAATCTGAAGTCCCATGCACACTGTGGGGCCAATTAGAAATCCCATAATCCTGTTCAACTGAGAAATACAGCCATGACATTTCCAGCAGGCTTGGCAGGTGGTAGCCAGGTGTGTGGATTTGATTAGGGAGGGTGCTGCGCGGGACTCTCTTAGCTGTAGCACATAGAGAATCTCAGAGCTCCAATATGTTGGACATGCAAGCAAGAGAGCCAAATGATTTTATTAACCGCTTTCTGCGAGTAGAATTGTGTGCACCTGCATTCACCTACCGTATTGTGTGTTCAGAGAACAATCAGAGAAGCACGACACTCTCGGGCATTGTAATTCGGGTTTAATTTTGCATCAACATTGTGTATGTTGGAAAACTTTTAATCTTTTTTTTGTTAGGAGACAGTGTTTGATTTGACAGAAGTCATTTACTGTAGTTCATTTGGGAGTCATGAGCCCGTTTCTTTGGAAAACTGCCAATGGGGGGGAAATTGTTTCACTAGTTTTTAATGAAAATCAACTTACTTCAAGAACCTCCTAGAATCAAGTGCAGCTCTGCCTTTTCTCCTTTATCAAGCTGTTAGCTTGTTTGTTAGTTAGCAGGGCACGTGGGAGAAGTTTGCCAGAGAGCCTTTCTAAAACGTGGTTAACATTGTGAAACGGTCACAGTTGGGTAAGGTTAAGGTACCAAAACTAGGTTTAGGAAAAGATCATTGTTGGGTTAAAATAATTTAAGTTTCACATGGAATATGAACAGCAGTCTCCTGGGTGAAAGTCCAGTGTTTGACCCATTCATGCATCCCAACCTCCTGACTACATGGACTTTGTCACTCTTTATACTACAACCCCTGACTTCTTAAAGGCTTTCTGGCTGAAAGCCTTGAAGACTAACTTCTCCCGTGTGTGTTAAGAGAACCCTTAGTTCTGAAAACCTGTTAAAAGATTTCCAAGACATTTGATGTTTCATGAAAGGAGTTAAGTCATAGGTCAAGAACAGGTATTATTATTTATGATCTTCTGCACTAACTTAAAAATCTGGGACATGTGCCCTCTAATTGTCCATTATTATTTGCATTTCGATGCAGATCCAGGTGAATAATTTCTAAACATTTCCTGTAACTAAAATAACAAATTTACAGGATGCACAGCCATTGCAAAGGAATGGGCCGAGTACTTTCTAGGTCTATCTTGTTTGAGGATACTGATGCTAGAGAGTTCCTGAAACAAGGAAAGCATCACTGGTAGGAAATTAAACCCCACTGGCAGGTTTTTCTTTTAAAAGGAAATTCTTTTTTTTAACATCAAATGACTTGTTAAGACAGATGTCAAATAAGCTGTCTCACAGCCCCATGTTAAGGAAACGCTTAGCAGTACTGACATTCTCCCTTGCCGACTACATCATGCCTATAAGTTGCACTGCAGCCGTTCCTCTGTGTGCTCTAAATAGCTTCTGCGTCTCAGATTTAACATGTTGATTTCTCCTCCAGGTCTTGTCACGGTGTCTCTGTACAGACTTGGTCCTTTTCCCCCGTGATCCTTAAACAAAGAAATCCTCTTGTCTCATCTGTCCAGCATTTGCATCTGTGTCATCTACTGTATGGCGACACATCACAATGTTGGAGTAGAGAATGACCTCTGCCAGAACAAGAGCAGTAACAGGTTACACATTACGGCTCTCTCTCTATCTCAGACCCAATCCACCGGAGGTTTGTTAGTGGGAGAAGAACGGTTGTATGCAAATGCTGTCATTTCAACCCGCGTGCGTGTGTGTGTGTGTGTGTGTGTGTGTATATGTGACTAAAAGTGTCCTCTGTTCTTTTTTGTCCTCTGTCTCTTCAAATGAACAGTGCAGCAGGTAGCAGCGGCTTGCTCAAGGATTTCCTGCCTATACTGTCTTTGCTGGCAACTAAGCCGTCTGCATTCTAATTTGCTGGCCGCATTAAATTGCAATTTACTCAGACTTCAGTTAGTAAAAGGAGCCAAGGACAATTGCCTTAGCAAAAGAATTTAGTGCAAACACAGCCTACCCTTTTCCCCCTTTCTCGTTTAGTGCTGAACAAATCAATCATGCCAGCTGGGAAACCTCTTCAAACAGCACTAAAGAGCACCCTCTAAAAACAGAAGACTCCAGACAACAAAATACATCAAGATCCATTTAATGTGACATTGACAGTGGGGGAAAAAAAGCAAAGAAAACGGGTATAAATGAATCAGTAGCACTTTCAATTAACTCCTCCACCCTAAACCTGTATAAAATGTCATGGGGAAGACAATATGGCCCTTCGTGGCAGCTTGGACTGCATCTGTCAGCTTATAACCCCATACTTTTCAAAAAAAAGTATTTCATTATTTATCTCAAACGACACACTGTTTACCATTTGTGTATGGTTTGTCTTCGTGATGACATTACACAGGACTGAAGGAGGAGGAGAAGTGTTGTCAAGCACAGAGGTGGAACAGATGATTTCTCTGTGAAGTAGGACTGTATGTGGCATGGCCGCTTGGAGTTCGCTTTGATCAACTGCAGAGGGCGGCCTCCCGATTTGACAAATTACATGGTGATGCGTCTGCTGGCAGGTCACTTTTGCTCTGAAACTGTCTCACAGATGGGCTACATCCTGTCACAGTGTGGTATCTGGCTTGAAAAAAGTGCCCTCTGCTCCTTTTAATAAGTGACATGTGGGTCTCTGAACAGCAAGTAAATCATGTTGTACTAGTTGGAGGGGGCACACTCTGTAGACTGTTTAAGATTTTTGGTGTATCAACTTGAGTTCAATGTTTAGCACTTGCTAATCTCAACAATTGCATACTCCATAGTGGAAATGCTGTGGCCTTATACAGCTAAAACAACTACTGTACATGTGTGTTTATCTTGCACTGTGAAATTACGAAAAAAAAAAAGCCATTAAATTCATTGATGCCTGATGAGGGTTGTATTATGTACTGTATGTATGTATGACATTCCTGCCTTGATACTGATGATAAATTTATATTAAGTATAGCACACTAACAGTGAGGTTATCAAATGAACGTAATTCTTTTCACTATCATCAAAAGCAGGGGAGAAGAGCAAGTGGGAGAGGAGACGTTTTCATTACAACCTCTCTCATTCTGCCTGTCTCTCTTAAGGTGCATAATTGTTTGGAGGGAGCAGAAATGGACTGATCTATTTAGCGAGTGGAGCGGGTAATGCAGATCTATGGTGGGCGAGTGTTTTGGAAGGTGCTCCCCAGCCTCGCTCTCACTGTGACTTCCACAAACAAAAGGGCCTGCCTTGTCTGCTGCTACAGAACAGGCAATGAAGGGCTCCCTCTCTGAAAGACATAAAGAAAGAAAAGAAGAAACATGGGTGTCAGGCACTGGCTTTGCGTGGCTTCTTACTTTTCATGCCAATTTTTATGAAAGATTGTGATGTGTGAGTGCGGGTGAACAACGTGTGTGTGTGTCTGTCTCATTGTGCCTCACTGCCACTTTTCAGAGCAAAATGAAGACCTGCAGGTGAAATAACATGGCTGAGAATTCAAAAAAGGAAAAAAACAAAAAACAATGCTGTGTTTCGGGCTTGCTGGCTTGTGACGGAACAAATACGAATGAGGCAATTTGGCCTGAGAAGCAGGTGAATGAGGAATGTTGATTAAAAAGGAGAGCAGAGTGCAGGATAAAAGGCCTTTCATGTAGCCTGTGGGCTATGCTGCATGCAGATATCTGCTTCAGCGAGACCCTCAGAGGGGGGATCAGGATATCAAGTGGCCTCTGATAAGAAGCCACACAACGAAGAGGGAAGAAGCCTGCCCAGGGGTCTCGCGCACACATGTGAGCGTACACACAAACACAGACATATCAAAGACATCAAACGTGCGTTTATACACAAACTAGGAGCACACACAGAGAGGAGCAAGTAGCATGTCACAGATTAGTCACTAATGGGATTGGCAGACCGGTGTAAGGCACTGTAATCAAACCCACACAGCGGCCGATGGCAAAAACAGGACATAGAACAAAGGAAGAGAGACTGATCCTGCCATTACACACTGTTCACGGACAGCAGGGGCTGCTAAGGGGTGGACCTGTCTCTGCGTGTGTGTTTCTCCAATTCTCCATGAGTGTGCTGCTACAGTAGGCCTATATGCATTGCTTGTTTCTCCATCTACGTACTATAGTTTAGTGATACGCACGCCACTGTTTAAATATGAAACTGCAGCAACTTTTTATTTATGCGTGCACTGCCTGTTCTGGGTGATAAATATTTACGGTGGGTGGCGGTGCATTCAGTATTTGTGTCACGCCTGCCTAATCATGCACAGCATGTAAACACACACTTGATTATTTCGCACTGAGTATTTGGGTTAATGAGAAGTCATTGAACATGAGTTGTTCCCCACTCCTACCGCCCGACACTCAAGTGCAGTACAGTGATGTGAGAGAGATGGGAACACAAAAACAAAGAACAGCTTGAGAAAAAGACTAACCTTTACAGAAGCAAGAATGCAGCTCAATTTCTGTTGACGCATCCTCTGCATTTTGCTTCCGGAAGCTAAAAAGGGGAGTATGGCTGGGTGTTCTGCAAAGAGAGGGTCAAAAGAAAAGGACATGTGTGTATTGGGTAGAAAAGCAGCTTTCAGGCCTGACCTTTTGGCCCTCTTCTCTTAAGGTTTTGATAATATTAGACCAAAGCCATTTTACTCATAGATACGTATTAATGCTCTTTCTCCATTTGTGTGCAGAAATGTACAATCTTGATTAATGTATCTCAAGAGAATAAAGACAATCATGATTTTAAGTTTACTTAATTCAAATTGTGCAAAGGACTGAACTGAGAATTAGAGATGCATTCTTTGGAGCGAACCAAATACTACAACTTACCTTGACAGGATGGCAAGACCCCATCAGATCACCTTCTTTCTGAAAATTTGGGCCCTGTGGTGGCTGTGAAGGGGCCCAAGTGAAAGCTTTATGTCTATCTGCTGGCATATGAATCTGCAGGACAACCTTGGGAGGCCCCGTGTGGTCTAACCTTCACTGGCTGTTCCCTCTTTCCCTACCATCACATTAGTCTCTGCTTCTATTCAAAGCCATTGTCACCAAGCGCTATAAGAGAAGACGGGCGTTTGCTGATCGCAAGCAGGTGGGGGGGGCGAGTCAATTAAATGAATACAAATCGGGTGATCAACCTGTCAGAGAGTGCTGGACTACTGGCTTCGAGGACTTAACTCCCTTCATTATTTTTGCATGCCGCATTCGGAGTCGGTTTACAGAGCCGAAAGGCAGCGGAGAAGCAGAGTGGCCGTTAACTTTATCTCTGAGAGGACTGTGGCCTGAGGCAGAGCCCACCTGTTTGTTTACTGCCTGCTTTATATTTGTTCTTTACTACTATGGGCCCTTAGATATAGGTTGCTTACACTGAACAGAATCCACCCTATTATACAGAGGGCACAGATGTGCTGTGCTTTCGGAGTATTCTCTATACAGTGTGATTTGTGCACATCCTTTTTACTCGCAGGTTTGACACTCTGCATGTTTGATTGTTAAATGACAGAAGATTAATTAAAAATGAATCCGGCAGTTGGCAGAGAAGCTTTGTTAAAGCATTTAATCAAAGTATTCAAACACAGCTTCTTGTTATTTCTAGTGATTTCCTCATTTCAAGTCCAAGAAGAGAGGTTGGACAGTAGAGTGTAATCTGTCTGGCATTTCGGCATATACTGCTGTGTGCTGGTGTGCATGTGTATGTATGCCTGGGTTAAATGTGCATATACAGTACATACACAACAGGCATATGCATGTATTGTACATGTACGTGTGCATCTGTGCATTGCGAGTGTAGGTCTGTACATGCAGGTAGATGCATTTGTGCTTAAGTGTGTGTGTGTGTGTGTGTGTGGTCTCACTCTTGTGGTCTTGATTTTGTTCCCAGAGGAGCACATCCATCCAGAGTTGTCAGGCAGAGTCTTACACTCTTCTCCCTCCAGACATGGTTCCATCTCACACCACCATTTCCCAATTACAATGGATGCTGGGGAAGGTGAGCACAGAAACGTAACAAAGCAGGTTAGTTTATCGCATGGACATATGTGTACACACACACTCACGTATGTACGCACACACCATAGATACCAACACAAATACTGATAATACTGACAAAAGAAAAAAAAAAATGGAAGAATGTAATGAAAAGTAGAAAATTCAGTTGATAAAAATAGAAAAATGCAAAGTTAAGGGGCATAATTACAAATGAACCTTAAATGAGCATTAAAAGTAAAATACATAATAATAGCATACCATTAAAAACATCAGGAGTAACCAGAGTTTAAAATGGAGGCGGAATTATCACAAAAAGTTGAACACCTCCCACACAAATATATTTTGTGTACATATTCACACATACCCAAGCACCCACACATTATGTTATACGCAGCTCCAGAGGAACACCCAGCCGAGTCTCTAGATGAATGTTTTTCCTCCTCTTCGGCCTCAGAGCAATTGTATCGTTGCTGCATGGGTACTTTTGCTGTTGACAATAATGTCTTATACCAACAGAAATTAATCATTATTTTGTTTTGATATAGCTACATTGCATGTAGGGGAGTAATCTCATTTTTAATCAAAACTAATTGCCTCTCATTAACATTGACTGGATTCTTCCTCCAGCTATCTGACAAAAACAAATGTTCTCATCTTCTCACCAAGATCTCCCTCCCTCCTCGTGTGTGTGTGTGTGTGTGTGTGTGTGTGTGTGTGTGTGTGTGTGTGTGTGTGTGTGTGTGTGTGTGTGTGTGTACCAAAAAAACCACCTTTTATGATATGATGTGCGAAAGATAAATCATTTAGACGTCATTTGATGGTCAAATGACTGGGCGAATGCAATGACTTAAAACAGTACCACTTCATTTTCCAAACCCGCTTTTGGAACCGTTCGGGGAAAAATATTGTTTTTCCCCTCCAGCGTGTGTTGCCAAGGTTACAGGCCAACCACCAATCAATTGAGTATGAGCAACATGCCGCCTCCTACTGATGAAAGAAGACGGTTAAAGTGCCGTCCCTCACGCGCAGAGCGTGTTATGGTTCTGTGTGAACGGACACACACACACACACAAATGGTCACACCCCACTGCTGTTCAGTGAACTTGCTGCATTTCCTTCGCTTTTCCTTCCATCAGCCCTGAGGATACTCAACGCCAGAATGAGAGCATGCACTAACAGGCTGTGAACCCGCCCTTTGGCTCCCCTATGGCTGTTTACCTTATCCACTAATTACCACATTGAACGTGGACCAGTGTTGGTCCATCATCCACTGTGCTCCCTCTGCATCTGCCTTATTCTCCCTCTGTCTTCATCCATGGTGCTAAATATGCATTTCACATCATTAATCATGTTAACATTCAGCTGTGTTTTAGGCGCAACACCATAACTATGCAGGAAGTCCTCGTTAAGTGGCAAATTATGACGTGAGGAGATGTGTTTAATCAGTCCCACTGTGACACCGCCACTCTGTTTAGTCACTTCTTCTCGCTACAGAGGGGGGGGGGACGGAGAAGTTGTTTTTCATTATACAGTACCACCAACCGAGGAGGATTGATATTCAACAATGTGAATGCAGAATCCACTTGAAATTGAAAATGGATACCTGAAAAAGCAGAAATCAATTCCTTCAAATGGAACCAGAGAGAAAGCAGGAAAAGAGAGAGAAAAGGGATGCCAAAGACGAGGCAGGAGATTAAAACGCTGCCTCACGCGAGCGACTAAAACACGAGAGCCGCCTTGCATGAAAGCTGAAAGATATTTACTATACTTCACAGAACTGAATTCACCCCACCCTCTGTGCCCTGAAATGCACATGGAGCATAGATCATTTATACAAGGGGAGTCTAGAAAACGGCTGCACTGCATGAGCATGTGAAGTTTTTCATAGTATTATTTGTTGCCTTCATTTCTATGATGACCAATATTATAATTCCTGTACAATGTTTTTGAATTAGGAAAGAGAATACCAACTGGTTAAAACTGGATTATTGATTTTTATTGTTTGTTTTGACTGGTAAAATGGTTCTGTGGTTTATTTTGGCCATTAAAATATGTCCGCGTATTTTCCATGTTGTTAGCAGTGTTTTAGCTCAAGATGACACCATGGTTGCTCAATAGCTAGTGCTAATAACAGAGTGTTGTTCAAAAATCATCATCATCTGAGCAAAGGATCACTGAATCGTCTGTGGGCTTCGTGTTTCTGCTCGTATGTAAACGTTTTGCCTTCTCCTTTCACCTTGTTCCTTTGTTTGCTTTATTATATGGTCTTTGGCGTTGAAGGCATGCCTCTGAGATTCCTGTTTTTAATGCTAAAATTTGGGTTTATTCACTCAAGCTCTCTGCTGTATCTCAAGCTTATGGAAAACCTATGTGAAAGGGCCCTCGTGCACTCATTCAGTTTACAGTGGGACACTCCAGAATTCCTACAGACTTTTTGAGGAATGCACTTGGGTGTGGATATTAAGATTGAACATTAGATCTATATTATTACGCTTAAAGTCCCCCTAATAATAAAAATGTGTTTTGCTTATTGGTACTTCATTTGCTTCACTATGCAGAATGATGTCTGTGCAGTTGGACAGTAAAATACTTTTTATTTTTTTAAAGTTTTAAAGGGAAAGTTTCTCTGAGTTTAAGGCGTGTATGTATGAGCAGGATTTTGTGACATCACAACTAGTCTGGAGCCAATCACGATCCAATATGAAGAGAGAAGAGAATGGGCTTTTCAGTGAAGTAGGATACATCTTGTGTCGAGTAATTCAACTTTTGAAACAAAAAATATTTGCATATTCCTGGATTTTTCAATGAGAGGGACGGAGTAGGTAATTGAACTCACTTATGATTAAAAAAAGACACAAAGCATAGTATTTTTACATGTCTTAAAAGACATGAAAGATCTCAAAATTGCAGCATGCAAAATTCCAGCATTTTATAAATTGTGGATGCTTCTTGCTTATTGCTGCTCTGCTTGTCTGTATGTATCACAAATTGGTTATAATCAGTATTGCTCTACTGTGTTTTGTTTCTCTGTGTTGCTTGCATGGCTACATGTACTGAACAGGGGATATTGTTGTTGTATTATTGTTGTGCACTGTCTTGAGAATGCCTGTTGTTGTCTTGTCTTCTGTCTGTAAATTTTAACCATTACCTCATTAGTTTCAAAACATCTCGCCAAAAGGACTGCAGTTGAAAATTTGCCAGCTGGCTAACACTGGCACAT
The DNA here is from genome assembly GCA_002120245.1 of Maccullochella peelii. Lineage (NCBI taxonomy): Eukaryota > Metazoa > Chordata > Actinopteri > Centrarchiformes > Percichthyidae > Maccullochella > Maccullochella peelii. Next base: position 26,329 of record LKNJ01000672.1, read on the forward strand.
TTACAGAAATGCTGATTAATGTGCGTTGTCCTTATAAATAAATGAAATGAAATGAAATGAGGCTGTGCTTAAGTAGCTTTCATAACTTGTTAGCTTGAAAATAAAATATCCAACCAGAGAGAGCGCTACCTCCTTATTGTTACCTCCACAAGCTCAAAGATGGATTACCATAGTCTTGACAAATTGCTCTGTGTTAGCCAGAAAATATGTCACTAACCACATATTGTAAACTAGAGCAGGGCTCCAGGTCTGTGTTCAAAAAGAAAAAAAAGTTTTAGTTATTCCACAGCACAGACCAAAGGACTTAATTAATATCTTGACAGCTTCCCCTCTTGTACTAAAAGGAGAGTAAAACTTTAATGAGCAGTGACTATAAAATACATCTTATAAATATTCATGTTCAAATTTGATTTTTGCCTTAAATGTCTATTTCAGTCAGTCTATGTGGAAAAAAGCAGGTCCATCTGAGAAAACTTGACAACACACTGTTAATGAGGTGTCTGGTCTGATGGCCACGAGGATGCTGCAGACAGAGTCGAGCCTAATGCGAACACACATACTTCATGTTCGTGGCTGTACCCAGGCCAGGACATCTGGCTCTGACCTTGACCACTGGAGAAGAGCCATTTCTGGGCTGGGCTCCATGCATCACTCTCTGGTGACCACTGACCTCCAACAGTCGTTTTACTTGAGCTACTCCCAGTGCAGCCATCAGCATAGAGGGCATATAACCTTTGTTCCAACATCAGCAAACTTTACTCCTCCTCTGTGTCTGCTAGGCAGTGCAAGAGGAGGGGGGGCTGACATGACCACTGCCCCAGCTACCCCTTTTGGGCTGACTATTAATTCTCAGATCCATCTGTTTACAAGCTGAGAGCCTACAGTGTGATTTAAAGCACAACCACCAATTAACACGGTCCTCTCATGTTACCATGAAGTTGCTGCTGTATACTGTCAAAGATGACAGATGGGCTTGGAATAATCAGCAAACAAGGACTGAAAGAGTGTTTGATTCAAGATGTTAGCCATGTAGCAGGCTGGAGTCTTTAGCTTTGATGGACAAACAACCAAAAGTGGGACTTGAATTGATTGAAAAACATGAAGCGATGGACCTTTTACAAGTGCATCTGTCAGATCACTGGTGAGCGGGCTCTGTGATGGATTGAACTCGCTGACACGTCCCTGCCAGGTAGCAGAATGTTTGAACACCTTGACGGATGAGGAAGAGAATTGATTTCTGTCTGTGTCAAAATGTGAATACGTGTCTGTGGGCTCAATGAATAGTTAATGTTTTTTAACTTGGAGCGGTGTGCACAGCACTTGGTGGATTAATCATCAAACTATGGCTTCCAATGATGGCAGGCGTAGTGTGTGTTTTTTGGTGAGTCACTTAAATCAGTTGCCTTCAGTCAGGATCTGGAGCAGAAAGCAATTAGGCTTTAAACTATCATGCCATTTTGTTAGGTTAAATTTACAGTTTGGAATGCAGGATCGATGCTTCCCACGAGATGATGGTAAACAACCAGCCTTATCTCTTTTCTTGAGACTGTCCTCCCCAAAAATACAGCCATATAGGTCGTCGGTGCAGCAGCGCATTACGACCCATATTTACGTTTGAATGTACGCCGACCTCTAGTGGCAGTAGTAATTATGACGGGAGCAAAGGCAGAAGTTCGGTGAGGTAGTATAAAGAGCGATGGAGAAGGACAAGGGCGGAGTGGATGGATGGGTCAAACAACACAGAAGTTTCCCTCAGGAGACCTCTGTTCGTGTCCCGTGTGAAACCAAAAGTCAACCTTGACTTACCGTAACTTTATTTATTTTAACCCAAACCATAACCTTTTCCTAAACCTCACCAAGTAGTTTTGGTGCCTAAACCTAACCAAACTGCGACCCCTTCACACGTTAACCATGTGTTTATTGTTTATTGTAACCATGACAACGAAGGTCCGGTACACCTATATATGTCGTTTTGGGAGTCATTGGCAAATGAGCTATTCTGTCGCTTTTGGAGTGAATTCTCCTGCCACCGGTAGGGCCGCTAATTTAGGAAACGCTCCTGTGGGTCGTATTAGAGGTTAGGAACAAACGACCTATGTGGTTGTATGGGCTGGAGGACTTGTTGACTTTTCTTTCACTGACTCATTTAGGTCATCTATCTCCTTTAAGTCCTTTGTTTCTTCCCCTTTACCTGATCAGTTTATGTCAGCACTCCGCAAGAGCCCTGATTACTCAGTTATTTAGCAAACAAACGGCAAAACAATCAGTCACTCATTCACATTATCGTGCAAGTAAGCTCAAAGAGTTACAGTGAACTGCCCGATTATTAAAAAAAACACATTTCTATCTTAATGAGACAGAGGTATGAGTTCAAGCATTGTGCAACAGCAGTAAAGTATTCAAAGGGTCACGGGAGCATGAAGCAAGTGTATAATTACAGCGGGACTGAGACTTGGACGCCTGAACCCGAGGTCAGCTTCAGAGAGTCATTATTCTGCATTAATCTTTGCCCCTCTCAGAAAAGAGAGAGCTGAGGTTTGATTAGCTATTCAGAAAATATCGTTTGGCTTTCTAATCACACAGCTTTTCTGAATTTCTGAATTTCTAATGGACACCCCGGCACCCGCCGACTTGAAGAATTCCTGTGTTTTTATTTGATTACTTTTGAATTCAAATTAATTCTTATAAATGCCACAGAAAGGGTTTCCTACTTTGAACGACCTCAGATTTATTCAGGCAAAACTGGAATGTACAGTTACACATACATAGAGCAACATTTGTCAGGGATAATGCAAAATATAGGCAGTCATGGGGAAAATTACTACAACAAAAAATATATATGTGGTATTTGCTATTGTTACTGTATCTAAATGTTTCATTTGATGATTTGAGTGTGACCTTGTGCCTGTAGAGTTGGTGTGTGTCGGTGGGTAGGTGTGTACGTGCGTGCCTATTAATGTATGGACAATGGTTCCTTTTGTTTGTGTGGTTATTTCCTTTCCTTATGTGGGTACAAAAGCGATTTACGAACGCAGACACAGATCTGCCTTATGTTTCTTTACTTCTCTCTCAGCACAACCGCAGACTTGTTACTCCAGCAGTGAGAGCAGAGAGGAAATATGATGTTGTAGAGAGGGAGAGGAAAAATAAAACTATAGGAGAACTTGCAACTCCAGTTGAGGGTCAGATCCTCTACTGGCGGGTTAAAGGTTGAGAGGTCTAATCACACCGTCAGTGCTGTGAGAGCTCAGTGGGATGTGACAAAGATGGAGGAGAAAACCTGCTTCACTATCATTATCATGGATTTCACTGTTTGCTAGTCTCTCCTTGTGTCTGCCTGTGTGTGTGTGTGTGTGTGTGTGTGTCAGTAAGAGATAGGAGTTATTGTTTTCTATTATAAAGTATGATGTGCTCCTTCTCTCCATCCCTTCAGGCAGTATCTGCAGAAGGTTTGCGTCTTGCCAACCCCATAGCAGGGGGGCTATGGAACAATATGAGAGCCAAACTGTGGGGAGCAAAAGTTTGATAATAGGAGGATGAGATGTTCACTTGGCTGTTCTTGGGTGTCATCAGTCTGGACATTGCTATCCACGCAAGCAGGTACAGTAGTGAATAAACTCTTGCAGATCAGATATGTTTTTATGCACATAATGCATGTAAGGACAAGGTTTGCCAGTAAGGCCTCCTTGTAATGAGACAATTGTGTTTTAAAGACTGTGTCAAACTGCATCTTACTCTGTGTAATATGCATGCTTTTGATATTCTGATTGCATCTGTTTGACCAGTAATGTATGTGGAAGAACAGCGGCACTCCTTGTCCCTCCCCTCAAGTAGCATCCATGTGTGTTTCCCCCCCTGGATGTATCTCAAATGTACCATGACAACCTGTCATGCACGGCTATACGCGCCTGCAGCCAAACAGAAGGGTTCATTCCCCATCAGTGATCAGCAGCGAGCGGGCATCTGCGTGCGTCTCTTGTTGAAAGAGTTTACTGCTACAGCAGCTACATGACAACACAAAGTGGTAGCATGTGTGCATATTAGGGCATCTACATGCATGTGTTGAGTAAATGAGTGTGTGTGGGTGTGCGTCCATACTGTGGCATGTCTCATACACTGGGATAAAGGCAGTGGTGCGGTGATGAGCGACTAATCCGAGTGCATGTGATCAGCCCGGCGAGGCTGGAGCGATATGAGCGCTTGACTTGTTAAAAGGGATGTTCTTCACTAAGAGCCTTGTTGGCCTTGACATAACTGGGACATAGTTCTCCTTGTCAAAGCTAATAATCAATTCCCACTACAGGGATAATCTGACAGCAGACCCCCACTGAGAATGACACCTCCCAACGCAAGCTGTCGTCACATCCCCATATATTAATAACAACCCAAACGGTTACCAATAGCAACATGTGGCCCGTATTCGTGAGGTAGTATGGGACTGATCTTCGCTGCGTGCTTTGATGTTGGAGTTTGATGCTAATGACTGATAATACAGCACGTCACGGAGACTGCCTGTTTCTGCAAATTTGGCCGAAGATAAAGGAGTGTTCGTTCCTCCAGGCTCCGTATGTGTGTCCAAACCAAATGACCTCTGAAGATATACTTTTGATTTGTTCTATGAGAGCACTGGCTATTCTTTATATTTTTTTCTGTGCGAACATAACCTGTGTATGGTACAGTGGCGGCAGGTGTCCCCCAGGGGGCTGGCGAGATGTGCTGGGCTGGGACATCGTTCCTCATCTGGACGGAACATTAATAACGCCGGGACCTGGGGAGAAAGCTCCATCTGGGCCAGGCCGGTGCGCTGCTGAGGGGACAGACCACTGACTCCACAAGTCTATAATCCCTCACATAGTGCAGCGGCAGCCTGCGGGGCCCAGTTGACAAACATGTACAACTTTCAGGTAAAGCTTTCCTAGATAATCAAAACCCTTGAACGGTGTGCCCTCCCTCCTGAGTCCATTTATTTCCACACTTACAAAAAAGATGCTTTAATTAAATGGCGTGTTTGCAATGCGTGACACTTCTGACTACAAATGAGCTCTTATGAATAATCACGTAATTATTTGGTCTGCCCTTCAGCCCGTAGTGGTTTCAGTGTTAAATAAATAACAAACAGCCTGATTCGCTTTCAAGCAGGTGAAATTTATCCAAGAGCGGAGGCAAAGGCCCCAACTAAAGGAAATAAAATGATTAAGAGGTCAGCTCATCCTTTCTCTTTCAGTGTGGTGCAATGGCGCTCATTGCGCAGCGACTTGTAATTTCTAGTTTTATTACTATTCCCTCTATAAGTGCTTGTTAATCAATACACAAAAAACAAGGACTCTCATGAAGTGTTAACAACATGTCCTACAGACCTACAGTCTGTAATTTAGTTTTTTTTTTCTAGTGGCAACTTCTTTGAATTTCCTATATTTATTATCACATGGTTTTCATCTGAAGGACTCAGCTGTACTTTTTAGATGTAGGCAAGAAAATGTCTCAGTCTGATGTTAAGACTGTCAGTCATTTTATTAGGTCTGTCTAGGCCATGTTTAGTGAAAAAGACACATTTTAAGTGAATATAAAAGGAGTCCAAACTCCCTTGTCTGTTTGGTACTGTGGAGGACGCAGTGTCTGGTTGTGCGTCTCTCTGAACAAGGACAATACAGCCTGCTAAAAAAGCTGCAGCTCAAGGTCAGAGCTCTGCAAATGTTTCATTCAGGTGATGCCTCCAGCCACAGGGCAAACACATTGGTTTCTTGAACAAAACGTCTCAAGGACTAAAAATTCAGCTGCTGAACGAAAAGTTTTATAGGGTTTTGGGTAATTTTTAATCAAAGAGAGTTTTGTGCTGTCCTTGGCTCATATCTAATTCATGTTCTAGGATCTTCTTGAGTGTCAGCTGTGGCTAACCAACCCTGTGAAGCCCACTGAGCGAGCCTGTCTGGCCCTTCACGTAACATCCCTCATAATGAAGATATTTTGGTGTCATTTTTTTTGCGAGAGGCCAGTCAGAGAGATGACTTTGATCTCTGCTGAAGGTGGGGGTGAAAAAAGATCAAGACTGAGGAGCAATAAATGAGCTCCGTGGAGTGAAGGGGGCATCGCAGTTCTGTCTCAGTAGACTTGTGACTTCCTGTCGGCTTTTTTTTCTTTTTTTTTTTCTTTTCCCCATGGAGCTACCTCTGCCTGATTGTTTTTCTCAGCTGAGGTAATTCAGGTGCACTAGCCTGGAGCTTCCCTGACTTGTGTTTATTAGTTATTCATTTCCATCAGCCTGAGCTGCCTTAGGCGATGCGATCTGCAACGTGCTCCCTGCTCAGGTGTTCAGCAGCCCAAACGGATCATCCTTTATCTCCCATGATGCCCAGCAGCACAGCACTACTGGGTTCTTAATGGTTGAATGTATTTTTATCATCGGAAAAATCAGACAGACAGCACAGAAAGTTATATTAGATTATGCTGTCTGAGGTGTTTATTCAAGCAGGTGAAGAATTAGTTTTTTTGTTTTTTTTAAATAATACATTCAGACCTGATGATAATCTCACCTTGGTTTCTGTAATGTACCATTAGTCTATACCGCACATGTCATGTAGACAGCTGTAGTTAGGCAGAATGAGTCAATGAGAAATCTCTTATGTAATTATTCAATAATGCATGCATAGTCAAAGTTATACTATATAAGGTTTCTTTCCTTAGTTCCTTAGTTTCTTGCAATATTTTCAGAATTGAATCCTGATTTATTGTAGTTTACACACTAATTACATAATTATCATTTAGTTTCATTTAATTTTGTTCCACGACAGTGTCCTATTTATTGTTAATTTGACATGAATACGATTTTCTATACCAAAAATATGCAAAGTGTTCTTATAAAGAAACTTAAGAACTGTAGAATTACTGACTACTGGAAAATCCAATCTTATTGGCAGAAAAGAACATCCAAATTGCATGATATGAATGATTCTGCAAAACCCTGGATTACAATTACAATTTTCTTTTTACATCCAATGCCAATGTCTTTAAAATTCTTGCTTTCAATTGTATCTGCACATGGCAATTAGGGTATGGTTATGGACATATTGTAGTCATGGCAAATAATCCTGCATGAAAGTCGAACACGCTACATGCCTGTCAACCACCCAGACCTCAATACTACTCTCTCAAAGATGCACACTACTTCCTGTGTTGGCACCTAATGTTGGCATGTTGGATGTAATCCGTACATAATTCCTAAAGGATACTGGGGTACAGGTATCAAATAGAGTTTTTCCCTCAGTGAGCCTTCAGTCATAAGTAGTCAGCAGCAGCACACTGTTAAAACACATCCTCATACTTCCTCACCATCCACACAGGAGGGTTTGTTGCGTGTCGTCCCGGCCACTTTCCCTGGTAAACAGGAACACTTGACTGTCTGAGAACGCTCCTCAATGCGATTCTTGTTACAGCATCGGTGGGCGGCAATCACCTCACACGTACCTCCCTCTGCAGACAGATAGAGAGACACAAAGGCATACGGTCAGTGCATTTGTAACAGACAGCACGTCACTGAAAAAGGAACTGTAGCTTCCACATAGAAAGGTCCGGTGACTTTTCATTAACCGACTATACATGTGCTTTTATCAACGTCAAAAACCCAAAAAAGCAACAACATTGTGAATGAAAGATAGGGAAACTTGACTACCTCACATAATATCACGTGAGGCACGCTGCAGCACAATCATTGGGCACTTACACTGTAAGTATGTGTAACAAATTGACCCTCGAGGCATCTCAATTATGTCATCTAATTGCCTCTCACTCAGTGCTGGCTGTCCTCACTCCATACCAATCAGCCCATCATGCACTCGCTATGTATTACTATAATGTGCCTGCCTTTGCATCCTTGATATCTCCCATATGTTGTCAATATAATTTAAAAAGGGATGAATCTGCTGTCTGATCTTCTCCCGTGGACCCTGGTTATAGGCTTCAGTCATAGACTTGGATGGCTGACATCTTTGAGTCCCATGACTGAGCCAATACAGTCTTAGGCTATACTACACTAAACCATTAACTCCAAAGCATAGGTGACATCAGTCAGAGCAAATAAATGCTGTACAGTAGGTCCCAGTCTGACAAAGGAGGATGTCAAAAAAATTCAGTGAAAAGAGAAGGCGATATGTGCCCATGGCGGTACTGGGTCAAAATAACAATGGGGAGGATTGCCCAGGGGAGGGAGAGGGTGGTGATGGAGCGGAGGGACATCCTGAAATGAGTGAGACAGGCAGAGGGAGAGAGCTAGAGGACAAGGTGTGTCTGGCTGCCAGGGACTGGCCATGCCAGTGAGTAATGAGGGAGCCACTGGAAGTGCCCCCTTCACACAATTATAAAGCGTGGGGCTAATGCAGCCAGCAGAGCTGCAGGAGAGAGGCCCTCCATCACCGCTCTCCCCTTTCCTTACGCCCCAGGAAAAACTCTTTATCTTCCCTTGACAGCCACCGCAACAGACACCAGCAGCATCCAACAATTAAACTGGAGCTCATCCCCGGACAGAGGAGAGGAGAGGAGAGGAGAGGAGAGCTTATCCTCTCCAATAACGGATAGAGTGCAAAAAGAAGGGGAGACAACCAAATGCCACATTCCATCGTTTGTGCCTTATTTCACTCGGCCGTACCAAGTTTTAAAGAGAACATCCTGCTGCGGTGAGATGATGCATTTGCTTCCACTGGCATGACAACAACCGGTGTGTGTTTCTCTAGCTGGGTTGGCTGTGCAAATGTTTGAAATGGCTCGGGTCATGAATTACGGAACTGAGCTCCCAGCAGCCTCGACAAGTTTGGCAACAGTTTTCTTCTCCCATTCCCATCAACGTCTGCCGTGGCCAGACCAAAGGCCGCCAAGTCCTGGATTAAAAGGCAAACATTTGCAGTCCTGCTGGACCGTGCTGTCGTGCAGTATTAATGTCACTCTCTCAGTGCTTGTTGTTAGATATTTCTGGGCAAGAGGAGGCAGAACACAGACTATATAAGTGAGGAGAAAAATCCCTTGAGTGTGCTAAAACCCCAAACCTCACAATGTGTTGGCTTGTTGAATATTTTACTGACAGCTTCCCGACCTGCAGACTTGCTTTCAAGTCAAAGCAGATCTCTGAATAAGTGAGGACTTCGCGTTGCGTCACAGAATACTGAATTGGGTTGAGTCCCCTCAGCTAGCTTCAATGGCTGATTTGCAAGTTAGCGCAACAGAGGTGTAACCAGCAAACACTTGACAAGGGACATGAAAAGGCAACCCCTGTCATATTCATATCAATTGTTTGCCTTTGATGTGACTTTTGGATTCATTTCTTCAGTGGGACTTAAGTTACGGAAGCAAGCTTGTGTATCAAACATTCAAAATTGTGTGTTTGCCCATTTTAGTCAGAGACACTAAGTCCACAAATTGACCATTAATTCAAGGGAGAACTAATCCCCTGTGACACATATTGGCACATAATCAGGAATAGCTGTAAACACACATAAGAGTCAACAATACTAAAGCTTCAATAACATAAAGGAGGTTGGGATGTTGGAGAGAGTTGGCAGCAAGGAGTGTTGACATGAGGGTATCAGAAGATTTATATAGACAACTGACAGTTTATAAAGGGAAACTTGTTTAAATGGGATTGGATGTATAGAATTACTGACTACTGGAAATGATATATGTACATGCACAAAACCGCGATGCCAATAAGCTGATTCAAGTGCACCTTCCTCTGCTGAACTAAAGCCATGCTCCATTCCAAAAGTTGGCAATAAATGAATCACAGGTCAGGTAGACTTACTGTGTTTAGAAGAAAGCCCACCACAAAGAAAAGGCTGCACAATATGACTTTAAAGTTCCCCTCCACTGAAAAATATGTTTTTCTTCTTGTTTCTATAAGAATGTGCAGAATGTTGTATGTGCAGAGTTTGACACCAGAAGGATGTTTTCACATTCATCTGCTGAAAGTGGAAGGTTTCTATGTGCTCATTGAAAATCCCGTTTTCAAGGTGTGGGCCTACAAGCATGATTTGTGATCTCACAAATAGTTCGGAAGCCAATACTGGTCCAATATTCAACTTGCAAAAGTGTGATGTGGAAATTTAAAGCCTCCAGCGCAAATACACTGAGAATGAACTTTACAGTGAACACCTGTTGTCCAGCGGTTCAAGTTATATTTATAGATTCTGGATTTTTAATGGATTTTTTTAGTCATATCTGTTTAGGCCAGCTTATACTTAAGGTGCATTGTCATTTGTTATCGCCTTCATTTCTAAGACTTAATCATTGGTTTTCATACTAGCTATATTCCTTGTTTACTTATTTTATTGATTTTATTGTTTTTATTTTTTGTGTCTGTACTGTTTTATCCTTGCTCTGTGAAGCACTTTGAGCTGCATGTTTGTATGAAAGGTTCTACATAAATAAAGTTGAGTCGAGTTGGGTAATGAAGCAGAAGGGGTAGATGTCATTTCAAAGATTTTAACAAGATAATTTAACCATTTTTGAAAAGAACACATCAGATACAAATCATTATTCAAATTAGAGCAATTTATATACATGTGAAAACATGCCTGGAGGGGATCTTTAACACTGGACAGGAGCTGGGAGGATTCACCTTGACGCCTATTTCAGCATGAGGTAAGAATTTTCTTAGTTATGAAAACATTAAATTACAATTTACATTTACATTGTCAATCAAGATTCCTTCTGAAGTTGTAATAATAACCCAGAAAAAAACAGGACAATGACAACATACAGTAGATCAAGCAAGTATTGAGTTGTTGCCAGCTGATTTTCAACCTGTACTGAAAGAAATGAAAACTGATTGTTGGCCAATAAGTAAGTTGGACAGAACATATTATTTTGACTATTATGATCATTATGATGATTATTATAATTATTGCCATCAGATCGTGTGTGTGTGTGTGTGTGTGTGTGTGTGTGTGTGTGTATATCAGCCATGGGGGTGAGGTCCAGCCATCAGCCAGGTGGACATTAGACGCCATCACTATGAACCATCTGGTACGTGGAGGAGAGAGCAGTATAAATGGCTTCCCGATGACTCTACTGGGCCAGTCATGAGAGCCACTTAGACGACAAATGGCCACTTGGACATAGACATAATCCCATTCAGGTAGCTAGTGGGGTAAATACCATCCATTACCTGTCTGAGTTTGTGTGCGCGTCTGAGCCCATATGAGTTTGTTTGTGTTTGTATTTATGAATATAATGTAACTATATACTGCTGAAAAGCTCAAGTGCGGTAATTGTGTGTGCATTATGGTGCAATATGGGATCACAACAACTTGAGACGTGACTGCAGGTTGTGATGGATGTAGTGCTTGGAGCCTGTCAGGCAGCTAAAGGGGTTAAACCAACCTGCTAAGATGGAGTGGGTGGCTGTGCACTCTAGCCTTTGGTGAGGGGAGGTGAAGGGCATCGATGGGACCACTGACTGGTCATTTTTCTCTTGGCGGCCCACAGTGACAGCAGCCATTAAACGACTGGTGGAGGTGATTATGTTTAAGGAAATCAATGCTTCATTGTTTTTAGCTTAGCCCAACGGCCAATTAGGAGCTGTTAATGAGGTAAGGTTGTAAAATGTGGAGATCACATCAAGATAAAAAAGGCCGTACCTCATTTTGGAGTATGTGTGTGCAAATTTACAGACACTTTGAAAAAAGCAAAATACAAAAGTGCACTGTACATAACCTTTTACACTTACATAAATGTACCGTATTGGCCTGAATATTAAATCTAAGATATGTTTTCTGGAAATTGTGTTTGAAAAAGTGGGGGTTGTCTTTCAATTCATGGACTAGACAATTACATGTTCACAATGGAGAGAGTGCTGCTGTAATGCCCCCGCAGAGAGTGTTGCATTATGGGTTGTTTTTAGCCTTAATGTCACAAGCCTAACGTCTTTCACTCCGTTTACAGTGTGACTTTTAGAATTAGTCAGCCCTAAGAGTGTTTCGTTAGCCCAGTTTAACCTACAGCAGTTTCTGAAGGCTTGTGCTTTGTTGCCACGGAGAAAATGATTTAATGGTGAGTGAAAACGAGTCCATAGAATCTCTCGACATCTTTGCTGCAGAAACGGACCATGGACCAAATCATCTGTCAAGCAGCCGAGAATTACTGCTGTCACAGATGACGAGGAGCTCAAAAAGACAGTCTGAAAAATGCTAACTGACGGAGAGAATCATTTTGACCGCTTCCAAGAGACTGACAGGCGAGTGTGAGTATGTGACTGATGGACAAAGCTACACAAATGTGGGATTTACATTATGCTTTATTGGTATTATTTCACGTTTCACTTTTACGAGAGAAAAGGCTTCAAGGAAGAGGACTGTCTTCTCCTTGGATTAGTAATATCTGAGGGAAACTTTCCTAACAGAACTAGTGTGTTGTATCTTCAAAAAATGTTTTTCCAAAAACAGGTCTTTGGAAGGGAGGAGGGGGTCATCTTATAATCAGGCCGATATGGTAAACCTTAGACGCTTAAAACCCATGCAGATAGATGAGTCACCATCAACACACAACTCATGATGGGCAGCATTATTTCTGTGCATAAACTCAAGGTTACAGTAACAAACCCTTGACAGTTTATTCACCCAAAGACTCCAGGCTCGCAGGAATGAAAGTGACAGCTTCTTTTTATCCTCTGAATGACAAAGAAAGTACTCTACTGGGAACTTATTGCCTTGTGATCTCACTGCATTCTGACAATTTTCTGACACAGAGATAAATGCAGGTGCTCGTGACAATGTCACCAAAAAATAAAAATAAAAAATCCCACTACACCTTGGCTCAGCTTCAGCGTCAACAGCTATAATCTATGCAGAGTGGCCAAAAGCAGTAATCACTGGCTCACCATCAGCAAGCATTTCTGCCACCTCCTCTCTTTCACACTGCTTCTCTCACTGCTACTTTTATTAAGTAATGACATATGGCCGAGGGAAGGAACACAGCAGCCGGGAAAACTTAAGCCTCTCAAGGACTCGTCATAACAACTTAATCAGTGCACACTCGGGTGAAAATGAGCGGGTTTCCGCCTGCATGCTGGAGTGGCTGTTTTGTTTTGCCAGGCAGGCAGCTGCTGCATCAACCACAGTCCATCTTTCTTCACAATTCCTCCTTTTCCGTGGGCTTGTTATTGTTCCCCAGTGCTTCTGTGTAACTGACAGCTATCCACTGTCTTAGTACTTCTAACTGTCAATTTACATCTCAGGTGGCAACAAGAATTATGGTTCCCATTGTCAGTGAATAAATGTAGACATGTGTAGAGCTAAGAAATGTAAATCTGACATTCGGTTCTTATTCAAGAAGCAGAGTGAGAGCTGAATTTCAAATTATTGCTGAAAATGAGGCACATTTGGAGGACAAATTGTCACTCTCACAGTCTCCAAATGCCTTTTTACAAGTGAACAAAGTTGCTTTGTATCGTGCGCCAGATAAATCAATTCAAACCCTGCAAAGTTTCATTAAGCAGATTGTTATTGAGTTGTTTTTTTTGTTCTGTCAACTTTTCTTTCAGTGAAATCATGCATAATGGAAAATGACCCCTTTTCATGACTTGTGACGGACAAGTGTTTTAAACATAATAAAATGAATCTGATTGAAAAGTTGTCAGATATGTCCAACATTAAAAAAGCTCTATTCTGTTTGTTCCGATTAGCTTTATGTTTTTCAGATTTGAGGGGAAAAAAAATGAAGGATATTAATGATCTTTTTCAAGATGCAAAGGCATCAAAGTGGCTGTGGGCCAGCTGTCCCACTGCATATATGTTTAATGATCAGAATTTAGCTTTTCATTACTTAAACATCGAGTTGGAACTTCATGAACACTCCCCCTGATTACTTAGGATAATGTTTAAACATGCTACAAAGCACTGTCGAGTGGATTCCAAATGGAGGCCTTAGAGGCAGTGCCAGGGAACAACTTTTCATGTCCTGCCTCTTGGCAACTGATGCGGTTTATAAATTTTTCTCGGAAATTACACAACCCTCATTAACTGCTCAAATTCCTGTACTTCTGTAAAAGGACCAGTTAAAATGAACAGTGTGTGAAGACAAGTCCCTGGGAGGAGTAGAATTAGACCTCGCTGCTATATTTTCATGATGGAGTATATCCCTTCTGTGGTGCTAATGCTCTCTGAATCTCCTGGAGTATGGAGGAGATGTGTGAAGTAGCAAGAATAAGAGAAAAGCACAGACTGACTGCATGCATAGTGCATATTTCTGTGTGTGTGCCACATTAGAGCAATGCTGTTAGGCATGTCACTGTCTGAAGGTGTTAACATGGACACCGACTGTGTGTATTCCACATGAGAAAGAGTCCTTTTTTTGGTAAAAGCATAAAAAGACACCACTCCTCGTATTGTTTGGACATGGAGTACTTCTTTGCGGTGCTGAAGCTCTCCTGGCCTTTGAGAGTAAATCGTCCACTATGGCTTGATCCCCAGCCACTTGTTCTCACTCTGAAGCTCTTTCCCAGAGAGCTGTCTCTCGCCAATGAATAATAAAAGGTAGCCTCAAGGAGGAAGGCTACCAAAGGAGTTTGCACCATTCACCACTAAACACTTCTGAAGAAAGAAGTGCGAGGGATGCCAGCTTTGGGACGTTTTACAGTGCAGACTGTCTCCAGGAATAACAAACAAATTAATTCCAGGCATTGTTAACCATTGTTTAACCAATCTTAAAAACATGCTGACCCATGTGTCACTGATGCATCAGGAGCTGGAGTGGATTCACCATTTATCAAGTGCTCATCAGCGCCCTGCTGCAGTGATCCGTATGGTTTCTCTGACCTCAGCCAGTGTGAAGGCTTCAGGCTGCTTTCTCACTGACCCCTCCGTGGCCTGGATTTCACTTTCCTCCTGAGGCAGCATCACCCACAGTAATGGGAGTAGACAAACAAGTGGACATAGCAGCTATAGTAGCGCCTGGAGCTACCACAAACCTGAGGGAGGGAGGAGGAGAGTGGGTGGGGTTGGGGTGGTGGGGGGTTAGGAGAGAAAGACACTCCAGAGCCCAAGCTGACTGACAGGAACCACTGACCCAGCTATACTGGAGTCACACGAATCAATGTTGCTTTTTTCCCCTCTGCTGGTATGGCTTACTTCTGAATCTAGCTATAGCCTTACAGAATACTGAATACTGCTCCACTACAGTGGCTCCAACTTACAGAAACCTACCATGAATGGGTTTGATAAATGAGGAGAAAGCCAGGGGGAAAAAAAAGAAACCTAAAAAGAAAAATCTTACTATGCACCATGCTTTTAACAGGTATTCTTCTACGTGCATGGAGACACGGGAGCAGTTTACTGAATAGGAAAAGTATAGAGCAGCAATTGCACCATTGGTGGTAATAGTCTTGACATCTTTAACAGGTAATTCCATTAGTACGAATAAGAGATGTGAGGTGCTGCTGGCCACGGCCCTGGTCGATTCTTAATCACCTGTATGGGTTTCCTCTCGTGGGCCTGTATGACTCCAATGCTCACATCTTTATGGTTATTAAAGTTAACGATTGCTGCGTGCCTCATTTACCAAGCCTCTATCAATACCAGTTCAGCACCATGAAATTACCCCAGTCCAGAGGGAGCAGCGTGACAAACCGGATTAAGAAGGGTTCTGTAATGCCCTGGCATATATAACTCTCCGTGTCATGGACTCAGTCTGCTGCAAGAAGACCCACTGCCAAGCTCAAGCCCAGTGAAGGGAGGGGCACTACGGCGGCTGCTGACAACCATTAGAGCTTAAATGTCAATTCAAGCGTTTATTACCCACATAGTTGTTCAGAAAAGCGATGAAAAGTAATAGCTGGCAGGTAAAAAAAAAACAACAACCCAAAACACTGCTTTGGAGAAAACACATTAAAAGTTCTCAGAAGTTACCTTCCAGATGAATGGGAGAAGGGGGATGATTATGGTAAATATATGCAGGATGTAACCTACTTCTGTAGTCTTTCAGGTGTGTAAGGATAACTTTGTTGGATACTCTTTTATGTGCATGACAGTTATATTTTGTATGGAGAAGGGCTTCATTGCATTTTAAATGTGGTATCCAAATAAAAACCAGCAGTAAAGCGGAGAGATGGCTTGTGTCCCTTCACTTACATCCCGCTTTTCTTATTTCCATGGCAGGAGGGTGAAGCCAGAAATAGTGTAGTGCAGTGCCAGAAACACTATTGTACAGAATTTACTATATACTGTCACAGTCATATAAAGAGATGCAGTACATAAAGCAAACTTATTTATCACTTCTTTTTTTCTTACTTTAGTCCTCTCTTCTACTGTGTGCCTCTGTGTGTCTGTACACTCGTGTCATTACAAAGCAACACAACCATCGGGTCCAAGCATGCAGGTGTGGCCGCACCTCTCTGTGTTTTACTGCACCCTGCAGTACAGTTGGCGGCGCCTGACCTCTGTCCAATGTCCATATGACACAGGTCACTGCTCGCTCTAAATGAGTCGGATGGTGAAATGAGAAACTAAATTGTCCATTCAAAATCACAAAACTGCCTTTTTGAACGGCGCCATAGAGCAGCCTTCAAAAAGTGACAGATAGAAAACAATTGGATGCCGTGAGCCCTGAAAAATGGCCTGAATACAGACCATGAGTTTCAGTTTACCTATTCTAAACAAAGAAAAAGAAAGGAACAAGTTTTGAAAATGGCTAAAAAAAAAGTTTTTAAATGCTATATAGGATTGTTGAGTGCGATACATTAGAGCTTCTGTCTGGCCGAAGGCCTACTTTGAATATTGACCCCGTGGAGGAGGTGTGACGCAGAAAACATGGTGGCGGTCTCAATCAGCAATCACACCATACCGGGGCTTCTGCGTGTGGGGTCTGGAACGACATGTCACTCTAGGTTCAGGCGAGGTCTGCCTGGATTACACACAATGCATTATCTAATATGCATAATGCATCAGCAGGCACTTAACATCAAATTATGGATGCATGCAAACATTCACAGAGTAGGGTATGTAGAGAAGGGGCACTTTTCTGTGCAAATAATCTGCCCACTTTCTGTAAAGCCGAGCAATCAGGGAATTGCATGATTTTGCATAACTGGACCCCAGATGCAATAAATGTTAATAAGCTCAAATCTCTCTCACTGACATGTTTACATGTTGTAATGCTCCCTTTAAGCATTAAGGCAGTTGGTTACAGCTCACCGTCTGTCTGTTAATGTTCTCTCTTATTTATTCATTTATTTATTTATTTTACTGTAAACACCTGCATGCACAAACTGCATTTTAAATGCACTAACACACGTGCTGTACAAACACATAACTCCAGGCTGTTAGTGCAAATGGAGCTAGGAAGCTGTGAAAAGTGACCCTGTTTTGCTATGCAACTGGTTGAAGCCCATTCAAGCCAAAGCAGTCTGGTCTCAAGCATTTACAGTACGCTATGTAAAGGATCTATACACGAAAACTTACAGCTCTTGCACATGTTCTACTATTCGCTGCCTGTATTCTCTATTTAAATACAGTGTCATTGCCTGGCATGTACATGACAAAAGAGTTTTCCATAAGCACTTTGTTAAAACGGATATTGGCTTTTAAATGACACCTTCGTGAGATGATAATTGCACGACAGAGCATTGATCACTTTCCCAAAGACCGACTTCCACATGGTGATCAATCTAAGCAAGAGCAAAAGCGAGGAAAATCAATATGCTAAACACTTAGCTCCTGTTTGACAAACGCAGAGTAACGATGTCAGATGTGACATTTAGCGGCTGACCTTGCTCTTGGTAGCGGCAAGGACATAAGTGCGTTGTGGACTATGGAGAAGACGGGAGCATGAAGCTGTCATGAAGAGCTATAATTCATCATGACTGAAGAAATTCTATTTAAGTTGATCAGGCAACAGCCATCTTTTCATACCTGCCTATTAGATGATAAGAAATCACTTGAATCGCATATTTTTCATCATTAAATTGAAAATGCATCAAACAAAGACCATAGATTTACATTACATACACATGATTAAATGTAACTGCAGCCAACGATTGTGTGGAAAATGATTTGATGAAAGGAGTCTTCACTGTTAATTCTCACTATCCACAGAGGTGTTTCGTTACTATGGAAGCTAATTATCGTCCTCATAAAGCATTGCAGATACCTTTAGAGACATATTCTCAGTCCTATCAGAGAGCAGAATGGAGACTATTGAAAATACAGCACAGTACACAATGTGTAACAGATTAACTAGGGGCCAAATAGACATCGGACAATGATCATCTATTTTTTGTGTCACAGAGCACTAAAATGGGTTTTCAACCTATTTCTCTACCTGTGGGAAAGAATCACAGCTATGACGAATGACTATAAGTGAGAGGAGAGATGGGTGGTGGGGCGGGTTGGTGGGGGTAAGAATGAGAGGGGTTCGGGGAGAGTAGTTATTTGCAGACTCTAAAATCGGAACAATATGAGAAGTGGAACACAATTTGGCATCAGATTACTCACAGCGATATCCATCAAAACACACAATTCAGTCACTCAATATCATTACTGTCGGCTTGATAAGCTTTTAAGCTGGAGATAAGGTCTTGATGTGGTAACACAAGTGGGAGAAGAGTCTCAGTCTCATCTGTTTCTATTGTGGAGGCCACAACAGAGAAAAATGAACCACGTACCAGAGCAATGAGATGTGAGATGATTCATTACAAAAACGATTGACGAGTTTATCATTAACAAGCCGCCATCACGCACCCCCCGCCGAGATGAAGACGACAACAAATGTTCCCCACTCTTGACACCTCTTTGAATCAATACTTTTATATTCTGCTGAATTCTGGTGTGTTTATTAAGAGTGTTGTTGTTTTTTTATATGAATCACATGTTTTCTCGTGTGTGCTGAGATAATATTGCAATCAAATCTTTTAAAGCTTCCTGTGGCTTCTTACCGAACATTGGGAAGACAGTGAATTGACTTGCTGAATGACGGAGCTCTGTGAAAAGAAGGAGGCCTAACTTTCACTCTTTTCTTTTTCTGTTTGACTGAGAGTGATTACTTCATCTTCCACAGCAATCCTCTGCAGAGAGGAATCAATCAGGAATTGAAATATGCCATGATTCAGTCACAGAAACTATCCCCAACCTACGAGATTAAATATTGGCCGTAATGAATGACATGCTCTTGTACCCATTAATTATAAAGATTAGAATCATGACTTTGTTTTGAACTCGTGTCCTGTCCACGCTGATTCTCAAGGTCATTCTCTCAGGACTCATACTTGCAAGGAAACACAGACATAGAATGAATGAAATGTTTACAAATAGTTTTCCATGGTTTTTTCTGTTGCCTCAAAACTCGCTTATGCAACGTTATAGTGACAAAATGACCAAATGATTTAATTTTTAGCGTCTTGTATCAACAGTAACACCCAATATTCACATACAGTGCATGCACCTTCGGCATTATATTGTCTCATAACTGTGAAACCCTTAAGTGGAGTGGAATGAAATGAAAACCTGAATCTCCTCATCAGTCTTGCCTCTACATACCTGTAAATTTGATCTGTGCCACCAGGGTGGACTGTGAAATCATGTGGCTGCACATCAAAGTGTGACTGAACTCAGTGTGCATACTAATGCTAGAGCAATGCACTGAGATTTGAGAGAGAGAGAGAGAGAAAACAACCAGAGAAAATCTCCCTTCAAAGAAAAATATATATATTGGAAAAACCAAATTGTGTTGACATTTAGTGAATATTTTATCCGGGAGAAAAATAAGGTTCAACTAAATTTTCAGGTACATAAAATGTCCACCTTAACTACTTTCCCATGCTTCCATCCACAGATTGTACTTTCAAAAACGCCCCCCTCCTTAACGCATCAACTTGGGGAGAGATATGGCTGGTATGGTGCCAAAAGCAGCAGTCACCGTGTGTATCCTCTTTATCCATCATATCCGCTGCATCATTTCCCTGGTCATTGCCTGTGTACTGGTGGTGCTCCAAATCGTGACTGTGGGATCAGAGCTAGGAGATAAGTGATTGTCTCCTGGCAGACAGACGAGCTGCCTTGACAGGCAATGAAGAAAGGAGCCTCTGCAAAGCACTTGAGTAGACGCTCTCCCTATTTCCCCCTGTTCTGTCTCCCTCCATCCATCCATCCGCCCATCTGTCCATCCATCCATCGCTCTCCAAGGTAGGTCAAAAGAAAGATCCTGCTTGGCAGCTCATTCTTCACTCTGATGAAGCCGCTTGTTAGAGACTCATCAACTCCTCTCTGTGTCTCACACACACACACAAACTGCAACGCTATCTTTCACTCTAATACTTGTCTTAGAATGTCTCCATTTCACTTTTCTCGCTGCCTGCCTTCGCCTTCTCATGTCTCAGGTCTCTCTCTCTCATTAGAAGCATCTCCAAAAGTGCAGTGTATGAGGGAGGTATAGCACCTGACCTGACTGGACTGAACTGTGATGTGTTCAAAGAGGGCAGATCGCACCATGCATGGGCTCTCATTCCCCCAGGTCACTGACCAGAGGTCGTCGAGGCACAGTGGTCCCACTGGCTGGCAGCTGTTGCAATAAAAACGTACCTTTGCCCTAAAAAAGACATACACTGGGATGCGACACATGCATGCCACAATGGAGAACATGCAGAATAAAATGATGTGTGTCACACAAACACACAAATTACAAACTCTTATGAGTTGTGGTAATTATTGCAATTAAGTCTGTCATACAAAGGAGGCATTCAGCAAGTAAATGCTCCTAAATGGCAACTAATGGAATTGTACTGGTTGTCTTTTGCTTGACACTGCAAAGGAGTGTGTTTTTGATTAATTTCATCATGGGGTAATTTGTACATTCATTTTCACATTATTGCTCTGATCTGTCAACACCTATGCACTCTAAACGGAAGAAAATACAATAACAATATTTGCCAGCTGTTTCTTGCACACAAATCAAATTAGAGTGCAGCTCTCAAGGCTCAGCAACAGATGGTTGATGAAGAGGAGAGTAAATCCCCAGTAGTTACTGTACTATGACACTCCCATGTTTATCTCCACGGACTTTTCTCGAAGAGCTCCATTATTTATCCATTTTCACAACTGATGGCATTTTGTAACAGTAAACTGCTGTATGATTTAAACCAGACTCATTCAGCTGCATACAATGGCAGCTTGTTTAAATGTGTTTAAAAGGTCTCCTATCTTTCATTCTCAGAGTTGCTGTGGCTGAGGCAGATGCCAACTCTATTCAAAATAGAAATGTCTTCAGACCCGCCTGCTCTCTTTGGAATTTAATTAATCACCTTCAAATTTGGCATGTGGCCTTCTGAGAATAGTGCAGCTTCTTGCTGACGTCATGGGTAGAGCTTGGCATGCCCTCTCTGGCCTTCACACCTCTGTTGGCATCAGCTGGAGGGCTTCGATAAGACGGAGGAACAGACTGTGGTGTACTCTTGGGTCTAGTTTCCAACCCGAGAAAACCTCTAACCCGAGGCTCTCACTCGGAATGTACAGCACCTACTCTCAGTGCATTTCAGCACAGCACCATCTTTTACAGAGGAACCTAGCTGACAAATTATATTCGACTTATCACTAAACAGAATTTACACAAACAAGTTATACATTTTTCCATCATATCAATAACACACAGATAGAAATGAAGAAAAGAAAATAAGAACAATAAAGAAAACACAATAAAAATAATATAATAAAATAAAATGGTGCCATTCATCCATTCTGAACAGTGTAATCCCCATCCGACCGCCCCCCTCCCTCACCTTGACATTACACACAGAAGCTTTCCTCCTTTTTGTCCTGCATACAGACACATTATTGATTAGTGTAGCCACATATAATAGTCTACTACATCAACTTTAATATTTCACAGTAGGACCCAGTGATACATGAAGTCGAATTCAGTTGAGTTCAAACATGAAAACATAGCAGTATTTAGGCAGCGAGTTAGAAGAGAGAGACGCTTATGAGTACTGGCCCCTCAGCACCAACTGAGTCAGTCCCCCAGGCAAGTAGTCAAGCAGAGGAGACCACATTTCAGTAAAGAACCTGTCATTACCCTTTAGAACTGCACTGATTCTTTCATGAGGGAGGACCCTGAATATTTCCCTGAATTATAAAGGAAGATTCTAGTTTCATATGACCTGTCATAGTTATGATTTCTATTGGTATTAATGTGTTTCTATCCCTGTCTTACTTTGTTGTAATGATGTCACTGTGTTCTCAATGTTCTCATGGCTAATAGAAATGATGGTCATAGCTATGAAAATAAGACTCAAGTTATTATAAAGTTTTCCATTAAGAAATTCATAAAGTAACAAGACTAAGGGCCCTATTTTCATGGCGCCACAACGACCAGCGCAAGCAGCGCTCTGACCATTTGACATTTTCCAGACCTTGAAATTTGCTTTGACATGAGCGAATTTATGACAGTAGAATTAAAAACTAAAATAGCTTCATCAACATATTTATTACTTAGTTCTATCATCATTTTACAAATGACATTCAAAAAATTTAAAAATGCACCCTCTGCATCTGGCTGCAGATTTGTGCCGCTGTGTGTTCACGTTGTGCCGCTGTGCATTATCCAGACAACAATATGATTTCCTAAACAAGTGTCTTTTGATTTGTTTGTTTGGTATTGTGGTCATGCTTCACTGATGAGACCAGTGATATGATATGGCCCCGGGTGCGCTTGGAGACGCCCACACAGTCCATGCACCACAGACCTACAGCATTTGCACCTCTCGTTGCGCTTGCGCCATTAAAACAGACATTAAAAAAAATGTTGTTTAGAGTCATTATTTTTTGATATTTAATTGACTTAATATTTAATCCATCCAGTTATTTATTAGCTAATCCTAAAAAATCAATAAATTAATCTATAATGAAAATAATCCTCAGTTGCAGCCCTATGAGAGCGGCAGATGAAAAGGATGAAAAGAGACAGAGGAACAGGAAATCGGATAAAAAGACAGATGGAACAGGTTGCCAGCCAGCAAGCTTGCCATACTGTTGTGTCTCCTCATATAACTCATCACAAGGCACATCCCTTTTTTCCTCCTTTCCTCAACAACACTAGGTCTCTCACTGACCTTGTCACAACATTTAACTAAAACTTTTCTTAGAGGACACAGTTTAACAAAACTTTTCCACTGTATTTGCTTGCCCCTGTTTTTTTTTTAACGAGGATAAACAGGACCGTGAATATGGGTCAGCCCTGCTGGAATAGAAGACTTTCAATCGCAAAAGTATTGATGCACAATCTGGCTGCAAAGAAGGCCCCTGAAAAACTCTTTCATCAATATCACTACCTCAGATCAAAACATTTTTTGATTTTTAACATTTTTCAGTTCACTCAAGCAATGCTTCACACTGTTGATCAGTGCATATACTGTACTGTTTTGTACTGAATTCATAACTGTTATATATATCTCAGTGTATGTCTTGCATCAGCCATGCTATCAGAAGTAATTCAGTCTGGTGCACTTTACTTTGCAGTGTGTTTGAGAAAAAGCTCTGTTAAATCAGAATGCCTTGTCATATCATATGGCATGCTCCATATGTAGGCATATGGATGAACTAATTAGGAACACTCAGTTCTTTGCCACAAAGTCCTGGCTCCCACCTCTGGGCCACTGACTACACTGGCCAGGTAATGAGCTGATCTGGCAACATAGGAGCTGCTACAGGGGACGCCTAGCTAAGACCTCCATCCTGGAGACGTGTTCCTTCAACACAAAAAGCGGCATGTGGCAAGGTTCGCCGCGCTGCCCCCACCGCAAAGCACTGTTCACTCAGTGTTAATGAATCAATCAATTTCTCCCAGATAAATCACAGTGAACGCCTCGCAACGGCCGACTGTCACCATGATGAATTCCTTCATTTCATGTAATAAGCTGGCTGGGAAGTGATTTATCCCTGGTGCACACGTGGCTATATACAGCAGTGGACAGAGGCGAGAGATACAAAATGAAGTGTAATATGTCATTGAAATATTTCCCATGCAGTCAGTGAATAAGGTTGAGCCGCAGGAAAAACATTTAAGTCCAAAATCCAGTCGATATCAAAAGATTTCACTCAGTCTCTGGTTGCAGCACCCAGTCGGGTTATGCGGTTGAACGGCTGGTCTTGTGGTGCTCTGAGGGTTCCCTGAGCTGCTGTGGGCCAAAGCATTTTTCCTGACATTACCATATAGCTTGCTGACATTTGGCTTTGAATTAAGCACCGAGCCTTTTCGAGGCTCCTGTTCTCTCTACTCCTTATATTACAGAATGAGACCAAGATAAGTGGGAGTAAGAACTACATTCTAATGCTATTGATTGTCTTTGCTCTGCCCTTGTTCAGGGCCAAGATAAAGAGCTGTTGTGATTTTTTTTTTTAAATGCAGACCTCCTCTCTCACTAAGTAGGAGACACTGTGTGCTAATCAATTTAATCCACTGCTGAGCTCAAAGTACCACGCATAACAATCCCCTCCCAGTTTGTGTAAAGGGATTGATGTGAGTGTTATGGTTTTGTGCTGATCCCAGTTAAGTGATGCTATTACTAGACTGAAGTCCATCTGCCACTTGACCCAACTTACAACATCAACAGCAGAGCAATTAGAACATACAGTATCATTGACAATCATTTTGACTTCATAGATGGTTTAATATCAACTGATACTTGTTTTGTATGTATTTATTTTGTACAGTGATCTTTGAATTGAAGTGATCTCTGCAAAACTTGACTGGGGCAATCAAGATTTGAAAAAAAAAAGAAGAATAGAATAAAACAGAAGGCAATAAAAAGGGAATTAAATGAATTAAAGTGGATTTGTGAGCCCTATCAAACCAATGGATAATCTGAATAAAACTGCCTACATCCACAATCATTAATCACATTTATATTAACATTGCTAAAAGATTTATACTAACCAAACTCCATTGATGAGTCCATTTGTTGAAATGGGAAAAGGCTCTCGGCATTTTTTCTCGGTTCCACATATCAAAATATCCTCCACTTTAATTTATGACTCATTTGGAATCTATAATAGGGAAAGTAATAATAGTATTTCACAGTTTTCTGCAGAGTGAGATAATTGGAACTGAGGCATTAGGTAGCGAGTGGTCAGTAAATGAAAATAATATTACTTGGTGAGCACTTTCAAAAGATGGTCCAGAAGCCTTACCACGACTAATCTGTTTCAATTAAGCTGCTATGAAGGGACCCCTTGTACGAGTGTCTACTAGATGAAAGCTTGTGAAAATATCAATGGTGTAGTCTTAACTGTTTGTTCACATGTTAGCAAAAATAGAGTGTTTGAAATAGATATCGCTTTCTACTTTCCTACTCAACCAAAGGCTCACAAATTAAGCCCCCCCCCCGGATTAGCCACTGCAGAGCCATCCAGTCCTCTCCCTTGTCATTACCGCCGCCTTTATGGTGCTATCTGATAATTAATTAAAAATAAATGAGATATTCTCTGAACTTATGGGCTGTAGAAATGGAAAGGTGATGTAGAAGGCTAAGCTTTAACGACTTGGGCAGGGTGATAATTAAGAAGCTGTCACCGTTTGTTACCTTGTCATTGTATGTGTGCGCGTTTGACTGTGCATGTCTGCGTGTGTGCGAGCATGTGTGCGCGAACAGATCCGAGCCCCCTAATCTCTTAATATGCGTCTGAGGTCTCATTTGAGTTCAAAAGTCACCATTTAATTATACCGCGGCAAATACTTAATTTTCAATTATGGTGGTGCTGGGAAGCTCACCTTGAAAAAGGACGACTCAGAGACAGGCGGACGGGGCCCCTTCTAACCTTTTCAGAAAGGGTTTTTATTTTTTTGAAACACTGGAGTTTGTCAGTGTGGTTGATTTGCATGGGGCTGTGGCATAATGAAGGTCTAGTGTTGGTGACCCTTTTTAGTTCTGACTCAGGGGTCATGTTGAAGGGATAAGCACTGGCTGCAAAGGAATCGCTCTTTCACTGGGGCAATTAGCGCAGAAACACACACACACACACACACACACACACACACACACACACACACACACACACACACAGCTACACACAAATGGTTTCTTGCACACAAACACGCTTCTTAGAAAAACACTTATGCCTGTTTTGGGTTGGACTGCAGAAATACAGTGGCCAGACTTACAGATGCGAAAGTCTGTCCGTGACTGCCTGACTGACTGGTGAAGACACACCATTGATAGTCGAGTGTTGGACTTTCCCCATTAGCAGTTGCTCTTTTCACAATGGATAGGCACGAACGTTAGTATAGTATATAGTATAGGCGCAGCCCTCTAAGGCTACATCCACACTAATACATTTTTCTTTTAAAAGGCATAACTTTTGCTACATTTACACCTAGCGTCCACACTACTCCGCCGTTTTATAACCCCTAAAACGAAGACCTTTTAAAGCGCTGCTGATCCCATTTTAGTTTGTAAACTCCAGATTGAGTTTTAGTGAGGACGGGCGGAAATCGAGACGTTCTCAAACGATGACGCAGACACCCATGTTCACTCCCTGATTGGGTCTTATCAGCCACGACGTGTCCTTCTCTTATTCGTCACACCCCTATCACATGACCCTTCCCCAGACGAAAACAAATGACATCAGCCTTGACTACCAGCGGTTAATTCAAAATGAATAATGAATTATAATACTTACGGTCAGTAACAGTTCCACCTGGTCGTTGGTCCAAGCAGAGAAATCGATAGCAGAGACAGTACATACAGTGATATTCACCACGAGGGAATGAAAGTGGAAAACAACATAAAACCTACTGCTGTGAGAAGCAGAGACAACGGTAACACACTGTAACAGTCCAGCAGAGAGCAGAGTAGGAGAAAAAACAGCTCTCCATGTGCTAGTTATCTTTCAAATCAAACATCTTAAGATATGAGTGGAAAGTATTGTGCTTGCAACTGCATTCATACAGTACATTTCTTTGACTAAAACGTAGCTTAACCATGTCATGTGATATGCTACTTCAGTACACTTTAAGAACAAATATGACTAGGACCACTACAGATGAACATTTAATATCCAGGAATTCACACTGACTATATGTGTAACAATTTGGCCACATTATAGCACACTGACCATACACGGCACAGCCATTTACTAGGTTTCGAACTAGCCTCGTTAGGTCGTCACTACGTCACATGTGACTCCTCCCTGCAGAAAGTGGTGAACAAAAGAAAAACGAATTTGGAGCAAGAAACGCTGACACACAGTCTAAAAGAAACAGGGTCACGACACAGTTGGGCGACTATTGTTTGAGCCATTATTCAAAACATAATTTTCTCTATGGGAGGTCACCTGCAGTGGGGAAACTGCTATTCAATTATAATTGTAGTCAAAGAAAGTGACTGGATTTGAAACATTATCAAGTGGCAGGTTTGACAGTGTACTTCAGCTCAGTCCAGAGGTACTGAACCACATTAGCAGAAACATTAATGTCCAAAAGGCTGAAAGTGGCAGTGTTTCTTCAATATAGAGTCAGAAGTTTAGAAAATTTCTCCAGCAGAAATGAAGTTAGCATTATGCAAAACTGCCCATTTTATGTTGCCTCAAATCTTCTCAGAGTGGCAGCCAATAGACAGCACTCAGCAGGATGCTTTCCTCCGAGCAGTTGGCATCGCTGAGCCAAAGCAGTGGGACAGTCTCACAACACAATGAGTGATGAAATGGCTCCCAAACCAAGCTCACTGCCTCGTTCACTTTCCCTCTACCTCCCTGTCTGTTTCTCTCTCACTCGCCCTTTCTCCTGAATACTCCACTTAAACTGAAAGCTTCCCTTGTTCTCAGCACAGAAGAGCGGATGCAGGTTGAAAGACATTTCTTTTTTCTTCAACTCAGTGAGAAAATGAGCCTGTTTCTGGCATCGGTCGGAGCAGGGCTTTTACAGCTTTCTTCTACTGAGAGCAGGTACAGCACGTGAGTGCCAGTTCTCAACATTTCCACTTTGCCATACATAAAGATACCCCCCTACACTCTTTTTCAAGCTCTAGTAGCACCACCAAACACTGTCACCTATGCTGTTCAACTGTTACCGTCCAAGCAGGAAAAGCTAAAAGAAAAAAAAAGGAGTGAGGGTGGAAAGAATAGAAGGATATGGAAACTTTTTTAATGTTGAATGCAATTTCCTCTGCTCTGTTTGTTCAATTCAAATGCTGCTCATTTATCAGGCAAAACTACCTGCCAAACAGGAGAGAAAATACACAATAACTAAATCCCCATGGAGTTACAGAGAGAGAAGGAGGAGGAGGAGGAGGAGGAAGGAAGGAAGGCAGCAACCAGCCCCGTTTCCATTGGCTGACTCACTTTTGTCACAACTGGACCATGTCCGCTTCTCTCTCTCTCCTCTTTCAATAACACCTACACTTGAACACCTACACTCATTCTAAGGTGACATCCGCCTGCATCGTGAATGCAGCCTGCACGAAAACAGGAAAACAGCAACGGTCAGTGATGCTGACTAAGATTTTGTATATTCAGGCTCTGAAAATAACAGCCACAAGGTGGGTGTATTTATTTATGACATATACTGTATATATAAAAACATGCATATTAATGATTTTGTTGGGTAAAATAAAAATAGTAACTTTGGAAGATACCCAGGGGCCGTGTTTAGGGGGGGATGGCTACATGGCCAGTATGGAGAAGAGGAATAATTACAGCATCCAATTACTCCTTCAACATATAGGACACGTGGCAAGTGAGTGTTGTGTTGAGACAGACTTGAAAAAATCCAAACCTGTCCTTCCACATTTGAGTGAATTTCGCTGACTGCCAACACTATTTTTACATCGTCCTTACCCTCAGTTCTGATTGAAGCTGTGCACCAGCTCTCATTTGGAACACATTTTCAATGGAGGAAGAGCTCTGCTGCATACACCAGCTGGCACTTTACCAAACAGTTTCAAGTATGTACAATATAACCCTTGTTTTGCTTCACTTTGTTGAAAATTGTGTTTTTTTAAGCCAAACAATTTGGAGAATGTGTGTATTCTTCTGGGACACGGCAATTGCCAATGCGTGTATGTGCTTGACTGAGCAGACTGTTGCTAATTCCCTTCTTCTGTTTTCACCTGTTCCCTTTCTTCATTGGCAGAGGAGACCTTGATGCTCTGCCTTCCCTTCAGTGCTCGGGAGCCTTTACACAACCAAACAGCACCTGGATAGCATGCTAAAGTGTGTGTGTGTGTGTGATATTTCAAAACAGAAAGAGAGGGAGCAAGGAGAGAGGAAGTCCTGAAGCGAGTTCACTGCTCACCACTTACTGAAAGCACCAGTGTCTGCATGGATCCACTGAGGGTTTTATGTACACTGGACATGAACACTGTTTTTCCTGTGGGTAGCTTCTTCCTACTCATGCGAGGAAACCCGCAGGGGTGTGAAATTTGAAAGAGGTAGGGGGTCTGACAGGGTCTCAATTGGACTGCAAATTGAAATGCACTATTTAATCAAAGCAAATAGTCCAACTGCAAGTGAGAGAGGCAGGGAAGATGACGGAAAAGGGGGTGGGGCTGTGTGTGTGTGTGTGTGTGTGTGTG
>LKNJ01000672.1:55870-138481 GCA_002120245.1 Maccullochella peelii
GGGGGGGGTTCTTGTTAGTTTTCCATAGAGGTTTATCGCTGGGTGGTCAGAGCATCCCAGGGTGCTCCCTTTTTCTCCTGTTACTGGTTTAATTAGAGATTCAAGAGCATTGGAGACGACGAGGGAGAGTGGGAGAAGGGCCGATTTGGAGAAAGAGGGGGTTACTGAGCAGAGGAACTCTTTGTGCTTGTTCTTGAGGCACAAATTGCCAGGCCTTGTTTGTACTGGATTAATCAGCAATTGAGAGCCAGCATATTTATTCTGCAGACATGCTGATATCTCTAATGATGATAATAATAACAACAATAACAACAGCTGAGTCTCTTGGGAGAGCCTTTTCTGTGGGCATTTCTTCAATAATTACATGATGCATACCCATAATTCAGCACTAATGTGTTTGGAAAAATAGCGGGGGATGAGAGGTAGGTTACACAACCGAGGGAGGCTGAAGTCTGAAAATAAACCAGGCAGAGCTAACATGAGGCTGTACTGTGCTGTATGGCTCTGTGTATTTAAGAGATAAACCAGCTGAAAGGCAAAAATACTAATCCCACTGAGACATGGGTGGTCCCGGAAAATGCAAATGATGTTGTTAGTTCCTATGAATCCTACTGCGGAACCCGTGTGCCCGTGACCCCCCTACAGCGCTCCCCGAAGTGAGCCCAAATTGCATGGACAAGGGCGCTTGTTTTTATCTCATGCTTGGCTTCTCCGGGCTTGTGATTGATGCAGGCCTTTCCAAAGCAGCAGCACTCATTGTTTTTAAGACCACATACCTGAGTTATGAATGTTTCATTCAGGAGACTAAATATGAACTGGCTGGGTGAGAGCCTCCCCAAGAGCACTGAGGAACGGAAGACTCATGCATGCTAATAATGGCCTTAGAGAGGGTGGAGGAGAGAAAGAGGGTAAGAGCAAGAAAGAGAAAACAGAGAGCAACCACCATCATCAATTCATTGGCTTCTGTATTTCCTTCAATGTCTTTCTTCTGCAAACTTCTACTGTCTCTACCAATCACTCAATTCTTGCTACCAGCAACAACAATTCTGCGACAAGCTTCCAAAAACAGAGAACTCACATGAACACTTTTAACTAAAGCAGCACAGCGATAGATCCATCTTGTTGACTTGGGAGACGAGGGGAGTCGGGTTTTTTTGCTGCAGTGACACGCTGGCCTGTCGTATCTGAATTCGGGCAAGATTTATCAATATAACGTGCTGCAGTGGTGGCTGACAAGTCTTGCAGTGTCCCACTGTGAGGTCTGCACAGACGGAGGTCTTGATCTGACCACCCCCCCACCCCCATCCCCTGCTGAGGTGAGAAGGAAGCCCCAACACACTCCATGTTTTGAGTTAGGAGTGGTTAAGATTGAAAACGCATCCATGTGCCAAGAAATGTCACATCTGCAGCGAGATAGTGATAGTGATACGTGTTTGGTACAAGAGGTGACATGAGTGTAGGTATGATGTGTGTTAGGCGTTACATGCAAATAATTCAGTTTGACTGTCTCTCTCTCTAAGACACACACACACACACACACACACACACTTTCTCACTTAAACTCAATGTGACTCTCTGGTGTCAAGTCCCATCCATGCTGAATAGTTCCTCTCACCATGAGCAGATTATGATTTGTGGTGAACTGAGGCACACTAGCTGCTTAATGGAGTTGAACAGGATGGAGGAGTCTCATCCTCATCTGCCTGTAAGAGACATACGCATACACAGAGGGACTGATTGAAAGAAAGGGAACAGAAAGAGAGAGAGAGAGTGAGAGAAAGGATGGGAAGGGGAGATCCACTGGGATGTGTCAAATGTTGCATGAATCACTAAACGCTTCCTGCTCTAATTGGCTCTATTCAGCAGTGGCGGAGGAGGTACTCAGATCTATTACTTCAGTAAAAGCAGCAACACCACAGTGTAGAAATACTCTGCTACAAGTAAAAGTCATGCATTAAAAATTTTACTTAAAAGGACCAGTGTGTAAGATTTAGGAGGATCTATTGGCAGAAATGGAATATAATATTTACAAGTATGTTTTTGTTAGTGTATGATCACCTGAAAATGAGAATTGTTGTGTTTTCGTTACCTTAGAATGAGCCCTTTATATCTACAGAGGGAGTGGGTCCTCTTCAACGGAGCCCGCCATGTTGCACATCCATTCTTCTATAGTAGCTCAGAACGGACAAACCAAACTCTAGAGAGGGCCTTTCGGGTTTCGTGAGTTTCACAGCCACCGTAGGTTCACCTAGTACACGCTTGGAAGGGGAGGGTGAGCGGAGTACATAACATTTGGTTGCAATCTGCAACCTCACCGCTACACGCCACTTAATCCTACACACTGCTCCTTTAAGTACGTAAGTATTAGCATCAAAATATACTCAAAGTACCAAAAGTAAAAGTACTCCTTATGCAGAATGGCCCGTTTCAGAAAAATGTATATTAAATTACTGGATTATAATTACTGATGCATTAATATGTACATCACTTTAATGTTACAGCTGGTAAAGGTGGGGCTAATTTTAAATATTTCATATACCGCTGGGTAGCTTGTGAATCTCTCTCCTGCGATCAATAAAGTCTTATCTTATCTTAACCTATGATAATACATCACAATTTATTTGTTGATAATTGTCTATTATTAATCTGAATCCACAAATTAACTAGTGACTAAATGTGTCAAATAAATGTACTGGAGTAAAAAGTACAAAATTTGCCTCTGAATTGTAGTGAGTGCGAGTAGAAGTATAAAGTAGCAGAAAATGGAAATATTTGAGTAAAGTACAAGTATCTCAAAATTGTATTCAAGTACAGTACTTGAGTAAATGTAAATGCCTCCCATTGTATGTGCGTCTCACATCCAACAGTCAAAGTGATGGGGATCAAAGGATTGCCACTCTGCGCACAGTGAGGCATGAAGTGATATTGTCAGCTCCACTAAGGCTCAGATCCTTGCATGCAAACGTATGGCGGAGCTCATGGCTACTGTGTGAGGGACCTACGATGTTTCATCCCAACAGTTGAAAGGCACTGACATCAGTGTTGAACAGACATTCAAAGTGAATACCAGAAGGCCCTTGTCCCGGTCCATCATATAGAATGATCAAATCTCGACAGTCTGCATTCGTTTTCATGCTAAACCACTTAAGTATTCCTGACACAAACACAGACAAGCACACATTAAACCACACACTCACTATGTTGGATGACACCATTGAAGCAGAGAGAAGACTCATAAGGATACTACCAAAAGGTGAATTGGAGCAGAAAATGCTTCAGGTTTAACTTTTCTGACTAATGGCTTTCAGTGGCTTACATCACAATTACATCATTTTTACCAGACACTTATTAAGTATTCATGGATTCTCCAATCCCTACATTGTTAAAGTAGCCATAATCTTCCTGCTGTGTGTGCAACAATTGAAAGCGACAGAGCAAAATGCAAAAATACTCTGCATGTTAACTGTAAGATTTATATTTTATGGAACATAGGATATAAGCAAAATGACAGCATCTATGATACATTGTAATCAAATAACATAATTAGGCATACATGCATTCATCATTTGTGTAATGTATTCATGAATATATAACAAATGTCATATTCAATGATTTTTGCAATGGCTTGAGTTGGACAGTGTTTACTTATGCACATTTAAACACTGAGAGTACAAGTGATAAATAATAATTTGCTTCTGCATTTTGATGGCTTGTATTAAATTCTGCCATTCTGTCCTCCTCTTGAGTGCAAGTCTTATTGCAAAGGCTGTCACAACAGTTTAAGCTTATTCACTGGTATCACGTGATATTTTTTCATGCATGCACTGTGTGCTTGTTTTCTTTTCCCACCGTATGGTAACAATGTGCCGCCTTAAATGTGTGTGTGTGTACCTGTGGGCAGGAGCTTATTGCACTGTGTGGGCAGTTGGCGCACGGCGAGCGGCTGTTTTCAAATCAACATGCAGCATGATCAGCCTCCTCTCCCTCTGCTGGTGGGCAACTACACATCTGGGGTGTTATGGGGTGGACGTGGACAGGGTCTGTGTGCGAGTGTGTGGGTGGAGCAGTGGTGAGATGGAGGAGGGGATTGGAGGTCACCACGACCACATGGACATGATAGGCAGGCTTACATGCAACTAAATGGGCCCGACACACACGGATAGGCATGTGGGCAGCGTTCTCACACAAACTGTTTTTTTGAGAAATTTACAAGCACATGGACTGCAACAGCTTGATGCATGCGGGCTGTTATCCCCCACACAAACTGTTTATGGAGTTTGTGTAACCTGCACATATGTATTAAAAAGTAATGGTTATTGTACATGCAATAAAACTTTCAGTAGAGTAAGATAACGAGAGGACGTGGGCATTATTAACCACAAGCTTTGTTGACTCTAAAGAGGAGGATTTGTTTCAGGGCTGCAGATTACAGAAAATTAAGATGGTTTCAAAAGGATATGGCCTGATATTGAAGGAAAAAAATGCATGGCCTGTTTTTCTGATGCTCTGTGCCATGTTTCAGAAGAGTCTACCTTTTTTTTCCCAGTCGCCTAGGTACAGAAAGTTCAGGTTACTTGCAACACAAGAGATAACTGCCAAAATATTGTACTGTAGTGACTCATTGTAAATTTAAGGCAACAACAAGTCACCTCACCCCCTTTTCTCGCATTTCTTTTCCCCCTTCGTCTCTCTTGCTAACAAGCAACACTTTTAGCATGGAAAGAAAGGGTGTGGTGTGCTATCTAAGGCAGAAACCAGCTGTCACACATGTACACTGTAAAGGTACCATATCTATTGCAATAAAGGAGAGAAATCAAACAGTACCTTGTAGATGTAAATGACTCAAGCAACCAGTTATCACTCTTTGCAAAAAAAAGAAAAAAAGAAAATCAATTAAAACACATTCACAACTGATCATAAACAAGACAGATTTGCTTTTGACAGGGTTATACAAACTGAAATTGCAGTATAACACATTTCATATGTGTGCAGATGGCACACGGACTGGAATATGTAAAGAACAGAGGAGATAAAATAAATAAACAGAGTTCTTATCTGGCTCTTAATTAACAGTGGAGTACAGTGCTGGTCAGTGCAAAATTCAAACAGCTGAAAACATAGCAATAACATCCCCGTGTCCACCTATAAAGGCTGACAAAACCAGCTGCAGGAATAATAAATGTTACTATTGCCTTAAATGAGCCGAAAAGCGTGTATTTTTTGGCATTTAATGCCTTTATGAGGGAGACGACAGCAGAGAAATAACAGGAAATGAGGAGAGAGAGAGAGAGAGAGAGAGAGAGAACGATATATGCAATAAATGTCCCCGGCTGGACTGGAACCACAAGCAAACAGAGCGCATTGTTCATTTGCTGAGAAACTAAGATAGGTAAATAGTGTCTAGCTTAAAACCAGTGTTCCTTTTGCCAAGCACCCCTGCTGTTTTTGAACAACCCTTGGCTGGACAGACTGTGAGCAGGTGAGCGGGTGAGTGGGTGATACGCTTGCTACCCATCTTCTGTTCGGAAGTGTTGTCATGGTTCTGCTGTATGTTTCTTCACATTCCCCAGCTCTCTGCCCAAAATGGCCTGGGGGAGTCAATTTAACAGGTAAGTGTCTGACTCTTGGGACTGCTTGAATGCACAGATACCCACTGATTGACAGACTGCACTTCAACCTACACAGGGCATAGGCTATTGAAAGAGAGTGTTCATGCACACACATAAACACAACATCATATACTGCAGAAAGAAGTAAGGAGAAAGGATGGTTGCTGGCAAAAAACATAATTTTCTCTGACGAACCCTCAGAAACTCTGGGTACTTTTCAACCCTCGGACCTCTCCCCTTTCTTGTACCTCTTGAGGCTCCTTAAAACAAACCTAGAGGACTCATGGTGTACCCTGACCACTCTGTCTTAGCTAAAACTGCCAGGCCTCACCCCATGAGAGACTGAACATCCTCAGATGTATAAAAACTGAGCCCTCCAGGCATTTGGCTCTCCTTTACCTATCTGAAAGCACTTACAGTCAGCCATCACAAACATTCCCTAAAAACAGCAATCCAGGGAATGAACACTTGCTGTGGTAAACACTGCCAAACCACATGTGTGCACAGTAACCCTGCCTTGCGCACTCTAAAACTCCATTTAGTCTAACTTTGCTAACTCAACTTGGCTTCCCTCAAGCCATAAAGCTGGCAATGATCAGAGTGCAGTCATTAAAGGAATAACACTCGGGGAACATCAATAAATGCCCAGAAGGCTCTTGGTTCAGGTCAATCATTCTAGTCAGTTAACAGTCTCCAAACAACAGGGCAAATTCATCATAGGGCCTAATCACATTGGGCAAGTCCACACATTGCCTCAAAACAATATCCGCTAACAACATTAGCGAAGGGCTAGTAATATGATGTGATTTCCTGCCGTCACACAGAGGTGCTGATCGATGGCAGGGATGAAAGGGGGATTATTCAGGGAGACCCAATGTTCTCATAGAAATGGTTCTACCTGCTGTACACACACAGTTACGTCACATTTTCTTTGTGCCACACGGTATGGGATACCTCAGTGTATGATAAATAAAAAAGATAGATAACTTGTTCTGCTAACTTTTGAAGACAACACACGCTAAATGTCACTCTAGTATGGCTAGAAAATGTTTGCTGAAAGTGAGACTATAAGTTTTTATTTTCCTGAATGGAAAAACACAAGTATTTCTGGGGTCAATAGATTCAATTAACCTTTAAGAAGAAAAGAATCATACAGGGGAAAAAAAGCAAAGAAACCCTTCAGTGAACCTATGGATGCACTCACACACAGTATATAGTATCCGTTCCCTGTGAATTGAGCCCAGTCACTGCGTTTCCCTCACTGGAAGGACTCCTTCCTGAGTCCCATAGGGTGTGCATCACCTGTGGCAATAATTGATTGGTTTGCAGTTGGATTCTTGGGAGCTCAGATCAACTACAGATCTCAGATATATCCTCAATTTGCTCAACACAGAATAAAGCTCTAATAACAGCCACAAAGAGCTTCCCACAGTATCCACACAGACCTGTAACCAAAGCCAGGGCGGGGAGACATGAATTGTAATGTTGCTGTCATTGTTAAAACCCACATCATCAGCCATGAACCTTTTTCATCAGTATGACTGGATCCAATGCAGTGTATCATCAATTTCCTTTAAAAGGAAAATTAATCATTAGCATGATGTGCCTTTCTGGTGGGTGACCCACAGATCAGTGATTTTTATGAGAAAAATATTTAATCTAAGTTTTCAGTGTGGAGGCAAGGACTGTTATTTCAACTGCTTTTTTCGCAAAATTCTAATGAAAACAACCATGTTAACAATGTCTTGAGTTTTGAAATAGGTGGTGGCCACATTTATTTATTATCTCCTGTATTAGTTACACTTCACTCTGCTGAGCCCCTGGGCCAAGTCGTGTCTCAGATGTGTAGTCCTGGGCTGAGCAGCCACTGAGCAGTAACGTTTTTGGATGTTCCATGGTCTTAAAGCGTTACAGGGCTCTTGAGCGGGAAGAGCTCAGTACAGAGGCAGTCTGTCCGCTCTGCCACCTCGCTGACAGGCAAGCAATGGTCCCTGGATCCAGGCTTCTGTGGCTCCCCTCCTCCTCCTCCTCTCTCTACCAAACACCACCTACACCTCCCCAGCGGCACCTCCATCCATATTCACAGCCGCCTGCTCCCTGTCATATTCGCCTCCCTAAGCCTCCTCTGCGGCCCAGCCTCATTGTCACTCAGCTGGGGATGGGTGACCAGGCAAGCTGGGAGGAGGCCAGGGCCTGAATAATGGCTACTCTATCTCCAACCAAGAGAGACCAGTGGTCCGTTTAGAGGCAATCTTACTGTGCCTATAAACACAGACTCCTGAGAGACGCACACAATAAAAGTGCGAAAACAACAGGGGAAAAACTAAATCGCACAAAAAGAAGGCGGCAGAGAGCTGACAAAGAAAGATGTGTTTCTCCTCTAACATTCGCCACAGCTGTTATTATCTGTGGCTCCATGCAATTACCACATCATATAGTTATTCAGCAAAATGGGAAACATAACACCACAATACACTTGCCACAACATACAAAAACCTAGACACTGAAGTATCTGAACACATCACAGCCAAAATCTTGTGACAATGTAGCATAGACCGGGCCCTGAAACCAAACCGGGAACAAAAAAGAAAGAAAGACAGTATGTGGGATTTCTCCAAACCTCTGGCTCTGGAGGTCTGATGTAGAGAGCAGCGTGGTGCAGGACATCCCTGTAGCTCGTGTCCAATCACAGCTGCCCTTGCATGGTGGTCCCATGCTGACTGGTGAGCATTACTGGCCAGACTCCAGCTGATGACAACTTCTGATCAATCACACCAGCTCATTACCCAGCACCCCCCCTCACACAACAGTAGGCAGTGGGGTCTACCTTGGAGTCACCTTGGGTATTTAAAGTAACTGTTTCCACAACCTCAATCTATGCCAGCTGGCTCAAGATCACACTGTTAGTAGATGTTGTAGTTGGGCTTGATTCTGCTCAGAATCAGATCTGCTGAGTAATTGTTGAAGGGCCTGTGGTCCTAGTAGACTAAGGGTGTTGGCAGCTCTCTCCTGCCTAATCCAGCTTTGTGCCTGGGCCAGGTAGCTGTCAGCGCCAGCCTGGTCTGCTGGTGGGCTCGCAACTACCAGCACCATGGCAGATAGGGCAGATAGGACACTGCAGTTCACCTGGACACTGGGGCTCACACCCATTCATCTTCGGCGCTGAGTTGTGAGGCCGAGGTGTGACAGAGGACCTGTCACACCTCTGGCGGAAGGGCAGCCTTGATGGAGGGTACCCTGCAGCAGATGCTCCAGGAGGATGGGCAAGGTTAATGTGCCAGGCTTTACCCTGGGGTACATCGCCTTGTCAAAAAGTAACAGAGGACAGCTTGATTGCAAGCAGGCTGTAGAGAGGTTTTCAAATTTAGAATGACCTTAATTGTAAATGGCTTAAATATGCTTTGATGCTGACGTGCATGCATCATACCGAGCCACTGAAAGCCACATTCTGCTCTGAAAGATACACTGAAACAAGTCCTTCAAATAAAACTACAAAATACGTCATTTGTCCATGCCCGTTAGAACGGCACATAAAAGTGTTTCCTGATATGACGCTCCTATCAGCGTCATTTGTCTGTGCCTTCCAAAACCTTTACAAATCGCTGCTGAAAAATAAATCTATTTTATGATCTGACACGGTTTGGGTTAGGATTAGGCACAAAAACGACCTGCTTACGTTTACGGAAACATCGTGGTTTGGGTTAAATTTCTACTTCGTTATGGTTAGGGAAGCTTTGTTGTCATGGTTACAATAATAAGGTCTGGGAACAATCGTGGTTAGAAGAGACCAACGCTGACTGTCGGTTCGAAATTGTTAAAGTCCGATATTTTGTTGACCCAAACCTCCGGGTTTGTCAGCTCAAGGCAGTGCCAAATGTAGCTACTCAAAACCCCACCAAAAAGAAAATTCGAGATGCAGCTTTTTTCAGCTATGCTCCCAAACTATGGAACAGCCTATACCCAAAGATATTAGAGAGGCAGGCTCTTATGCAAGGTATCATACAAATAAAGCTTCTTATTATTATCAAATTTGCAGCAGCCATAACTTTTGCTTGCCTGTAGATGGCACAGATCAGCATGCCTGCAACAGCACTTCTAAACTGCTGTTGCTGATAGGTGGCCAATAAATCTGCAACTATAGGTCCAGGACTTCAGCTCTTATCTCCTGTCACTGCGGTTCAGATAACAGATAATATTGGTTTCTGCTGTTTTCATCAGGGACACTGTGCGTCCTTGTTCAAGGAGGGGCTTAACTAAGTTATCAGTTAGCTCTTAATTGAGAGGATGCTGGGGCTAATTGTGCCATTGACTGATTTAAAGAGTTCACCTGGGATTATCTCACAAGAGCATGGAGGTTTATATGTGGAGTTCAGGAGTGGTAACTGAATTGTAAATTGTAAAATATTTAAGAACTGGAGAGTTGGCGAGATGGATAGTCTAGGTAATAAGCAGGTCAACTGAGAATGGATCTGACGAATTTAAAACATTAAAGGAATAATGCTAGTTCATTGCAATGATGATGGAAAAGTACTTGGTTCTAGCATTCTTAAGAGCTTGCTGATACATAACCAAGATATTTTCATCAGAGACTTGGAGCTTGCCTTGTTTCCACCTCCATGCTTGTTGTTTTGTCATTCTGTTCTTTTCTGGTACTGTCGATCTGCTGTGTGTATCAGCTTGTTTATTAATATAGTTGCCAAAGCTGGAGCCATGGGTTAGCAGTTTTACAAGAGATGCAACTGTCACATTTCCAACATGCCTCCCTGGGACATGCAGAGAAAACCACAAGTACAGTGTTCCACTTCCAGATAGCTCCTCCAGAGATGGCTGGCGCTAACAGCATCATCATTATGCAGACATGTGCTGCTGGAAATTAACACAGCGACTAGGCTGAAAGATTTACAGGGAAATGGTTAAAGTCAACGATGCACTTTCTTCATCTTCAGAAAATGCTTTGTATGTCGCAGGATTGGTGAGGGAGACAATAACTGGAAAAGGTGTGTTTTAACACAATGTGCTGGAACAGAATGGTAAACACTGCAGCACCAAGTCAATGAAATAGATGTCACAGTGGGACTTGTGTGTCCACGACTGTAGCCTGAAGGTACAACAGTGGAGTTCAACACCAGATGGAATTCACTCTTTCGCTCTCTCCCCTCTGAAGTCCATTCTGCTCTATATAAAGCAACATGTCAGTGAAATTCACTTGGACAACTACACGTTTTTCTTTTTTTTTTTTCCTAGGGCTGTATCATACTCTCAGATCATTTATAAATGAGTTGACGGGATGTCTGCATCACGAGACGTGCCTGAGCACGGCAAGAGCACGATAATAGACGCACTAGCTCTGGCAGAGCGTCAGTTTTCTCCAGTGAAGTGGGTTACGGTGAGGATTATTATTATGTAGAATCACACTAGCAGCCATGTAAATTTTGCTCCTCATGTTGGGCCTCTGTGCCAATTTTCAGTCTGAAATGCAACGGCGGCTGAAGAAATAATAGGCCGGAAAGACGTTTCCATGCTCAC
Source organism: Maccullochella peelii (assembly GCA_002120245.1). Lineage (NCBI taxonomy): Eukaryota > Metazoa > Chordata > Actinopteri > Centrarchiformes > Percichthyidae > Maccullochella > Maccullochella peelii. Next base: position 67,006 of record LKNJ01000672.1, read on the forward strand.
GCGCGAATTAGCACACACTGGCATCCATTCAGTTTAGAGGTAAAACATATCTAAATAATCCTGACAGTTAGCGGAGAAGAGAAAGGGTGAAAAACATGGCTGTAAAAAGAGCAGGTATGTCTAGGATTTAGGCAATGAGGCACTGTCAGATTGCTGAGGTTCCTGTGCCAAGACAAAATAGCTCAACCGGATGAAATGTGTGTGGTACACGGCAGGAAAGAGGTCATGTCTGTGTGTGGGATGACAGATCCAGCTACCTGAAGGTTGAAGGTGTGCAGGTGTCAGTCATACTGTGCCTCACAGGCTCAGGGGTTTGTGTGCACCCCCACCCCCCCATCATCAGTGACCTCCGCCCGCATTTCTGCCGTGACAGCTCTGACATCTGCCTGTATACTAGAGAGCTTCCAGTTTCTGCAGTGAAGGTCATATGTGCTGCAGGGGTTGGGGGATCGGCAAAGCCCTCTAAGGGTCTCAGGCAACACCGGCAAATGTGTTGTGCAAATGAGTTTGCCTGAAAAAGCAGCTTGTCAGCGATTTGCTACACCGAGGAGGTCAGTGCATATGGACACGCTGTTCCTACTGCCGTCGCTGACCGCATGGGGATGTGGGAGGGACCGTGAAGGGCACACGGTTCATCACGGGAGCACCGAGGGGCCCGACCTTCGATAGCCATGTCAGAGAATTGGGGTTTGAGTGCAAACATCCTTTTCAGGACCTGGGAAAAATGACCATTCCAAGGCTGTCTGAGTAGCTCCAAGATCATGAGCTTTTTTGAAGTGAAGTGCTAGTATAATCAAGATTTAATTGCAGCATGCATAATTGTTAACATTTTTGACCAAATGTGGCTCCCGGATGCCAAAACAAGTGCTACCAGCTTTTAAAAACAGCAGTGAGTTTTTCTGGCCTCTTGCCACAGCTGTGTTGCAGCTTAATAAAATACAGCAGTAGGAGAAGGAAAGGAGAAGTGAAACAGTTGCATAACAATTGATCAACTCCCTTATCGTAAATGGCTGAGCACTGCCAAATTTAACTGGAGGCTTGGGATTGGAGTCGTGGGTGGACATAGGGCCTGCTTCCCCCCTGGCTCTGACAGGGGCCCGTGGGCTGCCCAGGGCCACTCGACATCATTTCTAGGCCTAGTTCCCTTTCATCTCCATTATTTATAGACTTGGAGCAGAGGAACAATCTCCCTTGCGGCAGCTCATTGGGCTTATGTCTCCGCTCCCCCAGCCCCATTACACAGAACCTTTATTTACACAGACATCACTGGTTAAGCACTGGCCTTGCAGGGACAATGCTGTAAGCCTTCCATCTTTGCCTTCTGTGTAATATACTACAATATAAGGCGAAGGGAACGGAGACTTGGTGTTGAAGCTATTCACCGTGCGCAGCAAGAGAATTTATCACGTCTTGAGAAACGACTCCGTGCAACAGCTCTCAAGCAGATGTCATCATCTTGCAATGTCCTCATGTTTTCAACGTCTATTATCCTTAAGGGAGAGAGACTACTCTGAGAAAGCAACTTCAAACCTGAACTAATCGTGCTATAGTTTCATTTGAAATGTTCCATCTGTCACATATAGATATCATACTGTAAACAAAAACCTAATAAATTCACTATAACAAACAAGCAGAAAAAAAAAGAAAAATATACAGAAAAGTCATGGGAAGAAGAGCTGGGTGGGGTAGGGGCAGGTGTTGAGGATGGCGTTGCCAAGTCTCTTGGGAATACTTTAGACAAAGCGGACTTTTAAAGCCAAAAAGAGTGATGATGGCAAGAGAGAGGTAGGGGTAAACAGACTGAGGAAGAAGAATGCCAGCATGTGTATTGTGCGTCCTACTTTATCTTCCTCTGAAATATCAAAGGGTAATGTTTAGAGCTTTTGTCATCCTGATTTTAATACAAGGCAGCTAGATGGCTTTGTAGAATAACAGGAAGACACAGTTGTGCCCCCCTCAGGGTGACACATCCAAAGCCAGCCCATCAATCTCCAGACCCCGGTGTGTCTGGGTCTGCTGCTTGGGAATTCGACGCGAATGCCAACACTGATGAAACCTGATGCTGGGCAATTCTACTTTTCTACTTTGAATAATCAGGTAAAAATGTGTGATGTATTGCATGTCAACTTAATTTCATACGATTGTGTATGTGTCTGCATGAGTGCCTCAGTGTGTGTACATACTGTATGTGTCAGTGGCGCCATGTGTTAAACCATGTATGAAAGTAATTACATCCCTGGAATGAACCAGTGTAAAAACCTGAGGATGCAATTATGCTCCCATTGAATAACTCATCCTTCCTGGCAAGAGCTAATTGCATTAGAATGGATTGTGTATAGTCCTCTAGCATGAGGCATTAAGATTAACGCCAGGAGAGTTAATAGTGTGTCATCTCCTGAGCCCCCACCCCACATCGCTAATACTGTATAAGATTAGAAGCAGGGAGAAAAAGAGAGTGCAGGAGGATAGAAAAACATGTTCTGTTTCTCCTCTCAGCATCTGCCGTCCCAGCTGGGAAAAGACCCAAGCTATTCATCAGGCTCCACGCTGCTGTCTTCATGTATTCAACTCACTCAAAGGTCACACTGTTAAAACACCAATCTGAAAGCTCCGTCCCTTCAAATAGACCGAACCTGTAGGCCAAACTTATTTACATACACCGCAGACGGGTGTGGGTAGATGCAATTCTGCATCATTTATCAACCTCTATTTTTCCTCTATGTTTGGTGCCCCGGGGTCCTGTTGACAATATGTCTTCTCCCATTTATTAAAAATTCATACTCTGTCATGATAATTAATTTGTCACACAATTTTTTTGATTGAAAATTCAACTTTTGAAGGTGTGGCCTACATGCTAATGCTACTGTGTGTGTCTACGCACAGCAGTCCTCCGAGCACTTCCGAGCTACTGTACGTGTTCTCTCTGAGGTACAAGTGTTAGGTGTGTGTGATCTGTGCCGTGGCTTACACTCACACACACTTGGGGTCCAAGAAAACATGTGTGTCTTTGGTTGTAACGCTCCCAAATGGCTCAACACGCTGTGTCATAGTTCCCTGTCAGGGCCTCAGCGCTCCACCAAGCAGCTAATGCCTTGAAGAAATGGGCTTCCGAGCTCAACATTAATCCCTACAGCATTTCTGTCCTCACTTCCCTCCTTCCTTCCTGTCAGAGCAAATTTAATGTGACACATATTCACAAGAACACGGGCCCTTGTAATTGTTCGGGCTCTGGTGGATCCCAAGTCGTGATAACAGCAGTTAGCCATGTGGCTGTAATGCCAAAACTTCTAGCAAGCGGGGGCAAATCCTCACTAATGGCTGCTGAGATATGTTGAAAAAGAAACACAATTTCTCAGTTAAATGATGTGTGAAACAAATTCCACACAGGGATCCCCTGGCTTTTTTTCTGCCTCTCTGTTCGAGGAAGAGCCATCTCACAAGTTCTTGGCTCATATCCACAAAGCATTTTTTTCTCACCCATAAATACTGTATATAAAAGATAAAATATAGATTCTGCATAGCATTAAATTTGGGAACTAAAGCCTTCTGTGATGTTATGTGCACAGCTAGCAGTTTTTAACAAGCCGTTCTAATCTTTAAGGGTGGAGTTGACACTGAATATTTAATCAGGGAGGTGTTACAGTGTGTCAGACACTGACACAGAGACTAAAATGAATGATGAAAATGTTGTGAGTGATTAATCTTTGCAGGTTAAAAAGGTGATTATACATTTTGTGATTGCACTTTACAAACGGAGCTGTTGTTTAAGAGGGCAATAATGTAGTTTATTTACTAAATATAACAACAATGAAATAATGAATCATTATACTAATAACGTTTACAATGTTATAAATTACTTTTTGCTCAAAATTGAACAGTAAAATAATTTGATTACTCAAAATTGTCAGTCTCAGACAAATTACTGCAATCTTTTTTCCAGTCTTTAGTAATGCAATAAATGCTTCTACTGGATGCTTCTTTAAATGTAGCCTGTATCTGTTGAAGTGTAGATATATTTTTAGAATTAAATCACTGCCATGTGTGAATGTAATTGTTTATAAGCCCACTGAGTGAGCTGCACCCAAGCATCAACCGATAAATATATTTCAACAATATAGCCAGTCACAAGTAAGCATCCCTGTTCCTGCGAGGCTTTGAGAGTTCAGGTAAGCAGGAAGTTGGCTAATCAGTAGGGGTGGAAATTGATTCTGTTTCTTGGTGTCAAGAAACATTCATATGTAAAACTGTTTTACCTGTTTTAGGATTGTATCCAAGAGCAGATGTCATTCCATCCACTGATAAATTTGGGCTTACAGAGTAACAGCATCTTATGTTAATACTCATTTAGCAAAAGAAATGGCTCATATTTTCTGTGTTGCACTGCAAGACTACAGATGTGATTGATAGATTCTCCACATCTGATAAAAAAGAGGTCTGCTTCATTTATGGTTGAATGAAATTACTGCTTTTGACATAAATCTACTCTGGTCAAAGAGGCTAAAGCTGTGGAACAAAAACTGTGTTTTAATTGAAGGGGGCACTTCATTTAAATGAAGTGGATTATGTTTTTTTTTTTTTTTGGTGATATTCTTCTGGTGGATTTCAGCGCTATGCACTTTTTAAACAGCCTGGTGCAGAATCAGGCACAGTAGCCCCGGTTTTGCATGCCTCTCCTCATGTGGAAGCTGAATATTTGTGTTGGAGGGCCAGAGGGCCACTCGTCTACATGTTCTGGAGTAAAGAAGTAGTAACATTATGCCCCTAGTAGTGGAGAACACTCTGTGCATCAGGGCTAGTACCTATATCATAATGCCATCACGCCATATGGGACCAGGTCTTTTGTAATAAAACAGGCTGTGGACCAAGTTACCTGATCAGAGTTGATACACAAGAACATACAAAGTCTTCACAAAATACTTAATCTTCATCTTTCAAGGCCAGTTATTAGTTAATGAATCCAATTTCAAGCCTTTTCGAATGCCCACGTCATCGAGTTACGCCTCTTTCGTTCTATTCTCGACATAACGTTATTAGAGACGTACGAGGATCAATCAAAGCTATAGTAAGACAAGGCACCACACACTGCTGCTATGTATTATGAATATGTTGATGATGTAACAACACACTCCACTGTATTATTCATTGATTCTGTATCTACATTCAGAGTGACCGTGCTGGGACGGACCGTCTTAACGTAAGCACGCTCTAGGCTAAGACTGACTTCTGACTGCTCGGGCTGTTAGGTTGAGGAAACACCAATCAGCTGCAATAAGGCTCTGTGGCTCTACAACCCCATGCAGCTTTTTACTTGAATCTGTAGGGGAGCCATCTATACTTGGTTAACATCTTCTGGTCTGCTGATTGCTGCTGACAGCATGCATATTTGAAGTCTGGGGGTGTATGCGTACATGCATACAGTACCAATATCTGAGTGCATGTACCTCTTGAGAGAGAATAAAGAAACGGGCAGGGGGAAATACATTTCCAGCCACGGCAAACTAAACTAATGTGTTGAGATTTAAAAGCTGTGCGGGAGGGGAGATAACCTTAATAAAGGCTGTAAAATTATTTTTCCAGGGTGCAACAACGACCTGAGGAAGAGGCAAATTGCAATGCGCCATTATAGCCTGGCTATTAAGTTAAAAACAGGTTTAATGAATTCATGCTGTTTATGCCATGAAACAAATCAGTCTTTGAGGCTGTGAAAAAATACGCCAATGAACATTTTGCACCCTGATTCTTATTTTATATTTCCACCCATACTGTGATGTAAGACATGAGTTAGCCCTCTAATTACTGGATGACTATGAGAGAGGTTACATAACAATCCCCATGCCTTATTTCAAGCCAATTGTTACTGTTTGATTTATTTGATATCTTGTGCTAGGTCCATTGTGCTGCATGTCTAACCACTCGTTGTATTCCACAAAAGAGTTAACATGCAGAGTTATACAGTTACTTTCGACACCACCAGCATAGTAACCACATGCCTGAGTGCATCTGAGTTCACTGTGAGTCACTCAAAGCTCAGTCAAACTTCATCCAGCCAGCTGACTCCCCAACATATTTGGATGCATCTATTCCACTCATTTCAAGTCATGGAAGAATTGCAGATTTTGCAAGTTGGGCATTCAACCCACAAGACGTAAACACTTTACTTTCCATTTGAGAACACTGCATGCTACCAGATAAAATATTACCGGTTCAGCAAATTAGATGAATGGCTAATACTGGGAGAAGAGAAGCATAGGAAAAAAAGGGCTGATTTTTCCATGTGTTGATTTGAATGACCTGACAGCAATCACGCCCAAACAGACACTGGGGGACAACAATTGTAGTTTTGGGCGTGTACCGACTGACGGCGCGGTCTCCAGTGAAGACATTAGCAGCCCACGGCATGTCACTTCCATGTCGCTGAGGCGGATGTGCATGTGAATGAACCGTCATGAGCGAGGCGCGGGCGAGTTTCTAGGTGATTAAGAAGATCTTGCTGCTGGTGCAGGGAGAATACATGGTCTCGCTATTGATTTGGCCCTGGGTTCTCCTGCTGTGGTTGTTTATTGGCCCTTGACTTCGCTTTTGTGCAGAGGAGACACCTGCCGAGTCCTGACTGCCAGCTGACAGACCAGATTCCTGAACTCATGGCTGGATGGCGGCCCAGCCAATAAAACCCACCAGAGCACACATGCTATGGAAAAGGTGTGAAGGCTGTGTGTGTGTGTGTGTGTGTGTGTGTGTGTGTGTGTATGTGTCTGTCTGCGTCGCTGGACACATTTCTGATGTGCGTGCAAACGTGTGCATGCTTGTGTGTGCCAAGCTCATATCGACTGATAGTAGCGTGATGAGAGTTAAATCTAAGCAGCCCGGGGAAGTGTGGATTAATCGAAAAAACCGAGAGACAGATTCCTCTATGGCTGCAGACAGCACCAGTCAGGCAGCTGGTCAGTCAATGCCTCTTTTTCAATACATATCTGTGTGTGCCGAAAACACCCTCTCTCCCTCCTAACCCTCATCGCCATGCACCGTGGGTGTTTCATAAAAATGTTTCAGACCAGTCCAGGAGCTGTTACTCTGAATAAATAATGCAGTCAAAATGTAAATGTAATTAGTTTGAAGCAATGTGATAACCCAAAGAGAAAATGAAAGTGAAAGAGTTCGATTTCAATGAGGCATTTTTAAACAAGCTGAGGCAGGAGGCTCCTGTCTTAAGGAGCAAAGCCCAGTTTGGGTTTTTTTTTTTACCTAAGAAAAAAAAAGTAAGTAAATTCCTTCCCTTCTCTCACACTGCCTTTTAGAGAAAAAAAACCATTAGGCTTGGGACAAATGGCTGATGGGACAGGAAGGACTCAATAATTCAGCAACCATTGTTTCCTCTGATGTGCTGCGCTCTCAATTGACCTCTGCTCCTCTGTTGTTCTCCCTGCACTGGCTTGATGGATCTCCTCACTATAAAAACAACTTTGGGAAGACTCCAAAGACCTTACGCATATAAATAAAAACACAGCTGGGGGCAGCAACTGTAGTGACTGCATTATGTATAAACACGTACACACGCATGTCAGCCAAAATGAAACAAGCAGACAGAGAAGCACACACAGATAAGCGCACATGCCCTGGACTTCTACATAAATCAACTCCTATCTGTTTATCACCGACAGGCGAGCTTCTGCCCCACAGCTTAACTGTCACTCAATGATAAATTAATTACTGGAGCATTGCCTGTTTCTTCACAAGCTACACGCTTATCTCCACCATATAAGGAATTTGCATGGATGCATATATGAACAGGCTCATACAGAGGTGGAAAGTCATAATCATCGCTTTTATCTCCCATTAAAGGGCTTATTAAAGAGCTGAATCTGCCAGTGTTGTTGACTTCAGTGATTTAATAAACATATCCACAACAGAACGCTGAGTGTGTGTTTGTGTACTGTACAAAAACACAAGTGAGGTGACCATTAATATGCACGACAGTCCAACAGCTCACCAGAGGAATGTAGTGTTAGAGGTTGAAATGATGTGGCAGGGCATTCAGAAGTCACTCACATTTTTACAGCCATAACTGCCTGCTGACTACTTTGACCAAATTAAGGGTTGCCATACAAGATCCCAGCTCTAATTACTGGATGTCTGATTTGTGCTCATAACACTCGGTCCTGCCCAGTCAGGGAAACCATCGAGGGAGGTGGGGAAACATTGCATTTCCTCGTGGGGAGCTGAAATCTGATGTTTTAGGGTGGAATCAGGTAAGAATTGTGGGATAAACTGGACCGTGTAAGGTCCATTAAGCTGTCACATATTTAGGCAGAAAAATATCCACACGGATAAATAACCTGTGAAGTTTGTTCATCTCTACTTGTCCTTCAAGTTGTATGTTATTCACTCCAGCACTTCGACAATGAAATCTTACCTACTGGCTGAGTGTTGTGCAATTCAGCATGGGGCTGGTGTAATTATTGCTTTGAGTAATTATTTTTTTTCTCCAGTCGGCAAAGACTAATCCATCATATTGATAGTCCACATAGATCCCTATGGGGAGTGCACGTTGACTGAATATTTATACACTACGTGGTGAACCACGTTTTACTGAATCATTCATTGAAACTGTGTGAGGCGATACTCTTTTCCTTTGTGCCACAGCAAAGACTTGACAGCAGCCTGAAACTGAGTCTTTTTACCCACTATGCATTGCTCATTGATGGTTTTACGACTGTGAACTGAGAGTATCACAAAATCCACCATCTGAAAAATAGAATAACTGTTTTACACTTTTTACCTTCCTCCCATTTTTTATGGGGACAGAGCATTTGGGAATGGTTTCAAGGACTTAATAAACCAATACTATCACTGGGGTAGATGAAAGCACACTCTCCCGCACAACCCAAAAAGAAAAAATCACTGAAGTTCAGAGCTCAAAGTACTACAAGATAATGCAGAGACATGTTTCTTCTCCTGTCTAGCCATGGCCAATTGGATTAGTTGAACCAATGATAAACCAGAAAAGTGAAGGTCTTTCTGTATGTAGCACCAGCATGTGCTACATTAAAAGCCTCTTCCTCTTCATGAAAATGCAAAAAGGCAAATAAGTGAGACAAACGAAAAAAAAAAATCCTTTTAATAAGAGAGGCGCTGACTGTTCCTTTAGTGGCAATAAGCCTGCATAAGACCACTTGGCTCACAATACATAATGTAAAACTAGCTGGCTGTGGAAGCTATGCTATCATGGAAAGGTGATGCATGATGGATGGAAACGCTGTGAGGAGAGGAAGCTGCTAAACTCTGCAGATAGCATCTTAAGTTTCATCTACCACATCTCTGTAGATTAACAATTTTTTTGCTCCGCTCCTGTGGGAGCTATCGGATACTTACAGCACGAGGTCAAATTCTGTCACTGTTGCCCATACTCTTTAATCTGCGCAGGAATAAAAACCTATTATGATTGAACCTAGAAGGGCGTGAACAGAGTGCTCTCACTGCATAATGGCAGTCAGCTCATATGCTTCCTCACACTTACTGAACATCTGTGAATATTCAGACATAAAGTTTTTTCACTGTCTTGCACAAAAGCAGTGGGAAAAAACCTTAAAGGCAAACTCTGGTATTTTTAAACCTGGGCCCTATTTTTTTACACATTTTGGGGTCTAAATGACTAATACTTACCATTAGTTTTGGAATTGATCCAATAGATCGCTTCCACCAGCATCCGCGAACGGGCTGCAATGTAATCCTTGCGGGTCCCTACACAGACAGACTGTTTTGTTAAAGAGTAAGAACCTGCAACAACTCAGCCTCTCGTGAGATTTTAGAGCAAGACTTTTCCGTGAGCGAGACTTTCTGTTTCTGGTTAAACAAAAAGGATCTTACTCTTTAACAAACGGTCTGTCTCTGTAGTTATCCTTTCCATAATGTTGTCAGACACTTTCAGTCTGTGCCCATCAGTGGCAAAAACAAGCACTTTTAGTGGACGGACTTTTCACAGGTACAATTTCCCCAAAGGATTATGTTGCAGCCATTGCAGCACGTTCGCGGATGCTGGCAGAGGCGATCTACTGGACTAATATCAAAGCTTTTGGTACCTCTTAGTCATTTAGACCCCAAAATTTGTAATAAAAAAAAATAAAAAATAGAGCCCAGGTTTAAAAAAACGGAGTTTCCCTTTAATTCGCTTACAGAATCCTGATTAACTTTAGACCCAAACCTCGTACACACAGACAAAATGTAACATTTTTACAACCACCATTCCAATCTTTACATGCACCAATGTATGTTGTAAGATGACCACGGTTGAAATGAAGAGCAAAATCAACTATCACTCTTAGGATTTACATAAGGCTTTACATCACTGTTTTACATAATAATGTATCAAAATTCTGCACCTGGACAAGCAGTGAAAGAAACCTAGATATAGCACCAACCACGCAGCCCAGACACACACCTACACCAACTCATTCACCCACACACCCAGAGTGTGTGTTTCCATTACACACTTCTGTTCCCATCTCCTGTTTTGTTCTCTGCTGTAATTGGAAAGCCAGTGAAGGCATTCTGGGAAACATGACCATGCAGCTATGGGAAGGCATCCAGGCAGAAGATATTAAAGTGTATAAGTTTCACCTTGCCCCCCCCCTTCTTCTTTTTATTTTTTTATTTTTTTGAGCAATGGCAGTTTAGAATCGGGTGGGGTTATGCCACCACCAGAGCAGAGGGGACAGTCATCTTCTCACATAGCCGCCGCCCCTGGTGTCTTCCCACGTCGGTCCAGGACGGTCATCTTGTGGGTTTGCTAAAGTTTAACGCTGATGAAAGCTGACTGACATCATGAGAAATTAATGTTACACATCAGCCAGAGTGCTCCTGCAGCTCAGGGTGGAGAAATTTAGATCTTTTACGTTTCCTTTGGGGCGGTGGATGGTGGGTTGACAGTTATGTGTTTGTGTGTGTAGGAGGGTAGTGGTTAGGATTGTTGTGTGCGCTATTCATGTTAGCGATATGGGTTATGGGCATGTGGGATTAAAAGGTCTCAGGAATACCTCTAATTTTCACACAAAGTTTAGCAAAAGTATGGCACACTATATTTTGCATGTTAATATAAGTTTGCCTGAAAATGCATGGATTTATTAGCAACTTCACCACAGCAATGTCAATGGTCTCTGCAGATTAATTAGTGCATAGACATCCCCACCTTCAGACTACACCTAACTGTGTTCTCGTTATGTGCCAGGTCGTTAATTAGCCAAGAAGCTTTCTGTTCTATGCTATTTTTACTGCCAAACATTTTTGTTTTGTTATCTCCTCTTTTATGCAGTGTCAGCCTGCACAGAGGCCACACAAACAGTTCAAACGGTGGCGTGTCTGCTAAAGATGTGTCTGAAACCTTAATGTGTGTTGTTTGTGTCTAGCTTTTTCTAGACACAAACAACACAAAAAAAAACAAAAAACAAAAAAACAGACCTCATTTCACAAAGGAACATTACAACTTACTTTGTTGAGGAGCTTATATGCTGGACTTAATTACTGCTGCGGCCAAACTGCCCATCGTCAGCATTCAGTGGGAGAGATCAGAGAGTTGACTTCTTTCTTCTTCTGGCTAATTAGTACGTTTATACAACACTAGTAGAAAACAAGTTTTGTAAAAATCATTATCACGAGGAGCATAAATCTCAGAACACATGATTATTGTACACAGTGCTCCACTCTACACATCTCTAATGTCTTAATTTCATCATGACACATGCAGGTTTCTAGCTATATACACATATAACTGTGCTTACATTACTTTGTTTCTAACCATCAAAATACTTTCTCCCATTCACCTGAAATAACTTATTTTAAAAAATCTGTTGCAACCCTCATTTTGCCTTATTAACTCATGTTTTCATGTGTGGCAGCTGGTGAGACGAGAGGGTGGGGATTCCTATCTCCTCTGCTCATTGTGTATCTGTCTGTGTATTACTTTGTAATCTGTTGTTTTTTTATGCTATCTACAGCAGGTTGGTGCGGCAGTGCAGGGGGAAGTGTGGGGGGCGGTGCGCTAGATGAAAGCTGGTGGGACAATTTATCATTCTGTTTCTCCCTTGTCAAAGTCAAAACCCAAGACTGTTCTTCTCTTAGCCAAAGAGCAGTGATAACAATAGGCAAACAGTCGAGCCATTTCTAACATCTGTATTTCACACACAATCCCCCGCTGACTGGGGTTTGAACATTCCCCCTACAGCCCTTGACACAGCAAGCTGCCTGCCTCCTTACTTTGGCAGTTGCTGCTCACAAACATACACAGAGACACATGCCAGGAGCTTGCACATACCCCAGCAGAGTTGCAGATAAACAGTTGAATAGATAAGGAGCCAACAAGATGAAACGTAAAAACAATTTGACTTGACATACCACATACACACGCACACACTCCTCCTCCTCTCTCTCTCTCCTCCACACCTGCGATAAGAACATCATCTCTGTTGTTGTCTTTGTCAAGCTGTGGTGCTAGATGCTTTTAGAAATCAGATGAGTGATCACAAGTAATTAAGAGTGAAGACATGGAGAAGGAAGTGCTGCTCTCCTTTATGGTCGAAAACACACAAAAAAATACCCACAAGTCTTTTAGCGGTAGGGGATCAGGAGAGCCATGCAGGAGTGGAAATATGTTCAATGACACGCACATCTCTGTGGATTAAGTGTCAGACAAGCGCCTAGGACCCACCACAAGAAGAAAAATACAACTTTGGTTGAATTCAAGCGTAATTTCTGCTCACTATATTGTTTCCTGTGGGCATCATTTTATCATTCACCTCACAAAATATGCCCGGAGACATTTTTTACTCCCCCCTGAGCACACACAAGTTCTTTCCAATGCTAGAATTTCGAGCACTGAAAGTCTGAATGTTTGTGGCAACTTTCCTCATGTCAAAATAAAAATGTACTTGCTGGAGGAAAAAAAAATCTCACTTAAGATTTTGATCCAACATTTTTTGAGACTCTGGCATTTGTAAAAAGTGTGTTCTGCAGTGGGGAATAGTAATAAAGTCTGAGTCTCTGAGTAATAGAGTCTGAATAAAATTTGGTTCTTGGTCAAAGGGCTTTTAATATGTATGCTATTGGCATCTTTAGATATTAAAATATTAAAAAGCCAGCCGCAAGGGTACCCTACTCAAAAAGTTAGACAACTTTTGCAAGTTTTGCACTTAATGTCAATTATCTAAAATACTTGAAACTAATACAATGGTCAGTCCAAAGAGATGTCCAGCAACTATGCCACACTGACTTATTATTTAAGATTTATTGATTAAAGTCAATCATGCAGACATCTACCACTTTTTTTTACATTTCTATAATATGTCATTCACTTACACCTTGATAAACATATTCATATTTACTAAATTATATTCAATACATCCTGTTGGTACAGCCCATCAAAGCAAAGATGTAATTAATCAGCGTAAATTCATCTTGTTATTTCTGTGAAATAACTGGCAGCAAGTTTCCAGACAATTACCATTTGAATCAGCAGACACGTGGGGAACACACTCTGATTTGGAATTGATCATAAACATCAGTTGAAAATGCTTTAAAACTTAAGCTCAAGTGCAACAAAAAAAATAAAAATAAGAAAACGTGATGCAGCCTTGGTGCCAGTGGTGGAAGGTAACTAAGTACATTTACTCAAGTACTGTACTTAAAATGTATTTTAGTTCAAAATTTCCATTTCATGCTACTTTACTATAAAGTATTACATGTAGTACATGTAAATGCATCAGTGATAATAGTCCAATAAATGTATATATGATAGATAACACTCTAGCATTTGAGTGCTTTAACTTATTATACTTTAAGAACATTTTGCTGTTTTTTGTGTTGTTTTTTTTACTGCTATTTTGACTTAACACAATATTCTCAATACTCAGTACTACACCACTGCTTGGCCAATATCAACAAATCTAGTCAAAACATATTGAACGTATGAAAACAAGAACGCAGCACAGCCTTCATTAAAAAAAAACCCAGCAATTCTAAATGTTCAGCAGGTAACCATGCTGTTCCCTACGCACTAGTCTGACTCACAGGAAGTAGGCTGTGGGCATGAGCCTGCCATTGGCCGACTATTTCAGTCAGAATCCTCCTCCCCTTCCGCTATCTGCACGTTACTGTTTATACTATTTTGCAACAGCACCGTCGCTGCATCCTGGGAAACTAAGACCAAAACGACTGTGATTGGTTTAAAGAAATACAAACAAGCCAGAGTGTTTTTCCCCCTGTACCAGAATGATAATAGCTTCAGCCAGACCTTTCTCTAGCCCTGGCACAGCGCTAAAACCAAGCGTGGAGATGCGAGACTACCTACGCGCTACAGTACATGACCCAGGCCTGAACTGACTGAACCATTGTGGGCCAAAAAAAGGACAAATTTAAAACAATACCTTTGCCTTATCTCTTAACATGTAGTGCACATTGTTTACAGTTAATATGCGACCCGAACAGTGCCCAAAGAACGCAACAGACAAGTTAGTTAGTGGCAGCAGATCTGATCCATTAGAAAGCCACGGGCTCACTAACTCTTTGTTTCTACCACCAAAAGGGGGTAACCCTTTTCTATGCTTCTGCACTGTGCTACAACCTGCCAATAGTGCAGAGACATGTTGTGTTCTCATCCCTATCACCCTATTTTCATCAGCTACTTCTTTATTTATATTTTCTGAACAGCATCCAGACTATGCAAACACTTTTCACTGCTTCTGGCACTTTGGCTGGAGTTTGTCTTCTTTCCCTAAAATGAATATATAAGTATTTTGGACTTATTGTTGAAGCTGAAGCATGAATTATTTACACATTTATAAGTGTATATGTATCCCCAATCCAGAAACAATGAGGGGCAGCAGACTTGTGTGGTTTATAATAATTGTTCAAGTTGGATCTTCTGCAGTTTTGTTCACATTCTCATCACAAAGACAGTTTTCACCCAGCAGGACATATTATTTCCATTTTAATTTAGGCTCAAGTTGTATTCCTTTTCCACTTTTCACATGCCATTGCACCATTAAGTTCATAAATATGCATCAGCAGATCAAATCGCACTCCCAAACTTCATCCAGTCTCTTCTCTCACTTTTATATATTTCGGTTTTCGCTACAAAGCATTTTATTGAAGGTGAATAAACAAGCACCTCCAGTTAGCTTCGTGACATCATCCTATCAAGTGAACAGGCTGTCTCTGCCAAATAGATAACCAACACAAATGGTTAAAGTTTCTGCCAATTTGCATGATGAGAAAATGATATGCTGGGCAATGGCCCTGGTGTTGATGACAAGAAATATAGAAAATGGTTTCTATATTTAGTATCCCCATGAGCATTCAGTTGGGGGTGGCGCTGGCTCAGACTGCTTTCTGTGAGCACTGGGATAAAACATTGGTAGTGGCTGTTTTTTAAACACCATCATTCGACAGGCATGGTAATCTACAGTCTCCAGAATCGCTTTCTTGTCCTTAAGTCACACCGAATCAGAGCAGCAGAGATATCTCAGGGTGTAAAATGAAAAGAGGAGGTGTATGAAGCACGAAATGCATCAATTTGCATTTTTATGATGGATGTTGTTGGGGGGTATAATATGTGTCCGGCGCTGGGGTATAAGGGCCAGGAGCTGAGGCCTGAGTGGGCCCTTTTAGTACCCTCAGGTAGTGATTACCACTCAGGCCATCATCAGGGCAATACAGTCTGCCATCACTGCCTGGGTCCAGCGCTCTCTTCTACTCACACCAGGAGAGAGCCAAGCAGCCTGATTATAACCTATACAAGTACAGGTGCGGTGTGTGTGTGTGTGTGTGTGTGTGTGTGTGTGTGTGTGTGTGTGTGTGTGTGCATGCTGCATGTGTGTGTTTAGGCAGATTATAGTGTATACTCTGAAGGCATACTGCTGTAGCCTCCACCTCTGATTAACTCAGTGGGGGTAAAGCGACTGTGAGGGCTGCATGGGGACTGGGATAGAAGAGGGCTTGGAAAGGAAAATGATAGCGCAGAGAAGAAGTGGGGCTGGCTGGGGGAGTGGGTGGACAATTTAATGAGATTGTCCACTTTGTGTGTGCATGCGTGTGAGTTGAAGTACACTCTTGTTACTACACTGTTTTAGTGTGTATAGATGGTATAAACCTGTTTGTCTTGCAGAATGAGCAAATATGAGAAAGACACTTCAAAGCAAAAACTAAATAATTAAATTAAACCAATTCTTAACCACCAGCATATTTCATATATTTCTTATTTTTTCAATGTATTTGTATGTGAATTTAAGTGCATATTATACAATATTTATGTTTATTTTAGTGTAAGCATTTAAGGAAAAGTACTTTAGTTCTATCACAGTCTTTTCACACAGGCAGAGCGTGATGGAGTGGCTGGAACTTTAGAAATATTTTCTGTTGCTCTGGCTGCGTAAAACCATCATTGCAGAACTTGGCATTTTCCATTACAGCTTGACAGCTTCTCTCTGAAGTTTGAAAGCATCGCTTCATATTTTTTTTCAAGCCCTTTAGTCCTCAGCCTTATAACCGGGCTAGGAAAAATCCAAGGCAACAAGTTGAGCCTAATAGGCAATTAGCTTTTCAATAAGCCCTACTCACTGTGATTACGGGACTACATTAGTCTGTGATTCTCAGTAAGAAATGGTTGCAAGCTAGATAGCCATGTTTGAAAGTAATTAAAGTTTTGGTGCAGTCAAAAGTATTTTGCATGTCAAGGTAGAGCTTATATTTACATTTCTAGAGTGTGCATTTGTACACAAATACTGCAAGAATAAAATTGAATGTGCTGAATTTAAGTTTTTTTTTTTTTTTGTTTACCACTAGACCAAGAACAGAGCATTTCTCCAGGGGTGTTCAGCTCAGGTTCACTTCACACATTTCGTGTTGTCTCTGCACAACACTCGCTGACACGGCCTTTCCTACTCTCATTTGGAAAGACTTCATAGTGCGTGCCTCTGCTTCTCAGTGCTTCTCAGTGTCCCTGGCCTCTCCTTGGCCCCCCATTCCTCCCTGTTTTCTTGCATCAGCTCCATTTTGGTCTCTGAGTGTCTGTGAGAGCTCCAGTCGTTCACCCGCTCAAGCCCGAGCCGAGGGATCGATGAGCAACCGGGCCTCTTACTGTAATCACTGACCCGGTCCCCAGCCACCATTTGGCCCCTGACCTCCTTTTCCTCAGCTCTGAGCATGGAGCTTTATTTCTGCAGAGCCAGGTCCAAGAGGTCGTAATGATTCCAGTTCACTTGGGTTGCAGCCCCTGAGCCGACTTAAACTCCAAAAGTCGTGGCAGATTTTGCTCCCATTATTGTCCATTGCTCTGACTTCACACTGTTGGCATAACTCAGCCAGGTTAGCAGAATATACGCACCAAGAACATGGCAAGTTGTGTGGTTCACAACAGCCAGGATGTTGCTTTAATTTTGATTCCCTGATACAAAGTGCCTCAAAGGATGATTCTTAAACGGCAGTTATGTTTGTGACAGACTTACAATTCATTCCTGACTGACCAGACGCTTTGTGTCTCAAGTATCTAGGCTACATACCGGAGGGAGTTTTTATAAATCATAACTTGGGTAGTCCAGATATCTGTCTCCATGGCAACCCTCAACCCTTGTGCATAGAATAGGCACACTGCATGGTTCTCAGTATCTAAGGGGAACAATTATAACACACTTGCTTAACAACTGATGATGCAAGGATGAGACTGGTCCAGGGTCAAGTAAATAAAGACTTATTATATATGTTTGCATTCAACTTGGGTGTCACCGGACCCTGCTCTGTTTCTAGCTTGGCAATTCAGCAGGTGAAGACCTCGTGGGGTGCAGGCATAGTGTGGCAGAGAAAAAAGTATTCTAGCTAATTAAGTGTTAGGCAATAAGGCCACAGCTTACAGAGGGAGTATTACTTCTAGAAAAGCAGTGTGACAGCACTACTGATGTCGAATAACAACATTGGTCGTGATGTAATGTTTGAAGAACAGGTTTTGTGCATAATGTGGGAGGTTGATAAGGTCATTATTTACAATAGCGGCGTTCTCCCTGAGATGTTGAAAACTTAATCTATCATCTGTGAATCATCTACGCCGAGTGATTTACTCCTCAGTGTCTGCTGCTGCAGCTCCTCTACAGTGAGAGCTGATAGCAATCATGTCACATCCTGCTGGCTTTAGAACAGATTTGTGAAGGCATGTTGCTACTCTCTATAGCTTTCATGCCATTTCCATGTGCAGTGAATCACTAAATTACAGTGTGAAATGAAAGTTTGAGTTCCCCACAGATGTGCACAGTCATATGTGCAAATCTCTTGTGTATCCTCATCCTTTCTGAATGTAAAGTGATCAGCAAAGACTGAGTATTGTGTACGTGCCTTTAATCTTGTGCACATTTGCTTGCTGCTTGTTGCATATGACTTAATTCAGCCGAATCTTCAAACAGACTTAGAAATATGTGCTGGGAGAGGGCTGACTGAGTTAAGACTTCACTTGACTTTACGTATTGCAAAGTCAGAAGGCAAAGTTTGCTTCACCTCAAAAGACACTGATTGGCCCAGTGCTCTGCTGCCGTTTGATTTATTCTATTGTGTTATGTTCTAATACCACGCACATTTAAGATGGCCAGTGGAACATCTTATGTTTCTAAACTTAAACAGAAACACATTTATCATGTTGACATCACAATAATCACATTAAACAACCTCATTATTTGCACACAGAAAAGTTTGCTACAGTAACATCTATGCCCGGATAGGTTTAAAAATATTAAGACAGTAAAGGCTAATTTATTGTTGTGCTACAATGCATGTCACACTGAAAGGAGAACGCCTTCCTTATGAAATTATACATTTCATAAATACATTTGTGTGACAGAGAATGCATGGTGAGAAAGGAACATTTTGGTTTCCGTTTGGAGGGGACGCTTTGTTTAGCTCCCATTAGCCAATGGGCTGCCGTGTCACTCAATATTAGCATCACCAGATGTCCACCAGGCCCTCGCCCAAAGGTGAGTCAGAGTCAAAGCTGCCATTTGTTACTATGGCGTCAAGTCTCAGTCACTTCTTTTTTCCTTTTTTTCACTCATCTCTTTTATGCTTTCCATCTATCTTCTTCCCACACCTCTCTTCCTCGCACTCATATGAATAAGTCATATAATTGCAAGCCGCAGACATTGTTCTTTGCTTTGCAGCACATGTGTTTTTAACATTTCTGCAGCGAGCAGCAAACACAATGGAAAAGAAATGCGGAAACTGAGGGCTAAACCCAGCCATTGTTTACTCTCTGAGGAGCCTAGCTTAGAGGTTGCATTAGGTGCTTAAAAAAGATTTTGTTTATTCCGGTGTATAGTCAGTAAATAATATATAATGAATTAATTGATTCCTTTCTTCAGGGGTCCTCGCTTTGAAGCAGGGTGGGCTTTGAAAACTTTGGCATCAGAGAGAATTTTACCAGGTAGCTGCCTAATTACACTTCCAAGGCCTGGCTGTCTAATAGATTTTAGTTTTTAACTATCACAAAAGCTGCAGTCTGCCCTCTGAGGCACATATGTCCTTTTAAAAACCATAGAAGCGAATAATAACACTTTTGTTTGCCAAAGTATTATTTTTAACTGAGCCCATTACTACGCAAGCAGAGCAAAGTCTGGGTATTTTTACACCTTTTTGCGAAGTATAAAAGGTGACATATTGTTGCCTCTTGACTCAGCATACAAGTAACGTTTAGATGTTGATAATTATAGTGCTGATCTTGAATATGTGGAGGGTCAGAGGCAGGTTGCCTCTAGGCAGGATGGTTCATGTTCAAACTCAGATCCAGTGTTGACTTTTAACTGACATAGGCAAGGAAATATTTGATCAATATCAGTATCAGCTGTTCTGAAACATTTATAGGCTACACGCTCTTGTCTCTGCACTCCTTATTTTCTCTGGCCTATCTCTCTTTCCATCAGTAATTTTCTGTTTCACCCATGATAGCCAGTCATATTTCGCTCTTATAATTTGCCAATCATTCAAAAAAAAAACTAATTACACAAGAGTTTCCTTGTCTCTGACAGGACTCCTCTTAGCAATAATGGAATCAGAAAATTCATAGCATCCTCACTGGATGATCAAGAGTTATTTGTGCGGGGGGGTGGGGGGTGCGGGGGTTTGAGTATGAGGCATCCAGGCACAGTGGCCGGGCATCGTAAGAGATAATCTCAATCAGTAATCGTCAGGCTGCTCTTGAAAGCAGAGGGTCTCTATTAAACATCACCAATTATATCTAACTGTATGTTGCATTGTGTCAAAGCACATGTCTTCTAGAAGTAAAAGCAGGAGGACAGTTATGGGGGTTTTGCATAGATAGAGACATATGATAACGAGGAGGTTGACGATCAAATGCAATGACTGTAATGTGACAATAATCTGAAATAATTACATGTGGATGAGTCCTTATTTGTGTGTTTGCTCATCCTTTAGATAACGGTACTTGTGAGGCAAAAGAGACCGGCACGTTTAATGAGCTGGGAGGCACAGACAAACAGAGTGTCGCCGAGTGAATGACAAGCTTTAGGAGGTTGAGGGGGGGGTGGGGGGGTAGTAACTAGAGTAGTGCACTGAAATGTTGCAGTTGCAAAGGCATCAGCATGCAAAAACGTACAATATTTAAGATGAATTTGCATCTGTGCACAGGCGCACACACACACACACACACACGCGTAGCATCACACAGGAGAGAGAGCGCAGCATGTCCACTCGCAAGTAAATGAACCAGCAAATATCTCAGCATGCACACATCAATGTTAAGTGCCTCTCTTCAACGGGAAAAGTTAACTTACACCTCCTGGCTGTCGTAAAGAGACAAGAGCAGTGACTGCAGCCTCTCTAAACTGAGTCTGAGCAATGGCAGGAAAGAAACATTAAATGATACGTTACATTTTACAGTGGCGCCAGACATTCCATTAACGCTAACAAGCATTCTTGACTTTCTCTTGACATTGCCCAATTCTCTTGTCTGACTCATGCTAATGTGAGTGATTGTGAGTGTAGCAGTGTGGGTGTGTTTAATGACACAGCAGTTAAGACTAGTAGTGTAAACAGGCAGCCCAGCGCCATCTGTTTCTTTATGATCCCTGGTTTGATTGTGTCTAACTTACTAGCTCCTTTCGCTTCCTTCTTAATGGCAGCTCTCCAGAGACGACTCTGAAACGGAGGCCTTACTTATAAAGAACCTCATCCACTGTACCATAAAAGGCTTAAACTGTCTCCCATTATACCCAACCTGGCTTGCTGGTTCATCCCATAAACTGTAACTGATTAGCAAGAGCACCGCATGTGGTAAAGCATTTCAGTAAACATCATGAGGGGTTTTTTGTGTCTTAACCTGCATTATTTAGAATTTGTGTGTTGAATGACTTGCTGCATTTGAGACTCAACTCGAGCCGACTGCATTTCCTACTCCTGCTCGTATCTCTCTCCATCTCCCTCATCATGTGTCTCTCATTCTGATTTCACTCACGGATCTCTTGGATCTCCCCACCACCCTCTGTACCACCAAGAGTCTCCTTGTTTAATCTATCATTTAAGAGCATTAGTTAGAGAGGGGCCTATTAAGACAGAACCAGCCCATCCGATCCTCTCCCCGGTATGTGTGGTTTTTACTAGAGAGATAAAAGTCTGCTGTATTCTCTCACCCTTTCTGGGGGGTGCTGGGTTAAGTGGGTTAGCAATGATTTGGCATTTTAGAGTGCAGAAACAGGAGACATTAAAAGCCCTCACTAGTATGCTACATAGTAAGATTGGATTTGGCTTATTGTAGAAACCTACAGAGCAGGGGAAGAAAATGTGGAAGTACTGTACAGTGAAAGAGGAGCTGCGTATCAGGGTGTTGCTGATTATCCTTTTGTTCTGTTCGGATTCCTTGTATCAAATGAATTTGCAGCTTACAAGCTCTGATAGCTCTGTTGCTCATAATATGCGTGAGTGAGCATGACTGTATATGTAAATGTGTGCTTGGGTGCCAGTGTGCAGTTTGCATATGTGTGTGCGCCTGAGTGCTTGTAGGTAGTATCTGTGTTTTCACCCCTAAGGGCCCTTAAGCAGCTCATATGTCTCGCCCATGACGGACGGGGCCCAAGTGGTTTTCCCAGCGTGCTGCCCATCCCGTCACATCAACGTGAAATGTTGATAGTGCGGCAATCGGGAAGCCGAAGGATGTTTGGTTTGCGCGCTCCTTACAGGCAGCTCCGCTCATTGATTTGTGCTTGGATTTTTGAGGGTTTGGATTTCCTAACGATTCACCTGCGGTTCTTTTCCTCTTTGACCAGAAAGAGTGTACCCTTGGGATGTTACTGTATGCTATATCGGTCTATCTGTTTGGCCTATCTCTGCTGCAATGAGGCGGAGACACTCCCGGACACTGTAATAGTAAAGTATCAGCCTGGTACCCCACAGGAAGGCTAACAGGCACGATGGGCATCAGCGTTTTTACATCTATCGATAAAAAGATCCAGGCTAGTGTTGCAAATACAGATAAAATGTGACGAAATTGTTTGCTGAACATTTCTAGAGAGAAAACTCATTCAGAATTCCTGCTTGGCAATCACTTCAGTTGTTCACATCTGCTCTGGATAAAAAATTGACAAAAAATATCCAATTACCAGCTATTTCTTTTAGCCTTTTGTAAACTTAGAGGTCTTCAGCAATTACATGAATCTGAGAGACTCAAACTTAGAAGTGTGACTACCTATCATTAAAGGCAGCTGTTGTGCTTTAATAATGACAGATATGACATCAGACCTGAAAGAGGAATTGGGTATCCGGGAGACAGGAGACTGATTGACACAGCCGAAAGAGCGATCTGATAATTGCATCTGACTCCTTCAACAAACACAAAGAAGACGAGGTGTTGAGTGGGAGGATAATGGTAGAGAACATCAAAGCATTAGTTGCAGCTCTGCAACTTTGTATACAGAATGCTTTGCTATCGTTGTGTCACTCACACAATCCACGCCCATTAACAGCCTACCATACTGTAAGTAATGCTCTGATTTGAGGTGACTGTGGATTATTGACTTCAAGGTAATCACAGTGGAATACTTTTCTTTATCATCCATGGAGTAATCATCCTGTAGCACACAATAGCCAAATAGCCCCTTTTAGTTGACGCGACCTCTGTCTGAGACCAAAGAGCTTTCGTTTCTTTCTTTGCTATTAGCTGAGCAAAAAGGAGTCTGATATAAGTCTGTCTGGTTTTGTAATGGCTTGCCACCACAGGGACATGGGTTTGTTCATTGGAAATCTTAAACAAAGCACAAGGTCTTTTGGCCCTGTCTGATTTGGGAGTGGGGAGAGCGGGATTGGCTATTAACTCGCGGGGGCTGCCGTTGAGGAGCACTGGGAGGCTGCAGCCAGACCCCAGGTGCACTGTCGTACACAGAGGAAATTGAGCAAACAGGAGATAAGTGAGATGGAGGGCTATCTCTCTCTGTAGGGCCGCGTCACGGAACCATCCCTCACTATTAGGTTTCCACTCCTCTCTGCTCCTCGCCTCTCCTTCCCATTCTGCTCTCCTCTCCCTCTCTCTCCTCTGCTATCTTAAACATGGGGCCAAACATCAGTCCAGACTGTGTTTGGTGGCGAAGGGAGTCTTGAGAGGCTGGTCCTTTTCGATTCCCCCTCTATACATAGCATCAAAGTGCATTATCATGAGACATCAAGCTAATCAAAAGCTAGCACTTGCCATTATGCTGTGCAGTGCATAGTATAAATATGACATATTGACATGGGTGGAGGTGGGAGGCAGCGACAGGGAAGGCATTTACAGTCTGTGCAGCGGCTTGTGCTGGAACACCCTGAGGCGAGTGAATAAACAGACAATGCTCAGTCAATGCCTGTGTTGGCAGTGCAGAACAGTAGCAGACAGGCGAGTCAGAGTGCAAAACAAGTCGCATTATGGTGGTCCACCACTGTCTAAGCCTGGCACATAAATGAACTGAACATTATTAGAATGAGCACATACATAAACATGCACAGCATCCATGTCAGCTGGCGGAGGTGTACCCCCACTCACCCAGAGGAGATGGCTGAGACACGGGATGAGGGCTCGCCTGTGGTGGTCATCACTGCAGCTCACGAGCCTGCTGGAACTGAGCGGTAGTGGCAGGCTCCAGATGCGGAAGGGCCCGGGGGCCTTGAGCGCACGTCTCCACCCATCATAACATACCCCCAGAGTGGGCGGAAAAATGAATTGGGGGGGGGGGGTGTCACTGCTCGCTTTGATACATCACATAGATAGAAAAGAACGGAGATGGTTACACGCCTCAGAACATGTTGTCTCATTTTGGGAGGAAAAGATGGGAAATGTGGGTGCAGTTAATGACTTGTGTGTTATCTGTGTTGTACACTTGAGAGCACAGACAAAGAGAAAAAGATGAGATGAGAGTTGTGAAGAAAAGTGAGACTTTGTTATCTCAGTTGTTGGAGTTAGTTATCTCAATAAAAATAAAAAAAAGCACTGTACCTACTGTATTCAGGAACAGCTTACGTAAGGACAGATGATAAAAATGTCACCACGTTGCATCATGCTGGTGGCCAGCCAACCTTAGGGACGTTTTTCCCAGTGATTAAAAGCTTTCCCTGCTAGCTAGCTATTTTCTGTCTTTGCCAGACTCCATTCTGTTAGCCTCATTAAAAATAATTCTAATGAAATAAATTAAAAAAGACCACACTGTGTAAATGAAGAAGATGGCTTTGTGTGTCCAGCCCCATGCATGTACACAGTCCTGGAGAGAATCTTGTCTTAAATACGCAGAGCAAGTAATTGTATGTTATATGCTCTATAGTTATAATTACCTCACAGACAGTGGACACTTTCCCTTCCATGGCAGCCATGTTAACTCGTCTCGATTGTGCGTGGGTGACATTATCATGAAAACACTGAACAAGTGACAGACTGGTGATATGCTCATTATGATGTATCATGATCATGTGTGTGGATGCCATATCCACACGCCAGACCGTTTCAGTATTTCCTTCCATTATATATTTATTTTTTTGTCTTTATGAATTTCTAGTACTATCATGGTCTTACATCACACATCGCTGCAGTCCTGGCCTTTGACCCACATAGCTTCACGCTATCCCAAGGACAACATCGGCAGCACAGGGAGGGAAAAAGGGTGAATCAGCAACCCAACAGCTCTCTTCTTCTGCACTTTCTTCCGTATTTCTTCTCTGTCCCTCTGTCCCTTTGTCTCTGTCTGTCTGCACAACACCACTGGCAGGATTTATTAGCTCCTGGAAGTTGTTATGCCCATAATATACTGGATCAATCTTCATTAGTCATTGGTCAGCGTGGGTTCAGGCAGAGGAAAAAAGAGGCTCCTGTCACAGGCAAAGATATCTAGGGCCGGTCGTTTCGATAGATTCTCAGAGGAACTGACCTTTGCTGTAGCCAGTAGGGCTTGGGAGGTGATTGAGGAGCCACTTGGCCTTGGTTTATTGAGTGCTTCTTGCTAAATCTTTGGGATGATTGTTCAGATGCCCCTTTTTCCAAAAATCACAGCTATATGCAATTGCATTTTGCAGTGTCTTCTGTATATTAGACATATGGATGACAAGCTCCAGTTACATTCTAGTGTGTAAATGATGATCAGTAATATTCATGAG
The DNA here is from genome assembly GCA_002120245.1 of Maccullochella peelii. NCBI lineage: Eukaryota > Metazoa > Chordata > Actinopteri > Centrarchiformes > Percichthyidae > Maccullochella > Maccullochella peelii. Next base: position 92,647 of record LKNJ01000672.1, read on the forward strand.
AGCAATATAGGAGGGAATAACAGCTGTACTGATAATTCCTGATGAATCCGTGAACAAAGGCGAGTGTGACTGAACATACACGTGTAAGACTTTGTATTTGTCCTTGTAGCTTACAGTATCTTGAAGGAAGCCTGCGGTTGTGCAAGTTTTTTTTCATGCTGAATTTATGTTTGTTTGATTCTTCTACCTCTACAAGAATGGCAACCCACCTGCTACAAAAGCATTTGCAGCTTATCCCTCATTAAGTGTGTGTGTGTGTGTGTGTGTGTGTGTGTGTGTGTGTGTGTGTGTGTGTGTGTGTGTGTGTGTGTGTAATGAGTGAGATTACTTTAAAGCTCATCTAAAGCACAAATGTATGCTCTCACTGAGTGTAGACGTGTCACCATCTAAAGCCAATCAGCTCTATTGAGTTACACTGAGACAGGCAAATAAGTAGAGCTCTACGGTTTATTACTTCACCTATTATTGTAAACAGACATCCAGCTGCTCCTGCAGATGAGCCAGTTATGCCCCTGTGTGTGTGTTTAGGCGTGTGTATGGCACGTGAACACACAAAGACAGAGTGAGGTGGAGAGAACGAGCATTTGAAGCCAATCTCTTCCCACTGGAGATTTTCTCCTATCCTAATACTAATATTCTCATCTTATAACGTGTTATTGAATCAAAAAGAAAGCAAGTTGAAGGCTTGTGGAGAGAAACGGCAGATAAAGAAGCTATAGAGTGAGGTTATTTTCTTTTCATTTGGTCCTGAGTGGTGATTTTGCGGCTCCGATCGATTCAGGGTAATAAAATAAATAAAACAAACATAATGTGAATCTGTTTCTTTTAGATTAGCACACATTAGAGTAAGGCCTCGCCGTATCTTAATGTGAGGAGAGATAGAGAGAGAGAAAAGAAATCTGTGAACTTTCTCCTTATAATGGAGGGTTTATTACGGTAAATAAAGCATTCCCTCGTTTCCTGTCTGCTAAAGCTGATATTTTGTAAGGTGTCACTGGCAGTCTGCAGGGGTTTTCCCAGCCAGATACACAGCGCAGTTCAGTGCTGGTGTGAATGCTAAAAACACATTCCCTGGGCGAGCATTTGTTCATGAATACTATTTACTGACATTATGATCCCTCAGCACTTGCATGCAGCTTGCTGAAATATGTGAGGAGGGATGAAAACTTGATTCTCATCTCATGCTCCACACTCCACACTCGTCTGTCCCCCTTTTTGGATTTTTTTCTTAACAAGCCAACGGTCCAATTATTGGGAGTGGAAAGTAGCGAGGAAAAGCAGAGTGGCGAGTATCGGAATACAATTTATGAATCATTAAGAGAGCATTAATATTTCATAGCCCTTAGACCACCAACAAGTGTTGGAGTGGATTCAGTAAACAGGCGTGTGCACACTCACACACGTGTGCATGCACCGCAGTGGCAGCCTCGGCTGCATTTATGCAGCACTGGATGAATTCATGCACAACCGCACCCTGCACCATAAGGTAAATACACATATGCTTAGCCTCACACTCACATACAATAAACACACACTAAAATCCCTCTGGAGGAATTTTAATTGCTGTCTGTGGGGGTGACACAGTGGGGAATCTGAAATCAACCCCCCAGCGCAGTCTTCGTCACCCTCGCCCTCCTCCCCTCATTGGCTTCTTCTTTAAAATGCTCACTCCTCTCTCCTCTCAACCCTTGAGCATAATTACTCCTCTATCTACAGACAGAGTATTGGTTTCCTCTAACTAAAGAGCAGCAGGCTCCTGCTTCCTCCTATCACTCTAGACCGTAGCTGGGTCGCCTCTCCTAATCACCCACTAAAAGCCTGGAACTATATCAAAGGGGATGTGTGCGCTCACTTGTGTGTGCCTGTAGAGGTGTATGTGTTTGTAGGAGCATTTGCGGGTGAGCCGTGCGCTCATTTGCGTACGGGTGTGTGTGTGTGCGCACATATGCACCCCCCCCACACACACACACACACACACACACACACACTGGGTATTGTGCGTTAGATCAAAGCCATAAACCCCTCTGGGCTTGACACACTCTAGCAAGGCTGCTGCAGCATCGAAGCCGAGCCGCAGCAATTCTGCTGATACTGTATGCTGCTATTAAAAAAAGTTGAGTGGGGGGGTGAGGTTCTTTTTTTTTTTTTGCACAACTGGGGATCACAGAATTCTATCATTGTTCTGTGGAGGTGGTGTGTGTGTTAACGGGATAGGAGAGATAGCGTGGGCGGATGGAGAGAAGAAAGTGATATGTGTTCAGTTATAGATCTCACCTCTCATGCTCCTTTCCTGAAACATTCCCCTGGGTAGCGAGGACGTTAGGATTTCTAGAGAGGCTGGATAGCACGGGTCACTGTTTAGAGAGAACTTTGCTGATGGCCAGTGCACAGCCCGTGACCCCGTGTAAAAAAATAAATAAAATAAAATAAATAAATAAATACAACAACCTGGAACAGCTTCAGCATATATGCTCCACGGGGAATACAATAGCTGAACAAAATGTACAACAAGGGCCCCAGACGTATTTAGATTTCACAGGGAAAGTGTGAATGTGTTTTGTTTTTTTTCACCACATCCCTGGCTTTGTGTTTTCAGCTCTTTCCTATCCTTTACAGAGAATAACAGGGGTGAGATGACACGATGATTGCTGGGTGCAGAGCTGCTGCTGGTGCTGGGGAAAAGGCTAGAGCATTTCAGGGGAGCCTATCCGGATGAATATTCTCTCTGTTCTTGGCAACTCTACTCATCTTGGCCAGTGGTTGAGGGTCTTGGAGAGAAGTGGTGCTTGGAGCTGTGGACATCAAGGTGGCATTGTGGGGTGTCATATGTGGGGAGTTAAGAGCATCTTTCTGTTTTTGGTCTCCTATTTCAAAGGGGTGGTAGCGGTGGGAGACAGGAGAGATGGCTAAATCAAGAGAAGGGGTCTTTAAAGTAGTGGGTCAGGCCACACAAGAGGGCGGTGCTCTCCCTCTTCTGCTCCCACATTCATTTTGCCTCCATCCTTTGTTCCTTATCCACAGGAGAGCCGGGGCTTTTGGAATAACGAAGGAGAACTTTTGGCAGGGGTCTCTGTGGGAGGACAGGTATAGAAAGGGGGGCGCCTCTCTAAATCAATCTCTCAATCTGTCTCTCTCTCTCTCTCTCTCTCTCTTTTCTTTCTTAACACTCCACAGCTTTAGCATGGGAACGTGATGAATAATGGAGCGAACCGTGACCTTTGCAATGTGGGTTCAGGCCTGCTCTGGCATCTGTCTGATCTGATGAGCGCTTTTGATCTAACCCACACCAAAGCGCTAAGAGACCCAGAGAGGTAAAAAGCCTCTGATAGACTATACTATACACGGTTTACCACTCTGATCTCTAAAATGACAATATTTACCTCAGAGTGAATCCACAAAAAAAGCTAAAATCTAAGCTACTGCTGCAGGAAAAGGGGGAAAACCCACAAAGAAGTTTGAGCTTGAGCTGTCACTGCAACATCATGCCTAATAATATAACTTGGAACAAAGTTAGTTTGTCTTTTTGCGTCTCTGAACGGATGGCACAGAGCTAATATGACAGCCTTGCACCTGAGGTGAGGTGTTACAGCAGCAGAGTGTGAACATAAACTAAAATATCACACTTGTTTCTTTTACTTTTAGCATGCTAAGCCGTATGCTTTTGTTCACAGGTATCAAAGGGTGGATAATAGAATGGCAAATAAATCCACAGGCTTAAAATGAAACAGAAGTTGTGATTTGGCGATGATTTATATTTCTGGAAAGGATTTGCTCAGCTCGATCAATGTGCATTGCCCTGGCTTCACCCTCCACTCCGCATCACGTTAGCTGACCTCTGAGTCCAAGCTCTCCCTCTTCGCACCAAACACCTTCTCTCTACCTGGGGAGTCGTCTCAAAGTCTTAAATAACATGCTCACACTGGAACAGCGAAAGGGAGAGGTGGAAGCAAAAGTGCAAGACTAAATGTGATAGAGGGAAAGCAAAAAGGAGAGGGCACACTTGTCTCAGCAAGCCAGAGCGGGGGAGATGATATCCTCATTAAAACAAGATCTAGAGTACAGAAAACATTGATCACACAAAACACTCTTCACCTCGGGGACCACAGAGTCCCAAGATGTGCGAGATATTAAAAAATCATGAAGAGTCGATCCCCTCAGTTCTGTCAGTGCTGGGGAAAGTGAAGGTGTGAGGGACGGAGAGAGAGAGTATAGCGATGGATGGAAGAGAAATCTTTAAGTGTTCCTGCCAAGCGGAGCGTGAGGTAAGGTCAGGAGAGCCGCATGCAAGAGTGCAGAGAAGAGGAGAGGAGTCCCTCATTCAAAGAAGGGATAGAAGGGAAAGCTCCATCACTTCAAGAGAAAAGCTCACTGATCCTAGACTGATTCTCATAACACAGCAGCTGGAACGCATTCAGAATAATACAAAATTCTGATTAGGCCTAAAGACAGGGTCAAAATAATAGATTATCCAAGAGTTCAACTTCACATTTTTCCAATATTAGCTGAGATGTTTTCTCAAAAGCTTCCTTGCAGAGCATATGTGTTGACAGGTGGTCCAGTCTGGATTTTGCTGCATGTTGTCTGACTACAGGTGGTGTTGTAGCAGTAGTAGCTGGGGCACCATTTGCGCTCCCAGATTGTTAGAGATGTTATCAACCTTGCAAAGGGGACTGATGAGTCATTTTGGTGCAGATGGGTTCATTCTCCCCCACTCTCCTTTCCATTTAAAACACAGAGAGGGAAGTAAAAGAGATAAAGTGAGACAGTCTACCACCTGTGTTACTCTTCTTCCCAAAGTGTACTAAGTAATCAATTGTAGTGAAACAAGTCAGAGGGGTGGTAATTTGACAGCTGGAGAGAGTGCAGACAAACCAAGCTGAGAAACAAAAAAGAAACATTGTGGGGGAGAGAGAGTTAAAGGTGTGCTGGCAAGAAAATTTCTACAGTAAGTGCTTCTGTTTAAAAGCTCTGATATTATGCACCTTTCAGGAGAATCCTGGACTCTTTTCTGAGAAATCCAAATTATGTCTTGGTGTGTACTATACTCATACACACAGAGATAAACACACACCCTTCACAAATGGGATCAAAGGCCTGATGGAGTGCCCATAACTGTTGCTGCCCCTGAGTAAATGACTGACAATTTACTAGTGTTGTTGTTGTTGCTGCTGCTGTTGAGCCCTGTGAGCTGTGTGATCATGTTCAAATGCAGGGAAATGGAGGGAGCAAATGGATTTTAGCAGAAAGGATAGCTCTCACATCTCCAACACGCCGCTGAATCCACCGGCCGCTGAACATTGCTCTGTCACTGACGCTCATTGCTATCGAAACATGCCACCTGTAATTTTAGTTGCAGGTGCATGTACACTGGAAATGTGTGCAGTGACATTCAGCCGCACAACCACGGTTCCACACATGTTCGTTCAGCTTGTGATTGCAATGGAAAGTGTGACAATTGCACGAGTTAAAATGTGCATGCACAATGCAGACGCGTTTTATTTGAGACCTTCAGAAAAATGTCACTTTGGGAAACTAATTGATTTTGTTAGGTTTAGCTGTGTTGCTTACTTTGTTCAGAGTGAATGTTTGATTTCTAAGCCAATGATTCTCCTGAGCTGCCTGGAACTCCATTCTTCATCACAAATGTAAAATTGAATTATGGATACAAAACCTTTGATGTTTTTACATGTTAATTACTAATTCTGCAGCCCTTGCCTCTTTATGCTGTGCTCAACACTATGTGCCATATGCTGCCACTCTATTCCTGCTTAGCCTGTCCACTCCTCGAGTTAAAATCCTAGAGAGACAATTTGTGCAGTCCATTAAGGGCTGATGAATTGGATTTAGACCAGCGGACTGGTGTGAATGGAGGGTCTAAGCACACAAACTGACAGCCCCCTACTCCCCACACACTTTTGCAACTCTGTGAATTGTGTTGGCTCATGTCTCAAAACACACATACAGTAAGTCATTAACGTGGCCCAGAGCTCACGGCTGTATTCAGTAACAGAAGCACAATAGAAAATTGGCTGTCTATCAACTGGCATCTATGCTGTACACAGGGCTGTGCAGGGAGCGTGCTGTTCTTTAAAGAGACAAAAGACACTTTAATCTCATCAGTGTGGTACTGAATGACAGGGTCTCAAGGAAACATGCCCACAGACGACAAAACTTGTGTTGTGTTGCTAATATGATTTTGTACATCTAGTGAACAGCTTTTGATCTAAGCTCAGAAATGAGGAAGAGCTTGGCGCTTTGCTGCTTTTGATATGCACGTTTCACATGCTGCTCTAAGTTTTAGAATAGCAAGTGATAAGGGGAAAAGATAGTGAGAGCAAAAAAATATATATATGTGCACGCTTAAATTTACCATTTTTTCAGTTTCAGTTTTGAGGCCTTTGAGTCTTTTTAACAAGCCTCGTTTACTTCCGAGTCTAAAAACATGACTGAAAAATTATAACTAACTAAATAATTCAACGTCAGACCCTGCTGGCTGGTTTACCATATAAACCACACGTAGTGTCATGCCAGTGCTCATGTCCTGAGCCAACGTAAAGACGTGCTATGTTTTAACACCCTGCACTAATCCAAATCGTGTGGTGGTAATATATTAATAAGGCTAAGTTCTTGATGTTAAAATTCAGATCTGAATTCATGATACCCGTATAAAGCGCTAGATGCTAATGAATTGCATGATGAATACTGAGTAAATTTCCCCCTGGCTCTTGAAACTGCAGTCCAGTCTGTCATTCATTTAACAGTAGTTACTCATATTCAAATACTGAGGGTGTGTTTGATGCTGCTTCCATTATTAGGGTCGTAAAGTACAGAAACTGATGGAAAATCTGCCAACAGTTCATGTGGTTTTCTACACAGTGTGATGAATAAGTATTAATTACAAAGAGCTAGATTGGATCATCAACATTTCCTATCAGCATGACCCTACTTTTAGTCTTTACATAGTGGGGCTATTAAAAGCAGGCACTTAAGTCTTTGTTTCAGGACTAAGTAGCTAATTTTTCAACAGGCCCAACAATTCAATGGCACAAAAGTGTACGTTTAGCAACATTCCTCTCACATAAATGAAGAATAGCACACATGCAAGTGTGAATAACAAATAGGTAAATATATGCTTGTGTGTACACACTGAGAAAAACTGTGTGATAAATGTAAATTAGGGGCAGCATTAAGGGAATGTTGGTTATAAACGTATCTCAAGTTTTAGATAAGCCACTTCAAGGATTCAAGGTTTTTTGATTGGATAGGATTGCACAATGAAATGCAAAAGGTTGGTTTGATACTGTCAAACCTACTGCGAGTTTGATGCAATCACCCAGGAAGTGTCTGTAGCACTCTACCAGAGGCATTAAATATTAATTTCTCCACTTAGGATCCACTGATTCAGAGAGAAAGTGGAAGCCATAGGGTACTTAATGGAATACTTATCACACTTACTCTGATAGGCGCACTGCTTAACTTTCTATTTAACATTTGCTATACTTAAAATCACGCTGCATAGTGTCAACACTAGAATAAAACATCTGCTGTTGGTCTCTGTGTGTGAAAGTTCCAGCACGTGTTTGCACATTTGTGTATTTTTCCGTCTTCTTTTTCTGTCTTCGTTTAAACACATGGATGGTGCAAAGGCAAATGTGTGGGAGTGTGCATGTGTGTGTGTGTGTGTGCATCCGTGTGTGGTTTAGTGCCCAACTGAAGCTGGATTTTTACAGTGGTCTGTTAAATGCCCAATATCAAAACTTGGCCCTGCTGAGCTGTCAGCCACACGGCGAGCATAGGCCTAATATCTCACATAGGCTGTGGATTAGTTTCTGTCTGTTGCTTAGGGTGAAATGTGTAATCTCATATCTGAGAAGTGGGAGGGAGAGGAGGAGGAAGGAGGGGATTCTTGCCATTAATGTCTAACCTTTTAAAAATGGATTTGCAAGTGTGACGAGATAAGGGCTGAATGTGATCCTGAAAATGTCTCTGCCCTGTGACAAGTAACCGGGACAAAAAGAAGGGGAGATAATCACAGGGTTCATAGTAAAATTAAACACACTGTGCTTAAGATGTTGCTCTTATCTATTATTAAATGTGTGTACAAGGAAAATTAACACTCTGTGTACTTAGCATAAGTTCTGTGTTGAACTGAAGTAAAACAAACTATTTTGACAATGCAGCACAAAGCCATTCCAATTAAAATCTAACACCTTTAAAAGCAGCTGGACATGATCTGTATAAGTGGTAATGCAAGTGGGAAAACAAGTGAAAACAAGGTTGTTTGGGTGACGTTACCAAACAACACCATAGCTGATATCTCACTTTTACAGAGAAATTAATTGTGCTCTTTGAATCTGTTTTTATCAATCATAAAAGTAGGTTACAGCCGAGCATGATCAAGCTCCCTATTTTATCACATTCAGTAGTATATTCCCAGATTTAAAGGATAAGGCTGGCATTATTTTATCTTTTTATTATTGTTGACAAATTCCACAAAAACACCCAAACAAACAGTGAAATGCACCTACTAATATGTATTGTCTGTACAGCCAAAGTCTGGTATAGCCCATGCCACCATGCAATACAGCTCCATCATCCATGAAACGTTAAGAACACATAAAAAAGCCATACTGTTGAATCAGCATGATATTTTTTTTTTATTACAATGAGCACTGCCGGCATAGTTTATTCTTTTCAGCAGAATAAATATAAAACCACATCTTCAAGCATGCTCAATAACATCCGGCAGACATGGAGCTACTCTCCAGAAATCACAAATGAGAGATGTTTCACACTGGCCATGTTCCTTGACATGACACCATGTTCCTGATGATCACCCGATCAAAAAGTATGGCTATTTTATGCACTTTTAATACTTTTTAGCCACGCTGGTGGCATATCTAGGGATGGCAATGTCAGTCAGTTAGTCGGTCCATCCACCACTTTGGTGCAGACTGAAATATCTTTAAAAATATTGGATGGATTGCAATGAAATTTTGTACATTCATGGTCTCCAGAAGATGAAACCTACGGACTTTAGTCATCCTCTGACTTTACATCTAGCACCACCATGAGGATGAAATTTTTGTTTTTTAATGAAATGTCTCCGCAACTATTGGACGGATTTTCGTTAAATTTGGTATACATATTTATGTTCCCCGTCAGATCACTAAAGGTTTCATATAGCACCACCATCAGGTCAAAATTTTATTTTATCCAATACTTTGCTTTGTGATCAAATACCTGCAAAGCTAATTACATTCCCATCAGCCGCAGCTGTACTTTGTGTTAAGTTCAAGTTCTAATTAGCATATATTATCATGCTAACACACTACACTAAGATGGTGAACATGGTAAACACCTGCCAGACATCAGCATGTTAGCATTCTGATGTTAGCATTTAGCGCAAAGTACTGCTGTGTCTAAGTATAGCCTCAGAGAGCCACTAGCATGGCTGTAGACTCTTTAGCCGATAAGTTATGGCTTCATGCCATAACCTAAGTACATCAGGTTGTGGCTACATGGACAAATGTCAGTTTAAATTCACTGTTGATTTTGTTTTCATAGAGGTCTTGTGGATAAGAGTATAAAGACTGAATAAAACTAGAATTACCTTTGAAGTGTGGACACATGCAAACACTGATGAATATACACACTGTGAGCTCTGAGACAGTCCTGATAACGATCTTGCACATCAGCCAACACATCAGTGGAGCAGTAGGGGAAAAGAAGGTAAGCTTTTAAAAAGGTTAAAGTTTTCATTGCCTGGCAGACTGGAAGTATGGCCTGCATACTGCATACTGAAGACCCAATAACAGCCTCTCTTAGCCGCTCCTGGCCCACCATAACAGCATCTCCCTGATCAAATGGATGCCATCTGTCGGGCCGGGCTTCAGCTTCAGCAACGAAGCAAGCTGGTTGGCTGGCTCAGGCAGACACATCTTATCTCGTTCTTTTGCATACACATAAGCTCATTCTCTTTCCCCCTCTTTCACACAAGCACACACAAACAGGCAAATCCAGCCAGACAGCAAATGTCTGGAGGAAAATGTTACGCGATGGCAACTAGCATCTTGCTGGGAATGTGATGTAACGGGTAAACGATGATCGATGGTGGTCTAGTCGTTGGACAGGGGACGTGAGATTGATCGGCCAAATTCTCTCACAGTTCAAACACACTGCTGCCTCCTCCAACTGCCAGAAAGGCTTGAACAGGAGCCACACATCCACTGAAAACATCAATCTTATTGTCTTCACTCTCGTATTCAGCCACAAAGCATAGGCACAAGCATTCTGCCTGACTATCAATAAGAGACTAGCAAGATTAGCAAGTCATTACCTTATGGTTCTTAAATGTTTTACACTATAATGCCTCTGGCGTCGATTTGTATGCTTCACATGTACAGTACGAGAGCCACATTGCTCCTTTAAGACTGACATAATCCCCTCTTCATCATGAAAAAGAATATGAGGCTGTTTTATCGCCGCTGTCCCATGTGTAAGACACCTATTACGAGTGCCCTTGCAGAGAGAGCCATGACTCCTAGAGGGGACTTACGAGATCTGTACTCGCTCCTCATCCAATTCAACTCAGGATGAGACGGAGTGTTCACGAGAGCCTGTAAGACCTTACGAGGGGCTCGTATTCACCTTCCAATATCACCAATACTACTAACATTAGCACACCGCATCTCTGGCATGTGAAAGAGTGAGAAATACGTCCCCTCGTTTCCAGCGCTGGTGTTTGATAGCTGAAGCTCCAGAAAATCTCCCCTCATTGATTCAGCGCTGAAGTGGTACTCAAGTTAATTCCAGGTCTCTTCAGCCTATTCTGGCGGTGGTAGGTGAAACATTTATCACACAAACTGTTGACTTTTTGATGCTGAGAGGACGGTTCCCACCATTTAGGGACATTGATACAATCGAATGTCTTGCTCAATAGGTTAGTGTGTGTCATGTGCTTTGATATTCTGCTTTGGTTGCGATTCTTTACACTTATAAAGGCTCAAGCAGTGACACAAAAGGTGAGAAGAGCAAGCAGTTGATTTGAACATTTTGAACTGTTTAAACAGTTACTATTGTATATAGGCCAATTAGGGCTTTAACTAATGATTATTTTCATTATCAGTTAATCTGCAGTTTGCAAACTTTATTTATTAAAATGTCAGAATATAGTGAACAATATTCTTATTAAATGAAGATCCCAGGGTGACATCTTCAAATTTCTTGATTTATCTGAACAGCAGTCCAAAATCCAAAAATATTCAGTTTACAATCACATATGACAAAGAAAGGCATCCAATTCTCACAACAATTAATCGATCGATCAACTATTGGTTTCAGCCAAACTTTTGCCAGTTTGGCGATAACCTCCATTATTCCTGATGGTGTTTGCATTGGTGGTGGTTGTTTTTTTTTGGTAATATGATTTCATATCAGTTCATGCATCAACTGTACCAGACAATATTTCAGGCAGAGTTTTGATCAAAGCCAAAACCAATATAGATCAAGTTTTAACCAGACCTGAGCCCAAACCACTGCAGCATTTAATGACCTAAAACTTGATTAGAACTAAGTTACACGTTTATAACAAAGTTAAAACTCTAACTATATAATAACTTTCTAATTGCATTCCTCTGATTAATAAAGTCAGCTCAAATAAGAAAAAATAAATAAGACCAAACTCGACTTGATGAAACAGGAGAGAATTAAGATAAATCGGAGCCCACCCTGGCCCTAACAGCTGGGGTCAGACCAGGTCGGAACTACACACTGACTGTTGACATCTTTGGTGATTGCGTTACACTGTGCTTTCAGTCTCTCACAGGAGGACATGGTCTCCACAAGCAATAACCCTTCTCAAGCATGCTGCCATAAACTTTATTCCCACATGATCCCTTTATCTTTATTTGATGCGTCTTTGTGAGCCAGAACAGCAGTTCATTTCAAGATTGATTTGACATTGTAACGTTTGTCCTGTAAAAGCAACTTAAGATAAGTAAATAAAAATAATGACAGCATTAGGTCAGAACGTGGCATGCACTGTACAATTATTTAGGTAATATAAACTAGACACAAACAGCAGTAAATGGGATGTTCCTGTAAATGACACTGCTATTCTGCTGCAAAAAAGGTCAACAAAAGTAAGCATGTCTGACCTTATTTTGTGACCTGGAAGCTGTATGACACATCTCTAACAACAATTTATCAAAAGGTACAATCTAACAGAAGGTTCAAGATTGAAAATCTGATAACACTATTGCACCTCAGTGGGTGCTTGAGTGGAAACGACACCTTTTCTATTTGCACATCTCAACCCAAGACACGATGTTATGATGAACAAACAGCTTCATGCACATACACAACACACACACATACACACGCAGCTCTATACATTTTGGTTGGGTGGATGTCACAATGTCAGAGCAGAGAGCAACCTGTCAGAAACAGATATTCTCCAAGACAAACTCATACTTCCACCCCCTCATGAGCCTTGTTCGGGAGGTTTCCGTATTCCCCACCACTCTGCCCTCCCTCTTCCTCTTCACTAACAAAGTATTCCTTTACCACCAACCCTTCTTGGCGCGTATTCCTCTACCCTCCGGTGTATAATCGCCAACTACATTACACCAGAGGAACAAATAGTCATAGCTCTTTGAATATGTACCCCCTCAAGCCAGCCCCAGCTGCAGCTGTGGGTGACTTTTCTCATTTGCCGAGCAGAGAAAAAAAAAAAATACTGCGATGTCTGTCTGCCTGCTCTCTCATGTGAATCATCCAAAACTGTAATAACATCACTCTAGCAACATACTGCTGCACAGAGACGAAGTCTGGTGTGACTGCCCTGACAGGATGTGCACAGCTCCTCTATATCCCAACAAACTCAGAGAAGCATCAGCTCCTGCTAAAGCCACATTTCAAGGTTTTTTAAGGTGATGCTCTGTCATGTGTAGAGAATTATTATCACCAGTCCTGCAATCAGACAGAAGATAAAAGGTGTGGAAGTATGACGTAAGTGACTAAGATGGTGAATGAATAATACTGGTGACTGTGACTTATATGTGTGCTGGGACAGAGCCAGCTTCTTCTCTTTTTCTGTCAGCTCTCTGCCTGACATGCATTCTGTCAAAAAAAAGAGAAAAAGCCTAGCATCCAAGCTAGACAGAGGTGCTGCTCACTCCACAGAATGTATCACAAAACATTTTTGTATTTTATTCATGTTTAAATCAAAGATTTGCGCTTTGATTGCACCTAAGAGAAGAGGGGGAGTGGTGTCGAGATGTGAGCGCAGCTTTATGCGAGGCTTACACTCAGCAAAACAGGGGAAGAGGTGGAATGTAATACTAAAATCTAATATACAGTAAGTGAGCCAGAGGTACTTCTTCACTCTTCAGCGAAACATCACACTGTTATTGTGCTTCTTTGCATCTGCTGAGAGCGAAACCAAAGCCCTTGGTCCTGACGAGAGCAGAGCACACTGGCTCAGCTCTGAGTAGACGTTTCGTTACACGCTTACACCAAGTCACACACATTTACAGGAACGTAGGCCGTCAATGGAGGGGAAAAAAATACAAAATGGCTTTTAAAAAAAGAGAAATATAGCCGCATTTAGCTTGTCTAAGGAAATCATTTCTACAGCATGACATAGGTGAAATATTAAACAGCATCTCGAGATTAAACATGAATGTCCAGTGCACTTATTTTCCTGCTTTTACATTTACTCTGGTATGCATTAACCTGCACAGTTTGCTTTTGGGCCAAGTGTTGGGCACAGATATGCTAATGTGCTCCCCAACGCCTCCCCTTTGTGGAATGTGAGGAATGCATCCACAAAGGTAGAAGCTCAGCGGCAAGATTATAAAAACTGATGTTTCTGTTGGTCTTTCATGAAGGAGCCTAAGCTCACAGGCCTTGATGCAGATTCAACTCCACAAGGACAGAGAAAAAAAATATTATGATAAAAGATGAGGTGAGGGATCCAGTTATTCATCAGTACAGTTCCAGCACTCTTTATTTAGCATGCATGTGTGCCTTGCAGTTTATGCCTGGGAGAGGGCTGAAATCCACAAGGACGAGGAAAAGATGTTATGATCAAAGACGGCATGTGGAAAGGTATTCGGTTCTATCAGCTCCGCTCCAATAGCGCTCTTATTTTGTACACATGTATGCCATCCTCATACTTTCGTTGATGCCTTCAGGGAAAAGGTTGAACAAGTTCCTTAGAGCAGGCATTATTCCTCATTTAAACTCAACTCACAAAACTTACAGAAAGCAGGTCAAAAGGTCTTTTTGTTAGAAAAGCTCAGTAGCTCATACCACTTAAACCCCTGGGATGTGAGATGAGGAAGAGAAAATCCTACACAGCTGAGGTTTTAATAATATTTCCTTTCAAATACAGACTGCCAACTTTGCTCAGTTTCCCAAGACAATTGAAGATTAACGTGTCTTTTCTGGCAAGTCCACAGAGGAACCTGACATATAGAGAGTTTGTCAGTAAAAGAATAAGGCTGGGATAAGAACAGAGGCAGATGAGCTGCGCAGCTAATAGGCAGACGAGGTGTCCGGACAACGACTAAGATAAAGAGCATAAAAGTGAGGAGAGAGGCAGTGTGTGAGAGAGAAAGCTCCTCCGGGTCATTAGGCTACAGACAGACACATGCAAGTGCCACCTCATCTTTCATTCTCTCACTCTCCTGGCCAACAGGCACCGAGTGGGAAGGTATGAGGGCACTGAGCCATGTTCAGTGAACCTGACATGTGCTGGAGATACTGTGGCAAATGAAGATACATTGCAGGGCCAGTGGATACTAATTGTCCTCCTACATTTTCAACAGTCTGTCACCATTCTCGCCTTGTACAGTACAAGTGGTGACTGGCACATTTAATACACGATACATAATAGTGTGAAAACCATATAAGATATAATAAGATACCCTGTCTATTTATTCAGGTATTTGGCTGTGTCCATCTGAAGTGATGCATTATGTATTGCAGTGATGAACAGCTAACTGTGACATTTCAACCTCAGTTCCATTATTAGAGCGTTTGCTGTCAGATAAAGCTATGATAAGACAATACGGTGCTGCCTCGGCACAGCAGCTGCATAGATTCACCCAGACACATCAGACAAGACAAATAGACCTCAGCTAATGCTGACAGAGCACCCCGGGTGGAAAATGTAGACAGACTTTCAATCATTCGTTTGACAAGTGGGGACATATTCAAGCAAGAGGATTTCTGTTTCCATAATTCCAAACCCCATAATCCATTTTTGTCCCGTCAGGGCTCGAATGAATGATTCAATGGGCTGAACTGAGAAAGCAAGTCACCTTGGCAACAAATTGAATATGTGCATCTCAAATTTCATGTTATTAGGAGTGTGAAAACATTTCTGAAATATAGAAGGTGCAAAAATGGAGTGGTTTTCGCAGATTTAGTGAGTGTATGTAAATGAAGTGTGTTAGTAACATGATGGGTAAAAAACAGAGACATGAACTTTAAACCTGCATTAAGTGATTTTACAATGTTGACATATTATATAACCTTTTATATAATATGTCTGATATGGCTAACTTGTTAGCATTCAGCAGATATGGAGCAACATTAGTATTTATTTGGAGTCACGTCTGTGTCCACCAGATGAATAAGTCCAATATTCACTCTCCTTTTAGCTCTGATTTTGGTCTCCAACAACACCTTAAGGAAGTATCTGGCTCTTTAGCTGCTAAATGCTACATTATGTTCACCAGCTCCAGCACCAGCTAGTCACTAACTTTGTCTTTGTCTGGTGTTTGGTGCTGGGAAGGTAGCGTAAAGTGGGTTCATTAGAGCTGACTGCTGTGGCCAAAAACAAACAAATCCCTGACACTGAACCAAAACAGTAAAGTTGGGCTGGAAAACCAAATCAATCAACTGAAATTTGCTATAAAGCTCCATAGAGCTGATGGAAACTGATGGAGTCGGGTAATAATTGTCTGTGGGTTTGTCCCTAGGAGCGACACTTTTCACATTAACATAGTCATGTGATCTATTGCTAATATAAAAATATTTAGTATAGCTGCTTTAAACTAGAAATACAGATTTTTATCTATAAATATTTCAGAGGCTAAAATGTCACTCTACACGGTTTTGATCAATCCAGAGGCAAAAGCTAAAATTCAGAATCAATTATTCTTATCATCTGTGTCTCTTACTCTGAAATAACCAGCTATAATGGCAAAGATAATATGCAAGTTTTCTTTAGATTCAGTTGGCTGTCTGTTCACATTTCCTATACTGTGACAAAAATCAGTGCAAAAAAGAATAAAATGTATTTTTATTTTTTATCTCACTAAAGTGTTCTACAAAACTGATTGCAAAAAAAAAAAAAGTGCAGCAAAGTTAAAACGATTTAGAAAGTAAATTAGTAGTATGGTTAAGACAACGCAATTTGACTGCCGCCAGGTAAATGAGTTGCTGGGGCAGAGTAAGTCCTCTGCACACAAAACACTCAATGAGTAACATTTGTCCCCCGCAGTGGTTCTAAATGATGTCACGAAGTAGCTCTGCTGCATCACAATTACCTGGCAGCATGTCTCTTTGCACCATTAACATAAGCAGGCTATTTCTCTTCAGTGAGAAGCTACTAAGGGGCTTGAGGGGCCTAAAGGTGATAGAGACGCTGCATAAGATATTGTATGAATAAAGATAGTAATGATCTATGATACGGTAACTTTCTGCTGCTCTGTTTAGTATAAAAAATGGATGTGCTGCAAGGGGCTGGAATGAATAAAACCTGACAGAAATAAAGTACGCAGACTATTTAAAAAAGACAGCTAAAAATAGACAACTTTGAGATACAGATGAGTATCTCAAGGTATTGCTAAACAGATGCGCTGTTTGAACACACTGTGTGACTGGTTTGTCTATTTTCATATTCTTCCATTCACTGGAAATAATTGGGGTAATGAGCCACCGGTGTTAAATAGCACTTCCCACCATCAAACATCGATCGAGAATAGGATATAATCTACTACCACCTAATCTCACTCGAGGAGGGAGAAAATGCACCAGAGTACATGCAGTTACAGGGTTGAGATGAGAAAGACCGCTGAGTAAATAAATACTAATGACACAGCAGTATTGCCACGTGTGAATCAGAATATGTAACAGTGAGAGAAACAGATTATTTCTCACAGATTTATTCATAGCAAATCGAAATACAGACTGCTCATGTTTGGCTACAAATGTATCACTAATATGGTGAAATTAGTAGGTACAGTAGGGGGGAAACTTTGTACTGTCACAATCTTGAAAAGGCAAACAACATCCTAACTGACTGTTTGCTAAAGTCTGTCAAGCTTTAAATTTCTCCACATAGAGAAGCAATGTGCATGAGGCTGTAATAAGAGCTATACACTGTATCTACGGAGTTTGGACAGTGGTGTCTTTTTTAGCTTTAACAAACCTAGAAACACAAGAGCAAAAGTAAAATGTTTTAGATTAAACCGTGTGTTTGTCTGCTATTTTCCAAAGGCAAGGGGCATGTCAGTAGCTAATATTTTGTGGGGTTAGAGAGTTAAAATCCCCTGTGTGGAAGCTAAAATGCAACTATTAGAGTAACAACAGCATATTTAAGGGTTCTTGTTTTAAAACACATCATCTGGAGACTTTAAAAAGTCAGCTTGAGACAAAGTTTTACGCTTTTTAGCACCAGTTTACGCTAGCTAGCTACAGCTGATTAAATAAGCTAACGACAGTTGTCATTTAAGCCAACAAAACCCAAGACAGTCAGCTCGAAATACAACACCTGCTTCTGTTTACTTCTGTGTGAAATCAAGGACCCATTGTTTAAAAGTAAATTTGTGTGGTACATCTACCACTGTTACTGTAAACTGCTTGTGGGCTGTGTGAGAACAGAAAGCTTGACAGGGGTAGTAACAGCAGCATAGCGGGGCTTGGCGAACAGTAAACTAAATGGCAACATATGCAGCAAGTGGTGAACCAAGAAAGAACATATGACTTCGGGTCTACTTTCCAAGTTTAGGCACATCAGTGGAGCTCACCTCTAAGTGAATATCTGATTGTGTGCGGAGGAAAAAGTCAAGAAATGGCACACAGGCTATAGAAAGTGCCAATTCAACCTCCACTCCTCCCTCCCCTCTCGCCGGCCATAAAACGCAGTGTAATAGGATTCCTAAGCTTTTCCAGTGACTGCTTCCACTATCACACAGACATTTAAGTGCACTAATCCATGACAAATTGTCTCATCTGATCCATGACAAATCGTCTGAGGGGCCGATAGAGACGAGGAGATGGGGGGGTGGGGGCGGGAGGGTGCTGCTCGGCACCTGAATGATCAGGCTGTTATTGCCTAGTTTTTAGAAAGGTTGCTTTCATTACCGCGAAGGGCATGCCGTGTGATAAAAAGTGGGATCACATAGCGCTGATGAGCTCTCTACCTAAGCCCACAGTTTTCAAAGCAATTATAATCCCATGTGGAGGTATATTATAGGATTTTAGTTCCTTTGTTGGCAAAAGGCAGGATTTGTAAATGCCATGTTCGAAAAAATGAATGTTTCTAATTAAATCTGTGTCACAAAAAATGTATGATTTCCATTGCCCTATAGTTTAATTTAGCTCTTAAAGATGTGGTTTTACATGATACACACACAAGTGAATATTTAATCAAACAAAATAACAAGGATGAAAACATGCCTACTGCGTCCACATAACAGGCTATTCCACAACCTTGGACAGTAATGTGTTTGTGTTAATGTGTTTATGTGGTATATACTGTATGTTGCTGTATTTCCACATGAGCCAATGCTGCCAGCCGGATCAAATGATTCCTTTTCATCCACTTTACAAAAATATGATTAAAGGCGTTATCCATTCAAGCGACTGTAATTTAATTGAATTTTATTTCACCATCAATTCTCACACTAATTAGTCCCCACAGTTTAATGGGGATGTAAATAACGCTGATTTAATGGCAAAACAAAAACACAGAGAGCCTATATGGAAAGCTGCTCCTGTGGGTAGTGTGGATGGGTCTGCCGTTCATAAAAGCTCTTGCGACTCCATAGAAGAATAAAGATTAACACTTTAAAGATGACTGCTTAAAAAAAATAAATGCATGTTTATTTCTGTGTTTCTGCCACTAAATATTGTAATGAGGAGTCTGAGAACTATGGAAATGAGTTCCAAGTTGAAAACGGTGTGTGCATTCAGTTTGTGAGCCAGTGAAGCTAATTTCTTAACATTCCCAAATACTGCCAGAAAAATCATCAATCTTCTGAAGCAGCCATCCGTTCGGCAATGGAAAGAAAGAAAAAAAATCTATTTATTCTGTTTGTATGTGTGGCTTCCAGACTTCTACAGCGTCCTCATTTACCAAAAGACAGCTATCCTGAATCAAGTTCAAGGCTTATTTCAACACCCTGTATCTTAGATTCTTCTCTCTTCAGAAAACCCCAATCCTTAGATCTAAAGTTCAAAAACTGGAGATTCAATAGACACATTAAGCTAAAGTTGAGCAATACACCATTTTGACAGGTTTTGTTCTTAAACCCAGAAAATGCATTTCTTAATTTCCCAAACACATCCTTGCCTATGATCACGCTGTTGCTCTAGTTTGACCGTATGATGCGGCTTGGCAAATCAAAGTAATTACACGTTTTCTTCCACCTCAAAGAGTTTTCTACACTGACGGAGCTTTATGGCACATTGAACAATGTGCTCATTAAAATGCCTTCCAATCATCTCTGATTAGACTTTACAAGTCATTTCAAAACAATGGATGAAAACATAACAGCAGCAACAGCGCATTAGTTATCAGCCTTTTCAGCCAGACCATAACCCATTTTGTGCAGTCGTGCGTAACATTTTTCATGTACATGCTGCCACTCACTGCTGAATCACATTTAATTTCAGCCTTTGATTATGATATTGTTTCAAATGAACAGCAGGCAACTTACCTAATAAATGGCTTAATAATATGTGAAATACAGTACTCTAATACATATACACTGTACTGCCTTGTCATCATCAAAATGGTCAAACAAAATGTTAGCAACAGACTGCTATCAAAGCGTGACACGCTGGTGGAATTAGTTTTACAGCTGCACCTGGAACAGGAATCATGTTGTTCTATTAGATCTGAGACTCTCTTAAACTGCCCTGTCAGAGTCATAATAAAACAAAGCAGCAGCTAAAGTTTTGTTATATTCAGGCTGCCCCTCTGGGTATTGATACATTATGAACATGGCTACTGTATACTGCATACTTTAGCTGAACAATGGTAAATTAAAACAGTACCTGAAGCATAACTTAATGACAATTCTGTATTACACTGAGTAGACAACACATTAGGGAGCACTCATTTTATCTTTAGAAGACACCAGATCTACAGTAACTTCTGCCAGCACTGCACTGACAATGTAAATTGGTTACACTTTTACTGACTTGTGATGGAGTCCAATACTACGTGCTGTCAAGAGTGGCCTGGTTTTTGCAGCAGCAGTCTTGGCAGTGAGCACCTCTCGCTCGCTGTGTTGGCAGGTGGGGAGAGTGCAGGGCCGGGCTTGTGCGTGTGTGTGTCATGTCACATTCAGCTCATCTGTCAACGTAGTGGATTATTTCTTGAGAGACCAGAATTTGCTGCCCAGAATCAGGCCGCCATCAATCTTCAGCCGCACCAGCAGGACGCAGGGGGAGGCTGTGTGAAGCAGAGGCTCATGGGAGAGAGAGCGGCGCCGCTTCCGGAGCAGGTGACGAAGCAGTCAGGCAATGCGTTACTCAATCTCCGCCTCTGCGGTGACTATGCCGATTTGTCACGGAAACATTCGGAAAAAATAAACAAATGTGATCTTGAAACTTTATCTCTGCAGTCACTTTCTTTTTTTCTTGGTATGCACTGCCAGCTCACTGTTGCAGAAGGCAGATAAGCTGATTTCTCAAACATTGTTAGAAGCTTCAACAGGCTGGAGGATTACATCTGTACCTCACTCAACGTGACCTTCACTTCCCCTCCCTAGATACCCACACAGCCCCTTGTCTGTGTATCTTTGTCTATGTGAGATGGTTTGTGAGTTTTTCTACCACTTCCAGACAGTCAGCCGGGCTGCATGCCAAGATCCACAAAAAATTTATTTCAGGACATGGTTTCTTACAAAATACCAACCCCATCTTTCACTTCAAGACTTGGCTTGTGACTGTCCAGAAGACAACACAGTAGCTAAGCATGCCACATTGAAAGGTACAGGAGAGTTTAGCTTTAAAGATAACGCATCAATAATCTCAGCAAATGGATGGCATGTGTGTATCTAAGGCAAAACACTATTTCTATTAATCTGCTTATCAGCGCAGACATATTGAATCCTGTGTATCTTATGCTTCGTTAACAAAACCATTTTACAACTTAATTTTTCTGTATGGCAGAAAGTATATCACACATCTTCCCATCATCTTTTAGACACACAGACATATTATTTGATTATGGAAAACAGCAAAGCATGAAAGTCAATGGATTTTTCAAGGCAAGACATCTCTCTCTCTCTTTTTTTTTTGCTACGTCCTACATAGCCATATCTATTTATATCTGAGGGTTCTGGCCTCAATGAAACCAGAGAGCTTCTCAAATTACAAAATCAATTCTAATTCAAATATTCATCATGGCATTTCAATTCTAAGAGAGCAGTTCTGGTTAGATCGGTTAACGCTACTCCACGGCTGAGTAAGATTGATGTCAGCTTAATCCTCTTAAAAAAAATCATGATATACAGTAAATTGTACAGTTGCCGAGCAGCAGAAAAACCCCCAAAACACAGACAGAGATGTGTGCTCCTCGAGTGCCTAGTTGTGATAGACCATTATCCCTGGGAAGCTGCTGATGAGGATGGTAAAATATAACATATCCTCAGATTATGATTGTCAGCACCAATTATGGCTGTCATCCATCACAGTTTGTTTGATTATAAAAGTTTTCTGGAGAGTACTTGTGTTAAATTAACACTGTAACAGACATTCGGCCTCAGCGTGGATGTTGAGTATACCGTAAAACGTCTCTCTTCTGATCACCTCTAGGTGAGGTTTTTCAAAATTGAGTGGCTCAGCCTAAATCAGTCTGAGTGAAATGTGAGACTTTCATTCAAAGTGTGTCTGTGTTTATCATCCAGCTCTACAGTGTAGGCTTGCCAGACCTGATGTGTGTCCTGAACACAGCTCCAGTATCCCCAGAGGACCCATGAAAATGCCACACCATGATGGCCTCAGCGAGAAAATGGTGTGTAAATGTGCGAGCATGTACACGTCCGTACCCTCCTCTGTGTCGTATGCAGTAAGTGTGTGAGTTGATCTGTCTGACAGAAAACCTTCCAGAGAACTCTCAGCCATAACTATCCTTTGTCTGGATGACTCTTCTAGATCTATGCCGGGGGTGATGGTTGGAGGAGGGGGGGGGGGGGGGGGGGGGGGGGTTCTTCTTCTTCCCCCTTCTTCCCCTTTGGGACTACTGCATTATTCAAGAGACACTTACTGAGCCTTGCACTTTCTTGTACATCTTTGGCACCAAGCTCGACTTGCCAACCAGTCAAAAAGAAAGAAAAAAATAATAATACAGAAAAACTGGAATCCATCCTTTAAAAATTCATTTGGAGCTCTCTGTCGCTCATCCCTCACCCTCTTGTTCCAATTAACGGGACCGGGATACTTTGAGAACTTTCTATCTATCATAGTTGGGATTTTCATGTGTCAGCTGTTCCGCAGCAAAAGTAAGACACCAATGTTCAACACAAGCATGGAGAATTCAATGCTGGGTTTTTTTTTTCTCTTGCTGTGCTTCAATTGCTGTCTTCTTGCTTGGCAACGCAACACAAACACACACACACACACACACACAAAGGGAACCAAACAGAAGATAGCATCAATGTTTAACAGCCTCTTGGCTTCTGGAGAGAGCCCCGCTCTGTACGAGGTTTCGGCATGGGAATCACACTCATTGTTAGAAGCTTAAAGAAAGCCTTTGCTTTGCTCTAGAAAACCTTTGCCTTCCCTGTAACACTCCCATATACACCATAAGCAATGCTGGTAAGCTTTTCCGTAATCAGAGAATTAGATCCGCCTCAGCGTCTAACCTCCCGTTTCGCCCCTATGGTGCAGAAGGCGTCGGGCTTAATTGCCAAACGTTTCCAGTGCAAAGGAGGGAAACATAATTGTCATTTCCATCTAAACCACAGTGATCAAAGCTCCCTTGGCTACCAGCACAGTAATAGGGATTTTTGCCCACAGCTTGTCCTACTCGTAACAGTCTGCCAGCAAGATTCAGGGTGTAGTAGGCAAGAATTCCTCTCCCCACCAGCTAACTCACAGCATCTGATGATGCTCTTTGTCTAACAAGGTTTCCATGTTCAGAATTAAACAGAATTGTGCAGCTCAGCCAAAGAACCAAAGTCTTACAATATATAGTCTACATATTTCTTTCAAAAATAGTACAAAATATATATACAGGTAGATAGTATGACTACATATAAGTAGGTAACATGCAATTAGAAGCACAATTAGTAGTCTTCCCCTTTGCTTATTCTGTATGACTGCGAGCACGGTGAATCACCATGTTCCAGTACTGTACCGTGGCAAATCAATCTGACATAATGCAGCAGCCTCTTGATGCTGCTTTTGAACTCCAGCCCCATCGAGAAGGCAACGTCTCGCACTGTAACACTGTGTTGTGAAGCTGAAATCTGACAAAGAGGTACCACATACCCAGGGTGAGAATGTCGGTGCGACCGGGCCGGGCCACATGGTGCTGCTGGATGGTCTGGTAGAGTGTGGCCTGGCACAACAGCAGGAAGCCGAGGCTAATCCACATGGCCAGCAACCAGGACATGGTAAGGCCGACTCTGCAGGACGGCACGCAGCAGGGGAGAAACAGGAACAGAGTTGTATTACATCTCCATACATATTTACAACACACACACTGTGCCAAACAAAAGAAACAAAGAAGGATGCTGATATGTCTTCTGATATCACCTAGAAATATTTAGGCCAATATGTCTACTAGTATGATTTATTCAAAGGTATGTGCCTGGGTCTTTTCTTATAACACCAGGAATGAAAATAAATAGAGGACATAGAGACTTGAGGGGAAAAACCCTGCACACAAAAGACTCAAACACAAAGTTAATCTTGTCAATATCCATCTTGTCCAAATTGGCTGTAGTCTGAAAAGGACTTGTGCCGCACAAAAAGAAAATAATGAAATGCAGAAAAAGTAAAATTACCTGCTCTTCGGCAAACTGTTATAATTTTATAATGAGCTTTGCCATCTCTTTATGGAACCTACAGTTCCATTAACAACAACAGCAGCGAGACTGAAGCCCTGAATACTCTAAAAGTTTATCAACGTATTGTATTTCTCAGCACGAACAGCCTTCTTGCAGATTTGTTCAGCGACTGCCTAATGGATGGTGAGGGCCAGCATATGGAGACACGCCTTGGCCCTCATTGAATAATGAGGCTCTCCTCCTTTCCAGGTGTTATTCTCCATTCAAGACTCCGCAGTGGGAAATTTAAAAGCATCACCCCCACCTCCTCTAAACCAAACTGTGGCTTGCTGTGTGTAGGTTCCCTACTGACTGCATCCTATTCAGTGAGACTGTTGATGGCTGTTTGGAAAAATGAATAATCCTTGAACTGATAATCAGTTTTTAGAAGAATATATTTCACCCAAATCACTCACTGCATCTCATTTTTCACTGAGGTAGGTGCTGCCTTTCTGAGTGGAGCTGATGCTCTAATGTGACAGTGTGAATCTAATCCTCCTTTAAGGTTTGATTCTAATACACAACAGAATATAATAGCAGACTGTGAGCTTCAGGGAGTCTCTTCAATATGAACTTCAAACTGAGGAAATTCCACATTTAAATTAGAGGTCTGTAAAGACAGAAATGTGCCATGAAGACAGGCCTGATCCAATTTCCAGAAGGCACCAAAGCCACTGCTTGCTTGTTTGCTCCAACTAGACCACTTTGTGTTTTGATGTGCATCTGAGATTAAAGCCAATAGGCTACTAAATGTTGCCCGTGTGTTCTGCGCCCTCAGTGACATTGAGACTGCTTAATATTCAGCGAAAATTAAGCATATAATTATTAACAGCACATTGTAAATCCCCACCCCTGCACTAAATCCACCATAATCCGCGGTTTTGTGGAAATGTGAACTGGTCCCACAGGGATGTTTTCCTCTGCTTTTATTTAAACCACACAGCATTTCTGTTCGTCAAGCTGGCTTCGTATTCAAAAGAATCGTTGCGCTTGCATGGTTAACTGCATATTGCATAGAGACTCTGAGCAGCTCCCGGCCATCGGAAGGCATTCTTGCCGAAAATAAAATGTGGTTCTTACCAGCAGCGTTTTGCCAGATGTGAAGACGCACGGCAGACTAAATAAAACGAGCAAGCATGGGCAAAATTTGAAAGGAACTTCAGAGGAAAAGAAAGCAGCTTTCAAGAAAACAGAACCGAACTCTTACAGTCGCTTTTGTAGCCTCGTTTTCTCATCGCAAGAGAGCTTTTTTATTTAAATAAAGATCCATCTTGCTTTCCATGCGAAAAAGAAGAGATATTCTAAGCAGTTTACTCTCAGTTCTGTAGTGTCGCGTAAAACGAGACAGGGCAGCTCCTCTATGCGTAATTGGCAAGTCCAGCGTGAGAGAGTAAATGCGGTCGAGGAGTAGAAACACTAGACACACCTGCAGGCGCATAACCGTTTTGTTTCTCGCAGCCTGCACTTCTTCTGCTGTGGAGAGCAACTTCAGCGATGACTCCCAAAACACATACGTGTCTGATTGTCATACAAAAGGAGGTGAGATGACAGGCTCCTGTCTTACTTACATCTTAAGCAGAACTGTATGAAATATCATGCACTTAAAGTATGTATTTCACTATGTCTAGTGATGAATGCAACATATTTGCCCCATTTAAAAATTTGTATTATGTTTTTAGTAGAAGCTGTTTTTCCTATTTCACTACTTGCATACAGTAATTTCATCTTTACTCAACATTTTTCAACAAGCAGTGTTTTGTGGGAAATGTATCCTAAGACACATCAACCCCCCACCCCACCCCACCCAACCCATCCCGTGCCCAAACACCAGAGGTATTCCTCGAAAGTCCCACACCCTTACCTGAGCAGTGTGTTCAGGAGGAAAGGAGCTCAGTCAGAATCACTGCCTGCCTGCCCAGCAGACTCACTCCTCTGTCTTAAATCCATCCATATTTTGAAGCCAGGGACTCCCACCCGAAATTCCAGCCCCAGGTAAGCCGCACACCACACAAAAGGGACTAAAATGCTGCTCTTGTCCCTCAGTGTTCTCTCCCCTGGACCCCCCTGCTGCTCACTTCCTTTTGAAATCCGTGGCAACACAAACAGTCACCAAAAGCAAAACACCAAGGGGTCTAAGTCACAAACTGGCCAGGATTTGAGGGACGGGAGGCTGATCATGTCACTGCTGTATCAGCCACATACGAGCAGATCTCTTGTGCTCTCCTTCCTTCAGTCTGTGTCTCTTCTTCTTCTCCGTCAGTAGAACTCCTATGTTGTGATGACAGGGAGCTAATTTACCCCCCTCACTTGTCGTCTCCTTCTCACGCGTGCAGCGGAAGGCTCCAGTGGAATGACTGCTCTGTCTGCTCTTGGCTGCGTCCCCCCATTGAGAAGCTGTGCTGATAGTGCGAGCCTCAGTCCTCTCTCCAGCGCACTAAGTAGAGAGTCTGTGTCAGAGAGGCAGAGCGAGTGTGTGAGTGAGCGAGCGTGCGTGCGTGTGTGTGTGTATTACAATGTAGCCCAGCTGGAAAGAGAGAGAGAGAGAGGGAGCTGGGAGAGATCACATGTCTTAAAGCAAGACTGCCCACTTCTGCATCAAGACTTCATCAGCAAATTAAGCATGCTTTATCAACCCACCCCTCTTTGCATCCTAACCTCCCATCCACAACGTCAGGAGACACTTTGAATGTGTCTGAGTGTACCCATGTGCACATGCATGTGTGTGAGTTGCAGAGGGTGTGGAGGGAGGATGACTGAATGTGCCTCTTTTAGTCATCACCCTCCAGCATTTGAGGAGTGAGAGTGAAATGTGCTCAGAGCACAGCACTTTTAATAGAAGGCAGAGTGCCTCATCAGGGCTCTGCAATTACCATATTATCCATTACGAGCTGGCTGTGCTCTTTTTACCTGTTTTTGTGGTGATGAGTGGGGATTAGTTTTTACGGTCTGCCCCTTTTGGATGTTTCCCACCACCAAAACAAACTCTGCAGCGGCAGCTGGAAAGAGCCTGGGAGCATCCTCCTGTCACTTGCTCACAAAGTGACTCTGCTGGCTCCGAAGGAAAGACATCCACTGTCCTTTGTATGTGTGTGGGTGTATGCATGTGTGTGTATGCACTGTGCCTGAGCCATGCAGGCAGGTGAAAGCAACCAGTCTTGTTTGTGTGGAGTATGTTTTCCTCCAACACATTTCCTTCCATATGGAGGAGCTCCCCTTTTAACTCATTATACTGTTAACCAGAGATTTACAGTATATGCCAATCCCACGCACCTGCCATGGCTGACTCACTCACAGTCTGACATTTCACAGAAAATGAACCCAAGCTACTCACAACAGTACACAGCTGAGGGGCTGAATAAGCTGGCAGACAGTGAGGATAGTGTTTGTACTGTGGGGGAGTACAGACAGATGAACTTGATGATGAATATCCGAGATAAACTTTGTCTCAGAGCTGTAGCTGCACCCTGTTTTCTTTGCATGCTCTGATTTGTGTGAATACAGTGAGCCCATCCATGTGTGTCTCGGAGAACTATGGTGCAAAATTATCCACTTCCTGATTGGCTGTTGTTAACAAGCCCTACAATTGCTGGTCGCTGTGCCAAGCCACGCCACGGGGCATCCTGGACTGTCTTTGCTGCTGCTACCACCTCTGCTTGTTCTTTACACGCCAGTGTGATTTGATAGCCAGATGTGTACAGCCTCACACAGTTACAATCTGCAGGGGAGGGAGGGGCTGAATCTACAAAAACAGCGTAATAAAAGGGAGGAAGGGATGTGAGGGGATTTATTATTCACTCTGTTGGATTACTCAAAGGGTGATGTGAGTACCTGAGTGGGTAAAATAGTAGCTGTTAACAGAGGTCTCTGTTAACAGCTACTAGGAGGGGGGTAAGAGTGGTGTGGTAGTTGTTCCTGGATTTGTTTTAAGCCATGTGTTGATGTGTTTTTGCCTTTGGACTGCGTCCTTTCTATTCACATAGTTCTGTAATAATCTAATGGAAATACAGTTATGAACGGTGAAGCTGCCATCTGGATCTCTGTTGGGTAAAGCACACCACATGTTAAGTGACCAGATTCACATTAAGCAGGAACTGCAGAGTAATTACCACATTGATTAGTGCTTCTACACTGTCAAGCTATATTTCCACAAAATGGCTTGATTACCAATAAATAGGCTTATTTGTATTTGAGCTTAGTTGTTGATATTTCCTTTTGTAAGGAGCGTTAATAGCATGCACGCTTGAATTTAATTTTGTCTTCAGCGCCTAATGTTTTTATGATCTGTCCCACTGGACTGAGATGAAGGCGTGAAATGAAACAGGCCCACAAACAAGCCTCAGAGGAGAACTTAAGATTGAAGGCATCCAATTACTACATGTTCCTTTCAGCAATGTACAGTACCAACACAAGTCTCATTTGTATCTTAATTTGTTTCCTGTTGTTGATTTGTTGCAATCTCCTATTTTTCATTCTGCGTCAGTCTGAGCAGTGTTGGGAGAATGGACTGGGACAACAGAATTTCACAGTAATTCCGGATTGTTGTCGTGATCCCGCTCTTCCTTGCCTCCCTTCTCTGGGGCTTCCATCATTTCCAAACAGCTGTCGCTGCAGCCCGTGCCAAGACCTAACCACAACAGACCAATCACTGGCCAACTCTGTGTTTGGATCTGGGCAGCCCTGTTAAACAGCAGCGTTTGCCAATATTGGTTTCTCGCTCTCCGTCTTTCTTTCTCATTCTGTCATTCTCTTTCTTTCTGTTTCTCCCTCTGGCTAATAAAATTCTTCCTTCCAGTCTAGCCAACAAGCTTCAATATGCACCCGCTAGCAGTATCAAAATTCCATTTTAACCCCCTCCCCAGCAGCTTTCTGCTTTCATATAAAAAATGAGACCTTGTCCACTATTATTCCCACATACTTCTCAACATTTCTCACTGGAGCAAACCAAGCACTTCTTCATCTGATGAGGGGAGTTGTTGTGTTAGTAAACCTACTCTCTATAAACACTCGCTCCATAAAACATTCTATCCGAGAGAAAGGTAGAGTGACACAGGGAGGCAGAGACAGAAGGAGAGAAAGAAAATAGCGAGAAAGAAGGAAAGATTAAGGCAGGGAGAGAAAATTCATTTGGAAGAAGTATGCAGTGGCAGCTCTTGCTCAGTGGTGGATGGTGAAGGGAAGAAGATGATTAATGAAATGAAGGAGCCTGATCTGTAGAAATAATTTATTTCACATTTATCAGAGGGTCCTTTTTCTGCTTTTGCTCAGACGTGTTCATTACTGAGGGAACCTGGCTTGTCGATTTGTAACAAAGGAATTTTAAGTGTAAAAGGCAAGGTTAGTGGATATACAGTTCTCCACATGTAAACCTCTCAGGCTTTACCCTTTCTCTTCTGTCAGCAGATCCTGTGAGAATAAACGCTACCATGTCTGTGCAAACTCTAAAAGGACGTGATACACACAGTTCCACAAAAGCAAATTGTTATTTCATAGCCATAAACAAATAATTTCTGCTGTCACGTTTCTAATTACTTTCTCATTTTTGTCAACAGGCAAATTCAAGTCAGTTCCCTCCTCTATAATTGGACTATTTTTAATTCACTGGTAGTTATATTTATGTTCAGCAAAGGCAGAAGTAGTGTGACATTATATCATTGTATTAAGTCTTAGGGAGGAGGTTGGGTTAGATACTATGTGTGTTACTTTGTGGTAAATTGCGGTTTGCCTATCCTATCCTATCCATAGCCTGATCCTGACCCAGTCATATTCATATATATATATGTGTGTGTATATATGTGTGTGTATATATATATATCTCCTGTATATTGTCTTGGCATTCAAACCTTAGTTGTCCATCGCCTCATTTGGCGTCTGGGCTAATTCACTAATGACTGGGACTGGTTTATTTCAACTTAACCTGAGTTCAGCTTTTATGGCTGATCACAGTATTTTATCTCTCTAAAGGGCGCTTGAATGTTCTATATTCTCAACTGACACTCACAGTTGTGGAGTTCCTCGTGGTTCTGACCTAGGTCCTCTACAATTTTTTATTTGTATGCTACCACTTGGCCAAATAATCCATCGTCAAATTTCCGTCCACTACTAAAATGTCCACATGCAAATTTTCCAAAAGTTTCACTGCCCAGTAAAGCTGCCTGGCGGATTTTAAATGTTGGATATCTAATAACCTCCTTAAACTCATTAAAGATGGACATAGTATGACACTGTTATACCACTGTAAAAAGTCTTAAGGGTGAGAGATCAAGTTGTATGGATAGGAGTACAAAGCATCTACCTTCAAAACCAAAGATTATTACTTATTCCTTATTATATCCTTATTACTGCCTGGCATGTGGGCATATTTATGCTGATGAACATATGACTAGCACTATAAATCGTGGCAAACAAACACCTGTCAGTCTCTGTATACTGCTCTTTTTATACCTAGCAGCATTCAGTAAGCCATGAGAAGCCACGCTTTTACATCAAATGAGAACATTGAGATTCAGTGTGTTGCACTCAGCAGTTGCCATTCAGTAAATCATGTGTAAATTGTTTACCCAAGACATCTGCTCACTTTAAGACCATTTCAATTTAATTTTAGAAAACAAATTTTCTGTTCTTTTGACATGTTCGGGGTCAGCACCATTTTGCATACTGTATACTCATACATACAACACTGTTGAGAAACAGCCCTGCAGGGAGAAAATATAACCAAATCATCCGCATACAAAAAACATAAAGCTCTTTTGTAAGTCTACTTTGTTTTGTAACGTCCTATACAAATGATAGTTATTATTGTTATTAAATTGGCTTTCACTGGTTCATGAATGTGTATCTTTGAGATAATTTATTACTTATGGCATCTTTGCACTTTAAATGCTTTTTTATGTGTTGTATGGGAAAGCATGTTATTAAATAGTCTGTGTGCTGGTGCCTCTCGACCCAAACTCCAAGGGAATATTACTCGCCACATATTCAATCATATACTGTAGGTAGCAGTGAAAATAAGTTGTGGGGTTTTTGTGTTTGAAGTAGGTCAGAAATTCTGTGCTGGTAATGCGCTGGGACTCACCAGGTCTCAGCAGGGGACGTTTTCTTTCCCATGCCGGTTCAGGATGGAGGAGTAATTGAGCGCTAGACGCCTCTACTCCAGGAGACGATGGCAGCCATGGAAATGTCCCCTCACAGACCAATAAAAATGTCCTGTCCTTCTTGCCGTAATTGGACCAGGGACAGTGGGGTTGGGTTCTGGCCCAAGGAGACCACCTGTGGAAATGCTTTGCTCAATACACCGCTATTAAACTGATGAGACAGGGGACTCTCTGAGAGAAAAAAGCATGATAAAGAGAGTGATGCTGATGAGAACAAGGAGACAAAAAAAAAGACAGAACCCACTTCTTTTCACTTTTCAAATTGGAAAAGTAGCAGATGTGTAATTGCTCAAGGCCTCCTCAGAATGACAGCTGTCAATATTCCTCAACACTACTTAACTGTTGTCAGATACTAATCAAGGAGCCAGTGTAAAAAAAGAGTGAGTGATTCATTTCACTGCTTGATAATACAGATTGGGACTGTGTAGTGACAAGACTCTGGTTTAGAGCTACCATATGCACCTGAATCAAATTTCAAACAAAAAAGGAGTCAGTGAGCCTTTTTGGGAGAATTCTCTGTACCTTGTAGACATCCATAATAAGTTACCCAGCGACAAAATGTATTTCATATTATTTTCACATCCAACTATGAGTGTCGATTTTTAAACCATTAATTAGTTTTTGGTCACCTTGGGGGCACTGCAACAAGCTGTAAACAAGACATCAACATATTTATAAGACCTCATAAAGTTGATATGTTAGAAAATAGTTTTATAATAGTTTTAATAGCATATTTGAACATCTAGCAGACATGGATCCGCATTACCATTCATTTAAAGACTCTCCGTTTAGTTGTGTTTTTGTCTATGCCTGAGGGAAATATCTGTCTCTTTAGCTGCTAAATGCTCCACAGTGTTCACCAGCTAGTCACTAACTTTGTCTGTCTGATGTTTGGCGCTGGGCAGGCAGTGTACAGTGGGTTCGGAGCTTTTCCACTGAAAACAGTTGCCTGCTGTGTATGGAAATGAAAAAATGAAAAAACCAGCGCTGTTGTGAAAAGTAAAAGAAATCTATTTTACCACAAAAGGATTTCATAAAAGAGACTCGACAGTATCTGAGCACTGTTCAGCACAGCACAACACATTTTCTACTGAGTTAAGTTTCAGTTTTTACCTGCCATGACTAAAACCTTATTCTCATTTTTCAGTGACCTAACCTTAGTTGACACAGCCAAACTATACACTTAACCTTTGCTGTTATTATTAACTGAACTCAACCTTTAGATAACATTGTCACGTGATGAACAACAGAAAATGTTTTTAGTTTGTAGGGAACAATGCGCATTGATCAATACTGACACTTTGAAAACACCAATGTAAATGTGCTGGAGAAACATTTATGGGTCTTTAGCTGGTAAATGCTCCACTGTGTTCACCAGCTAGTCACTAACTTTGTCTTCCATTTGGTGCTGGGCAGGTAGCATACAGAGGATTTATTGGAGCTTTTTTTGCCGAAAACAGCTGCCTGCTGCTGGGTTAATGAGAGCGGTGAGAGTGAAGCAAAACAGTAAAGTTGTGGGCACTACAACCAACACAACCAGCTGAAAGACGCTAAAATGCTCTGTGGAGCTGAGGGTAACTGCAGAGTTGTGTGATAATTCTCTGTGCGTTCATCATTACAAGCAACCCCTTCACATTACACATAGTCATTTCAGTCAGACAACTCACATTTGAAATGTTTATTATAGCAGCAGAACATAGTTAGAGTTTGGCATCCAGGCTCCGACCTCATCACTCCCCAATATCTCTATGTAAACATATCTGTGGGGAGCAAATATCTTAAACCCCCTAGCCAGCGCCTGCAGGTGGATGCTGGGGTGGTGGTGGGGCTGAAAGAACAAGCGGCAATACTGATGCAGGGCAGCAGAGGCATTGACAGGCAGAGGGAGAGATGGGAAATTTTGCCACTTAAATAGATGGCCAAATTGGGAGGGTGTGTTTGGTAGATGTTTGTGGAGAGTGAGTGTGTATAGCAGTGCAGTCCGAGTTGACTGCCTGAACTAGCTCGCAGGCGTCGCTCCATTTATTACAGTGTTAATATAAAAATATTGATTAGTCTAGCTTTAAAGCAACACAATTTGTCTTTATTTCCATCTGCCACTTTGATTTGCATTTAGAAATGCAGAAGCAAAACAAAAA
Source organism: Maccullochella peelii (assembly GCA_002120245.1). NCBI lineage: Eukaryota > Metazoa > Chordata > Actinopteri > Centrarchiformes > Percichthyidae > Maccullochella > Maccullochella peelii. The sequence continues at coordinate 126,238 of LKNJ01000672.1, forward strand.
TGAACATTAAAGGTGATTTTAAAAAGCTTCAGAGTCACTGATTTTTACTGTATTAATGTGGACACAGCGTTGCAGTAGGACAGGTTTGATCCTAAACTGACCTGTACAAAAGGGCATGATCCCTTTCAGCAAGACTCACTCTTCGCTCAGGTCATCTTAAAAACACACAAATCAGACGGATTCAATTCCCTGCACAGAGAGTTAGGGAATGTGTGGAAGAATAGACTGAGATAAAAGTAAAAGAGAGAGAAACAAGAGATAGAGGATAGAGAAAAGCTGGCGAGAGATAGAGTGAAACAGGTAAGGCATTCACACTCGCGCCCCATTCAAACATTCATCTGGCTTCTCTCTTCTGCTGCATTCATGCTGAACAGCCAATTCCAGGGCGATAAGCCAGCTGTGTGCTTCTCAAGGTAAGAGAGTGAATAGAGCGGTGCAATCTTTGGCTAATGCTGAGGAGGGACAGAGCCTACACACTGACCTTCCTTACGCCAGCTTTACTTCAGTGGAGGAGGAGGGTTTCATAAAGGTATTATTCCGCTCAGCCACCTTTGACCTGTCTGGCTGCCTTCCATAACGGCTCAAGCTGCCTGTCCATCACTCACAGAGAAGCAGAAAGAGAGGGAGATAAGAGAGGAGATGATTTCAACCTGTGGGAAGGGATTAAACCCTCTGTTGCTTTGCTGTGGAGAGATGGGGAGGAAAAAGGGGGGAACGGACAACTGAGCTGTCAGCCACCTCAGCCGCTGCTGCCACATGTACCGGTGACTCAGCAGGTCAGTGTAATATGGAGGAATTGAAGTGACCTTTTTCATCAGCTATGAGACAAGGGTGTTCAACGTTTTCCCTCTGCTGACAATTATGATCTGTCAAAAGCGGCGGTGAAGCCCTGAGGAAAAATTCAGCCGCCACTGAATGCCAAACACCCAGAGTTCCACCCACAAAGGATTGCGTTTTCCAATACGATTCATTCATTTATTGAGAGGTACTAGAGATGACTCAGCCATACTTGAAAGCAGCATTATAGGGCACACATCTGTTAGAGTGACTCACCAAATGTAGATAATAATGACTGCAATTTTATCCAGGACCTAAGAAGCATGCAATGGCAGAAACATTTCTGTATCCCTTCAGTCGGAACAGGAAATGACAGCCACCATAACAAACATCTATAGTATGTCATAGATGAATCATCATGTGTTATATCACAGGTGTATGTTCTGAATGGTGTGATAGAAGCATGTTTGCCATCCTGAATGCTTTGAACTCTCAAGGGCTATAGCTGCCCTCTACAGACAGTGGCCGTTTTGGATTTTGATGAGCCAGTGAGCTGTAACAACTCACTCCAGCAAAACAAAATCTCCTACAAGTCTGAAAGGAAAGCCCTGCGAGGGAGGCATCCAATTCCACCTTCCTTTCAGCAATCGTCCGCCAGGCACACAGGAATGAAAGAAGCAGGACTGAGAGGGCAAGAAAGCAAAGGAGATTGAGACACACAGACGATGGGGGGGAGAAGTGAGAGAGAAGCAGGCGAAAATGAATGCATGAAGTAGCGTAAGCAGGAAGCGGAGAGAGAAAGAAAGGTGGTGAGAGTACAGGGGGATTTTCTCCTCTCCACTCTGTCCCTTTCCCCCTCTGGCGATGTGGTGGTTATTTACTGCAGCCTCTCCTCTCCCGGTGGAATGGGAGGGAAATGGGCTCTTAACTGGGTTTCCATACATCACCTACTGACACTGATGCTTGTAGTTTTGGAATGCCTGCATCTGATGTTTCCTTTTAAAATCAATTATTTACAGAGTATCCAAAGAGTCTTGCAATTCATCACGGCTAATTGCAGTGCATCACCCCTGTCATCAATCATGTCAGCACCATCTTGTTCTATTTCAACTTTGTTTTAAATGGCGGAGGAAAGGTAGTGACTGTTTCTGACAGTGTGAGCTGTGAAATGGGAGAAAGTGAGCTGAGCAATTTACCTTTCATCAGCCTGAAGCCCATGAGCCATGAAAAGAAATGTCAATTATCAGTAACTTGGATGACAATCATGGTCATTGTTTTGTTTTGTTTTTGATGGTACAAGTAGAAATCGTTGAGGAAAAACTGGAATGTATCTGGTAACCCAGCATGTCAAAAAGTAATGTCCTTGTGTCTTGTGGCCTCGGTATTATGTAGCGCAAACTATGAGACTCCTTCAAATTTGGAAGGAATCTGGGTGCATCTGTAACCCACAGGGTGAACTTATTTCAGGGTGAAATATGTTTAATATTGCAACTGTCCTCCCCAGAAAGAAAAATGTCACCATTGATCAATTTGATTACTTACATTTTACATTTTCCTGACAAGCAACCTATTGTGGTCAGAGGCGAGAGAGATGTGACCTTTTATTAGCATCACAAAGTTGAATTTTGTTTTCAAATTTGACTGCTGGACTGTCTGTGAATCTGTGTTTATTCGAGTAAAATAGCTGTACGTCATCTGCAGTTATGAGTTAGCTGTTAACTGTAGCTAGCAAGCAACATACTCAACAAACGTGTGTGTGCGTTTGAGTGTGTTTGTGTGACAACTCTCTTTCTGCTCTCAGAACTTGCCAGGAACTACAGTTCTGTTTTTTTTCCTATCCTTTTATTCTCTCTCGTCTGTTTGCTAATGAAGCAGAGCCAGAAAGCCTCAAGATAATAAAAATTTTTCACTCCCATGTTGAAACATTTACAACAACAAACACTAGCACGGACGTGGTTCGCCTCAATTTGCGCCGCCTTGAGCAAATTTACATATGTTCGTACCCACTCGTCTGTCTCTGTTGACTTTGTATGCAATCACATCTAAAATCAGTTTCGCTTTTTGCCCGAACAGACCTTTAGGGAGGCGGTCGGTATGTATGGATGGTGGGAGTACAAAGTGTTTGACTGTGACACCAACAGTCAGTGTTGATTTCTTTAAGCTATGACCCTACATTTTCCCAAACCTTAAAGGGACACTTCGGTATTTTCAAACCTGGGCCCTATTTTTACAAATTTTGGGGTCGAAATGACTAATACTTACCATTCGTTTTAGAAGTGGTCCAGTAGATCGCCAGCATCCGCGAACAGGCTGCAACGTAATCCTTTGGGGCAACTGCGCCCGTAAAAAGTCCATCCACTAAAAGTGCTTGTTTTTGCCACTGACAGGCTCAGATTGTTATTCAAAATGTCTGACAACATTATGGAAAGGATCCCTACAGAGACAGACCATTTGTTAAAGAGTAAGATCCTTTCGTCTTCCTGCAACAACCCTCGCGAGAGGGCGAGACTTTTCCTTGAGTGAGACTTTGTGTTTCTGGTTAAAGAAAAAGGATCTTACTTTAGTTGTAAAGGGCCCTATGGGCCCAGGTTTCAAAATACCAGAGTTTCTCTTTAACTAAGTTGTTTTTTAGCCACGACCATGATCTTTCAGCAACCTTATCCAGGTAGTTTTAGTTGCCTAAACGTATCCTAACCTTAACCCTAGAAGCATCACTGTAACCCTAACCCAGAATACACACATTTGTTTTGAAAGCCAGTGAGAAATTACCTATTTTTGGTTCTGTGGGTATGATGACTTGTTGGAAACAAAGGGCCTAGCTGGAATCCAACCAAGTTTCGGTCACAGGTTAGTCGTCTTAGGCTTTGTTCAGACTGCAGGCAAATCAGATTTGTTTCTCAAATCAGATCTTTCAGACAGACTGTCCGCACTGTTATTTGCAAGTGAGTTGAGTGATTTGTGTGTTCAGACACCACCAACAGGTCAAGTCAAGTCATGGTGCAGAACTCCTAAGTCGTTGAGTTTGTCCGGTGTACAGGTATACAGCCGCTCTGATGCACTTCCGTCACTATGGATTTGACGTCGCCGTTGTGTGTCGCTTTGCAGTTGACGCAAAAGACACTTCTGAAATCCGGTTTGAGCGGCCAGAGTGTCCGGACTGAGACTCATCTGTAGAAATCCGTTTGGCTTAGTGTATTGTGGCTTAGAGCCAATTTGCAAAAATCGCATTTCATGTGTCTTTTTGCTGCAGACTCTCTAATATCAATACAATCTGGATATGCCAAAAAACGGATTTGAGCTGGCAGTCTGAACAAAGCCTTAGACCATTAGGCCACAAGGACACCCCAGCATGCAAATTCCTTGCGTCTTGAGTACTGTGTAGCACAAACTAATGTGACCCATGAAGAAGTTCCTCCATTTTGAAGGGAAGCTGGGTGCACCTGTAGCCCACAGGGTGGATTAAGTTGTCATCCAGAGTGGAAATATGTTTAATTTTCTCCTCATTGTGCCTGTCCCCCAGCAAGAGCTTTCACAGCCTGATTGCTTTTACATGAAGCTAATGAAATATGATTGCATTATGAGGCAAACCAATAAATACATTAACCTTTACAAATCAAAACATGTCATCTCCTCCTAGCTGTTGCTGTTTGCCCAAAATGGTTGGATTAAACAAAAACATAATTATCCTCTTTCATTTGTACTGGGCTGTCCAACTTATTGAGTCAGTGGACCTGTTACTCCTGTCTCTTGAATTCGAAATAATAGAAATGCTCACATAAAATCTGTTTATCTCCCCATTATTAGAGAGCAAGGATGCTTTTTTTTAAATTTAAAATGTCACAGACTCTTACATGTAGCACAAGCACTCAAAATACATCCTAGCAAGCAATATTTTCCTGGAATTTTGCATGTACATGACCTTCTTCGCACTCATTATTTCATTCAACCTGGATTAAATTCATGTCAATATCTTCGGAGCAGATCGAGACAGACCGAACAGGAAAGCAGGAGGTGGGGCTAATATGTAAAAGGCTGTACGAAGAGAAAATGGGAAGTAAGAGCAAGGTGAATGATGGCAAGATGATCAATGGGACCGAGATGAAGACAGCAGCAAAAGATGGGGAAGCAAGAGGGAAGGGGAGAGAGGTCTGATTGACAATTTGCATCCTCTTCAGAGGGTATCAGGGGACATGATTGAATCCAGTCAGGCTGAACCCATTAGGGGTGCGCTGCTGTCGGAGGCCGAGCAGAAAGCCATTCACAGGCACCCGGTACCTGCTCTTCACTGGTCTCCATTTATATTCATGCCGGGGCTGAGTTATTGAGGAAGAAGAGTGTGAGAGAGAGAGAGAGAGAAAGAGAGAGGGACTAGAGTGGGCCTCGTCCAGTCATCCATTTGCTATTTGTGAGCCATAAAGTTCTTACCCGCTGCCAAGATCGCTCACTTAACCTGTGCCCGACTAATCCTATTTGCATGTGATTTTCATGGGTCAATATGTCTATAAATTGGATTCAAATTGTAGACATGTAACATCTCAAACCACTTAAAAGCACTAGGGGAAAAAACATTTAAAAGCTCGGGAGAAAATGCAAAGGACATTTGCATTTTAAGCAGTTTAACGTGTCTCTTCTCATTAGCCTCCTTTGACAATGTTGCCATAACTGAAACCTATCTGGTGCATTTTCTTGGGAGATAGCCATGTGACACATCTTGGTTGAACTGAGGCTATCATTTTGTTGAAGGTTTTTTCTTTGTACTTCTCAGCAGATCCCTGGGCGTGATGAGAGCAGCGGAGATATAACACACTTGAGGGCGTGATAAGCCGCAGTGGCCGAGGGGCTGTTGGGAACGTTTCCTCACATCCAGACAGCTGATCCAGAACAGCCTGAGAGTTTGACTAGGTGACAAAGGAGGTGGAGTGTTGTGGAGAGTCTTCCACATGTCGCCATTTATCTCACAAACACAGCACATATGCCCAAAGCTACAATATTGCAGCAGCCTTGGTTTGTACCAGCCAGCTGTCAAAACGGAGAAGGTGGAACCACGCCGACAGACTTCTCTTTCTTCTCAAGAGTAAAAATCCGGAGTTAGTAGAGAAGATTTCATCCTTTTTTATGAATACTTGGATTGGACCTTTTGTTATGTTCAGCAGTTGTGTGTGACTCAGAAGTAAGTAGGAACACTGTGGCATTTGAAAACAGTTACATTCATATTTTAGTTTGTACCTTAGAAGTGCACTCAGTAAGACGCCAAATTGCCTCTTAGGTTGTTTTCATAGAAGCTGCCATGGCGCCACTGATCCAGTTTTTATATATTTGCTCCTTGCTTTGATGTAATTATCATAACACAAATTTGATAAGTCCATTTGGAGCATTTTAAGAATCCAGCTGTAGCTCAAACAATATTTAAAGTCATAAACATGAAGGTCATTTGAAGGAGAGGTTATTGGTTGGATACACGTACTCTTGGGACTACTGTGGAGTGGATTGGCTATAGAAATATAGTCTTTTCCTTTTACTGTACACGTAGCAATACATCTGTTCCTAATGTGACTGTCTGTTTTTACCTCTCATTGTCTCTCTCTCTCTCTCTCTCTCTCTCTCTCTCTCTCTCTCTCTTAGTCTGTCTCTCGTTCCCCCCTCTCCTGCCTCTTCCTCTGTGTCCCTGAGGTTTAAAATAGTCACAGAGGGATCATGTTCGAGTTATGAATGTCCCAATTAGCAGGAGGTGGAGGGAGAGGGTCTTGAAAGTGGTACTCAAGTGACTGGTGCAAAAACATTGCCAGGCCATAGTTTTTATTTAGGCAGTCTTAATGCAGGCTATTGACTTCTCAATGAGGACCAGGATTAGGTCAAATATACTTCACTCACTAATGCATGCCTAATGGTTCTACTATAGATTAGCCATAAAAGTGGATGATCATAAATATTGCTGGATTTTAAAACATTTATGAGTGAAATCCAATGCCCTGCTCCCAAAATTGTGAGTCACTAAGCAGCGGCGCTGGATCCAGATATATGCTTGACGTTAAAAAGAAGTGGAAAATATTTGGACTCAGCACAACTACATCGATTCCAGCATCATTCAGTATCACTCTACAATGTGTTATTGTTTTGGTTGTTTTGCAGTCAACTGTGTGGCACTTTCTCCAGCTGGCATATTAATAGCAGAATGATGATAGAGGAGGAACAGTGCGTGTTCAGGCTTCCAGAGTTGACATGTTCATGCTGGATTGCCATGGTTACTTCAGTTTCTGTGACACAGCTGCTGACAAGTGCCTGCTTCACCTGTCACAAGCTCATCTGTCACCTTCGACCTCTGGCAGAAATTCAAGCAAGGGGGCTGCTGAGCACAATCTCTGAAATCCCAGGCAGTCAAACAACACTGTCGACGCTGTATGATATGCTTTCAGATTGAAAGTGAGAGTAAAAACTACAGAACATGGCAGAGTTGCAGTCAACAAGAATTTCCTACCAGTTGTGGTTTGACAACTCGCTGGTGGTGAGAGTGAAGAAAAACCAACATGATGAAGGCTTAAGATGATTTCCCACCTATTTGTTTCATCAGGTACCTGATGAAGAGTCAACTTGAGCTCGAAACCTTGTACTCTTTCTGAATGAATTAAAGAAGAACTGTTTCTGAAAGGGAGCATTCTACAGTGTTGCAAGTCCTTGTGAAACAGATAGGATCTATTTTTGGACTCAGCACCTGGACAGAAAAGATGTGCGTGTGTTTCACACCTAACCTGTTTGGTTCTTTTAAGACAAACTCTGGTGCGTCTGCCTTGTGTAGTATAGTTCATTTAGACTGTAGAGGAGAACTGAACTGACCATACTGAATCACCACAGTCTCTAAACAAATCAGTAGATTTTAGCAATGGAGCTCCTCCTCACTAGTGACTGAGAGCACCGTTGTCAGCTCAGCCATAATGCACGGTACATACTTCCTCGTTTCTCGTTGTTAAAGCTTATTAAAAGACAGTGAAAGCCAATCTGAGAACTCAGACTTAGGCTGAGCTATTAACCTTCATGTGCAGTGAACTGAAGGCTGTATGGACGATGGTGCATACGTACTGAAGTGCATTTGAACGGTGATGCGTTCACTTACTGACGTACGTACTGAAGTGCGGTGATGCAACAGCTCAGCTTGGGGAAAAAAGTGAACAAACAAACATAAACAGTGACTACCAATCTTTGAAGTGAACTGAACAACATGGTTCGAGTCAGCAAAGTGATTTGTGATTTCCACCGCTTGTAAAACTATGAATCGAAATCTGGTGCAGACTAAACAACTAGACCTAGACCGCCTGAAAAAGAGGGTCTTGGTCCGCTGGGTCCAAGAAGACTCTGGTGTGGTTCATTAGTGGTGTGAAAGCAAATGATTTAATGATAGTAGAGATGCGATCCTAGCATAAATTCAAAAGCTAAACTATTATTAAATCCATCTGCTGATCATGAACTATGAATGAACTAAGAAAGCGATCTCCCAAACTCTTCCAAAGCAATGTGTAGCCTATATTTAAACAGGATCATTTTGTAACCATGGAAATACATATGCGTGTCAGCACACGAGTGCATGATGCATCAGAAACTGAACAATAGTTCAAACAGATGTGTGTGGACCTTGTGTCCTACTTCATGTATTTCATCAGTTTCTCAATTCAAAATTGAGTGAAAAGAGTGAAACATAGCGACCACACAGTAGTTTTTCCCCCATGATATTACTGTCCATCACTATTTCTCATATACAAGGTCCTGTTGCAATCTCGACAAATAATGCTCATAATGAGTCATTTTTTGCGAGCTCACTGTGACTACTAGAGAAGATTAATATACTCATAAGGCGCACTGATGTGCTGTGTGACTTGCTGTTTGTCCCTGGAATTTGATTTCCCCGTGTAGGTCTATGTAGCACTGATGACGCACGATGACAGTCACCAAAACTGTTCAATGAATGAGTTACCTGACAGTGCAAACCCCTCTTGGTTAGTCTGTAAATAGCAAGTGCAAACACAAACTGGACCAGACCTAAAAGTCCCTTGGTCTGGACCAAATGAACTACAGGTGTGAAAGCACCTTCAGATGGAAAAGTATTGTGCGATAGTTCTGCTGTTTTAGCTGCATGTCTGTTGCATCTTGTGCAGTCACTGGCAAGATAAGAGGCTGCAGCCGTCTATGTATCATCAGAGAATTAGACATGTTCATTGCATACTTTCTCTTTTTATTGAGCTATGAATCAATTGCTGACTCATATTAAGCACGTTCTGCTATCTATATCAATCTTACCTCTCACTTTTCTGCTGCTGATCTCATCTTCATTTACTCGTCCTGCACATTATTCCTGCAACAGATAAATGCATCTCTGTCTCTTCTTCTCTTTCTGTCTCCCTATCTCTGTTTTACACACACCAACAAGTACCTGCGCACATGCCACAGATAACACAAAACAAAAACAAGAAACAGTTGGTTTAAACAAGCGCTGCTCTTTTGTTCCCTGCCGTGAGTAGGGTCAGGAAGAGGTTGGTAGTAGATAGCGTGTGTCCAATGGATCGCTGCTCAGGAGTCAATTAAGTGGGGTCTGTGCAAATGAACAGAACAAGGGTGTAATCAGCTCCAATCTCCCACTAAGTCCTGCCTCCTGACTCTATCTATTAAAGCATGCTGGTAAATTGACTGCTCTGGACTTTAATGGGATGAATCTTAAGTGGTGGAGGTTGGTGACTGTTAAGAAACATGGTCCGGCATTTTCAGAAGAGGCAGATAATAACAGTAAGAGAGACGTGGAGAAAAGATACAGAGGCATTGAGTATGCCGGCTTAATGAAATGAGTTTCTGGGCATGGTCTGCTCAGATAACCTCCTCTTTCACTACATCGCATCAGCATTGGCATTATGAGACGGAGCAGGGTGCGTTACAAGCGTTTTTAATTAATTAACTTCCCGTAGCCACAAACACAGCTTCAGTCTCTCCGTGCCACCGCACCCAAACACTAATCCAGGAAATCCGTGCTGACAATCCTCTCAAATCAGCCCTCTCCCCTAAACGTTCATTTCCCCCGCCCATTTTACTCGTGGAAATCCACTGGTGACATTTTAGGTCAAAGATGATTTCCCAAGTGTGATTTAGCTGCCCCTCCTCTACATGTGAGCAGATCGATGAGTCCACCACAACACTACGATGAGAGGCGATGACATGTGTTTACTGTTCACTACCTGCAGTTTACCAACCAACTCACACCTCCTTCTCCCTATAGATACAGTCATGGATTACTCACCTACTGCTCTGTATATATAATGCACTGCCCCTGGGCAAGGATGGATATTGTCTGCTGCTCTTAGAATAATTTCTGTATATTTATGCAACATGAGGTCTGAATAATTATCCTACATAGACATAATGTAGCATGTCATTACAGGTAACTTTCAAACCACTTTCTTCCACTTCCCTCACCTCCAGGACAGTTGGACTGCCCATTTCCCCTGTAAAAATAGCTTAAAAACTAAAACAATGAAAGCCTGACCCCACACTGTGTACCAACTGTGACATTAGAAGTGAGTAAAACTTTCAAATAAAATATGTCTGCCTTGTTCCTCCTATATTTCATTTCAGTGGTGTTCTGTTCAGTGAGCAGTGCAATAAAAGTTTGAATCATTTTTAAAGGCCTGTAAATCGAATCTGTGGATTGGACACCATGGGGAAAAGGGGAAGAAAGGGCACAGTCATCAGCAGGCTGCGAGATATTAGAAGCTTCTCTTATAGGAAGGCTCGGGGCTTCTGTCAATGTCAGCTGGCACAATGGAGCTGGATCTGGGCTGGAGTCCTTTCATTGTTATTTGGTTCAGCCTATGTTCTTATTCTTCTCCGGCTAATATCCCCAAAGAAATGGAAGGTTCTGCTGTGTTGTCACGGGCATGTCTGCCATGAAGTGACCTGCATAAAAATACAGAACATGCATATACAGTACATGTTTGCAAGTGTGTTTACACTCCTGCGTGACTTCTCAAAAGACTTCCAATTCGTGACCTTAGAATTATACGGATATAGTTATATATAGATGAGTTATTTACATGAAATGGTTTTTAAGTTATTAACATTTTGTGTGGGTTTATTTTCAGTTTAATCCTTTGTTGGCCCTATAATTAGAAAAAAGAAAAGGTTAAAAGAGAGCTTTGCCGTGTATCAGTTTTGCAATCTAGGATGTGAAAACTCTGAAGCTCAGTGTCTCAAAACCACTCTGAATGCTGACTTATAATTCCAAGGTCACAAGTTCTTTACATGTATCTTGTCTCATAAAGCACCCTAAAAGATCTGACAAGAGGGAAAACAAGTTTAGTGTGTGTTCATCACCCGTTTTCACACTGTAAAGGGCCGTTAAACAATAAGTAAAGCAACAGTGCAGAAACATTAAGACGTATTGAGCCCGTCTGTGTCAGACTCGTGTACATGAACCCCATAGGATCCATCTATCTGTTACCCCAGCTCCCTGATGAGCTGTGCATCTCCGACCCAATAAAAAACTCACGGAGCTCCGCTGACAGCTCTGGGCTGCAGAGGGCTCTGATCAAAAAGAGCTACAGCCATTCTAATAGCCACATCTCATTGCATTATATTTCACACAGTAAATATGGCATCAACCTGTCAAGGCCCAGTGAAATTTAGGACGCTGAGCCGGCAGCCCCATTTTTTAACCTAGCCGAAGCTTTTCCATGTAAAAACAGGACAGAGTGATAGATTTATGCTCACCTTGGAGAGAATGTTTGAAGCAGCAGCTTCATGGAGTTGACATCCTTTGTTGACCTGCTATACTCTGAAAACCACGCCCACTGGAGGGGAAAATAACGGCACCGCAATTTGCAACCAAGGGCTGAAATGCAAAATGCCTGTAGCTAGCTAAAAACATTAGATTTCAGCATGTCAGAGGATCATTTTAGCACCCAGAGAGGACAAACTCAATATTGTCGCTCTATCTCAGTGTCTCTTCTCAGGCTGAGCTACTGTAGTTAGCTAAGACACTTGCAAACATGATACTGCATAGCTTTCTGATTTAGCCACATTCCACTACACAAGTTGCATACTGTCAAAATGCTTTGGCTTAACTTACAGCAGTATAGTTAGCCTAAAACTGACATTTGGATATTTGACTAAATGCTTGGTGCTCACATACGTAGGATTACTGTGTGTCTCAGGGTCCCACAGTGTTCCCATTCTTCCTGCTGATGCCTCACGTCTNTTGCTGCACCTGTAGACACACTGAGCGTCAGGATCCCACAGTGTTCCCGTTCTTCCTGCTGACGCCTCACGTCTGGATCCACTTTTGTCGTTTTAAAGGTTCAGTTTTTGGGATCGGCAGCTTATAAAAACTTAGTTCTGGGTTCTTGACCCTGTTGGTAGTGCGTCCTACCACACAGCAGCTGTTAGCCATGTTTCTGTTGTTTGCTAGCAGACCGAAGTGACAAGGAGGCGCCTT
>LKNJ01000672.1:138491-239571 GCA_002120245.1 Maccullochella peelii
GCAATACAAAGTCAATGGACAGCGATGAATTGTTCTCCCCTCTGGTGTGGGTGGGACTTAAATGTTCTCTGTCTCTATGTAAGGTCTTCACATGTCAACATGCCATAGGCACACTTAGAAGCTGTAAAACAATTTGTTGCAAATTGAAGCCATGGTTATACAATCATTTTGTCTACACTTGGATTAATTTGAGGCTTTTGTTACTGTATGATGACAAGGACATGTGGCCTTGAAGAGCGCATGTAATTCTGTGCTGTTGTTGCCTTTGAGCAGTTAGCACCAGCTGTTTTGTTTTATTTTGAGGAGAATTGATTTGAATCTTTATACACCCCACAGCGCCCTCTTTTTATCCTTTGCTTTAGTGGCAGCCCAAAAATTTTTCTTCTGTATTTTTCTGTGCTATCATCAGTTCTGATCTTTTTCTTGCCTTTTTTGGCTGCAGAGGCAGTCATAGCAGATATCGAGGGCATAAGCAGATAACCAGATAATCCCACTTCAAGCTTCATTCCGGTGAGGTAGCACACAAAGTGTTCAATTGTCTTCAAGAGATGCGGCTCAGAAAGAATCCAGCTGCTCCTCTGACAGCTTGGCTGACACAGCCCTCTAGTCTGAGGATGGTGTTGTTAGGGTTCATTTATTGGTCAGGACTTTACACACATACAACACTCCTTTCAGAAACCTTAAGCAAGTCTCTGTGGGATCAGAGTTGATACTACGATGTATCATACTTTTCCAAGGAACACCAACCATGCATTTTAGAGCTGTACTAGTGAAAAATTCTCCACTGAAAATATTAAAACCCTGGCAGTGAGGATCTAATGATTTCTCAATTGAGCTGAAATCAGCCGGTGTTATCCTTTAATGGAAGCCGTGAGGAAAGCATTTCTCTAATGAGGCAGTTGGGCTGGAAAAGGGAATGATGGAGGGTTTAGTGAGGTGTGCTGCACTTTGTGGGAGTCTGGTTAGAAGTAGTGCTTTTAATATAATCTTGTATGGAAATAAACAAGACTGTAAAATATGAGACTGATAGTTTTCTTTGGCGGAAACACCCCATTAATTAAGCAATTGCTATATTTTCCATCTAATCATAGTTTCTATCACTTCAGCGAGTGTTCGATTCTAAATTTTTTGTCCTCCCTTTTTTCAATAAAACTCTACAATATATCAGACAGTGCTGAGCTAGGAGTGAAAGAGCCAAACTGATTTCATTACTCGCAGAGAGGATATGACAGGCCGAGGAAATGCCACTTTAGGAATCCCACGGGTGCCCCGTGTTCTGCCGCCACGCACCCTGCACACTTAATGGAATCTGTGCACTTCTGGTTTCCATATCAGTGGAGCTGAAATGTCAGAGGAGTAATATGGACATCCCCTCCTGACACTGCAGACTTAATTAAAGATCCTGGACACATCTCAGAGATACCAAGAGAAAAAAACAATAAGGTGATGGGGATGCTTAGTTTCTGTGAGGGTGGCATGTTCTTCTGTCACATGGCAGTTGTAAAGGTGGCATTGTACATGAGTAATAAGCCAATGTTGTGTTCATTGTGTCACTAATGATGTCTGAGGGACACTTGTTGCTGTTGTTGCTGTTCTTCATCTCATTTAAAAAAAGAAAGGTTTGACATTTTGGGAAATACTCTCTTTCACTTTCTTGGCGAGAGTTAGATAAGAAGATACCACTCTCATATCTGCACGGTAAATATGAAGCTCCAGCTAGCAGCCGGCTAACTTAGTTTAGCACTAAGACCGGAAACAGGGCGAAACAACTAGTCTGGCTCTGTCCAAAGGTAACAAAATCCACCTACCAGCTCCTCTAAAGTTTACTAATTACCGCATTATATCTCATTTGTTTAATCTGTACAAAAACAGGTTTAAAAACGACAAATCACCAATTTACAGATGGTTGTGTCTGACTATTTCTTGGTCAGGAGCAGTAACTTACTGGAGTTTCCACTGGTTGCCGGGCAACAGGTCGTAGGCTAGATTTTGTTATTTTGTTTAAATGGCTCTGTCCAGGCTAGCTGTTTCTCCCTGTTTCCTGTCTTTGTGCTAAACTAAGTTAGCCGGCTGCTAGCTGGAGCTTCATATTTACCGTGCAGACATGAGATCTTCTTATCTAATTCTCTGTAAGAAAGTGAAAGAGTTTTTCCAAAAATGTCAAACTTTTCTTTTTTTCAATGCGATGAGGAACAGCAACATAACTTGAGACTTTTGTGTCCCTCAAACATCTCATGTACAATGCTACATTTACAACAACTCTGTCCAGGCTAACTGTTTCTCCTTTTCCAGTCTTTGTGCTGATCTTAGTTGAGTGCTAATGATAGCTTCATATTTAGTGTACAGGCATGAGTCTTATCTTCTCATTTAACTGTCTGCAATAAAGTGAATAAGCATATTTCCCAACATGACACATTTTGTCTTTCCTTTAAATGTGACATGCAGTACATTATATTCTGTGCAAGCTTTCAAGCTTCAGCACTGAAAAATAACTAAGAGTAGAAAACCACACCAAATTCATGAGATGTACCTACGCAGTTGCAAAATGGACAAAGTTACTGCCTGGTATTTAAAATAATAAAAATGCATGAGCTGCCTCTTCATGCCATCTGTACACAACCTGGTTGTGGTTCACATTGTGGCCCTAGACTGCAGAATATCATTTATAGACTCATCCAGTCTCATCCGATCCAATCCTTTTTTGTGTGCATGTGTGTTTCAAAGCTGAAGGCTGGGAGAGATGGAGCAGCAGCAGCGGTTTTAGGTTAATGTCGGGTTTAAACATGAATCGAGTCCAGAGATAAAGTTGAAATCGTTTTTAGATTGCAGAGATTTTAGTAGGCTACATGTTTCTGATACTGTTCATCTGATGTATTGATCTGGAATAAGCTCTGACTGAGCTGGCACCTTGTTGTTAAATAGCAGCTTCAAAGAATAGATAAAATAGTTAGCCTCTGGTGTATGCATGCTGGCTATCTCTCTCTTTTTCTTGTGGGACTGAGTTTTAGCCAGGCCCAGTATTAGAGAGATGGATGGCTGACCAGCTGCTGGATACTGGCTGCACTGCAGTAAACACCCCAAGGTTTGTATACACTTAGTGCCAGCTGATGAATTTGCAGCTACCATTGATATTCTTCCACTCACAAATGCCAGTATACTGGAGCACCTTTCAGCATATGTTGGGAGACCAGGAATAGTTCTGACCTAGTTGGAGCTTCTGTACTTCACCATCAAACTTCTATCTCCCTCTAGATTCTGGGTTCCTATGTACTGGATACCAGAGCCAGATATCTTCACTGACTTTACCCTGTAAGTTTTATGCAGTTCTCTTCAATAAGTAATCAGGTTTAACTGGCTGTAGTTAAGCTTCCATAATTGTGCCCAATCAAAGCAGGGCATTTAAAGCAATTGCACCGTAGGTCATGAATCAACCTCAAATACTGAGCAATACATGCTTCTTAAATTTGTTATCAATATTTGAAACATATTTATATAATCACTGTCATACTGTATATTGTTTAGCAAGTTAGTAAATGGCTAATAATATAATACAGGTTTTTCCTACTATTGCCAAAATTTCTTTTGATGAGAAAATACTGCAAAATTGAAATTATGCATTATTATATAAAAACTGTTTTCCTCATGCACTCCACAATGTGACTAAAGCCAATGCACCTAATGTTGTTTTTCATTACTTTCTGATGTGGATCGAAAGATCCCCATGCAGTTCTGACTATTGATTGACAAGCCGGAGGTTCTAAGAGCTTTGACAAACACATATAAGTGGAAATAATCCATGCTGGCCACATTGAGGGAAGTGTCCATTTATATAGATGAAGGTCAGTCAATCGATAGTTGGTATTAAAACAAGAACCACAAGGTGATGCTTTGTCAGATCAATGTGCGAGCAATCTAACGGCCACAAAGATCTGACCTTTTCAGTGAAATTCTAAATCTCCTTGGATCACTCAGTGCCTTTTTTTGCCTGCTTTTAGCTTTGAACAAGTTCTCTGTAGGCATCAATTTTATAAAATATTTGCTAGAAGCATATTCAACATGCTTAAACATTCACATCAAAACGCACGGATAACAATCAAGATGAACTTTCAACAAAAGAGATGAATTATTCATGAATCTTCCATGTAGCTGTTAGAACGCTGTTTCATGAATATGCTATAAGCTAAAGTTACATGTCACAGAAAAGGGTTATTGTTTCAGTTGTCTTTATTTTTGTTGTCAATGAGAGGGCTTCTACGCATGATAGCAGAGTAACATGGACAGCTCTCCACCAACTGCTCTTGTATGTTGCAGTTTGAGTTCAGCACCACGGACAGCTCCCACTGTCTAATATATGAAGTGGCCTGCGCTTTCTCTTCTCTGTGTTGCTGTCATGGCCTGTTACATGACCAAACACCGTCACCAGAGACCTTGTAGCTAACCTTTAGATTTCTGCCTGTGTCCTTGCTCAACTGGAACACTTTGGCCTTGTCTTTGCATCTCTATTATTGTGACCTTCCCTCTGTAAATACAACAAATGTTTGGTGGACTGCACCTGAACTCTTGTAAGATGTTAAGTTGACAATTTAACACAAAAAACCAACAAACTGCTGTCCAACTGAGACATTTAACCAAGATCAGTTTATTCCTTTCATCTGCAGATCTACAAAAGGTCAACCATGCTTTTATCTTTTCACTTTATCGACTTCACTATTGCAAAGCACTTTATTCTGGTATCAGCAAGGTGAAACAGCCAATCAGCCTGCAGCGAAGTCAGCTGGTCATCTCGACCCGCTCGTTTTTTTATGTTTTCGCCGTTTCATTAATACTAGAAATGCATCTATAGCAAGTAGCTCACTATCACTATCTTCATTCATATTTTAAGATGCTAGAAATTATATTCAGCTACAAATAAAGCCTGAAAAGCCAGCAGTTAGGATGGAAGTACAGAGAGTCGTTGCTATGGAAACGATACACTGTCTCGTCTAGTTGCATTGGTGTAAACTGACAGGCTTGAGAAGGTTGCAGATTGGAGTATTGCAAGTTGCAAGTTTCAACGTGTCTCGTCGCAAATCTTTGGTCTGAACTGGCCTTAACTCGCACTAAGAGAAACGACCACATCACACCAACCCTTGCAGCTCTTCACTGGTTACCTGTGAGTTTGAGAATTGATTAAATTATTTAAAAGATTGTAATGCTTGTTTTTAAAGCCTTGAATGGTCTGTGATCTGCTAACTCCCTATGAGCCTGATCGCTGCTTGAGATTTAGTGTCCTCTTTTAAATCTCTTCTTAAAACTCACTTACAGCTTTTTCTTAACTGATGGTATTTGTTGTAACTATTTAAATTATTTTATCTAGTTTTATATTTTATGTTTTGGATTTTATTGACTTTTATTATTTGTTTTCACTGTAAAGCACTTTGTAACTTTGTTTTGAAAGGTGCTATATAAATAAAGTTATTACTGTTAATTGTCTGGTGACATATTTGAGAGAATTCCAAAAAAAAGCCTAAATATAAAATGTCTATGCTCGTGTGTGCTGTGAATTCCAGTCTCCTTCATAGCACCGCAGCCTTGTCTGATTCTGATTCACTGTCTTCGTAGACACTATGAGTCACACAAACAAGCCCCCTGCAGGTGTTTTCACTCCCGGGTAGTTTTCAGTGAAATCCTTAATACACTTATTGTGATATAGCAATGTGCAGGTTTTGTCTACCTGTGCTGCATAATGTATTAAATGCATACACTTTTGTAAAGCAGATAGAAGCCTTGGCTTCCTAACGGCTGCTACATATCATTCCGGATAGATATTCAAATTTCCTTGTGGAGTTCTCAATCAAATGCTAATTAAGTTGTTCTAAGGACCCTAAGGCTTGTAGTTGAGAGAAGTGTTATGTTGTGGATACCTCATGTAAATGGCCAGTAAGTAATCTGGAAAGGTGAAAAGAGGTCGTGAAGTTGATGTAAACCCCAGGTGTAATGCCTGCTGGAGCGATAAGGCCCTGTTTGTTTTTCTCCTCCACTGCAGTAAGCTAAAAATTGACTGGCACTATCTTAGCCTCTGGCGATTATCTGACGTGCCAGAGGGTTCATGCTGCAAAGACTAATTAGTTTCATTAACTTGCACTCAAGATAAAAAACAATTGCTTTCATGTAATTGAAATGCTGATTTTCCTATCCCTCAGCTCTCCCCTCGCCGCTGCCTTGTCTCATTCTTCTCTGGATGCCATGTCTGTACCCCGACCTGCCCTCCGCCTCTGTACTTTAGGTTGATCTCACCATCACTTTTTTTTGCTAATTAATTTCACTATGAACTAACACTCTATCAGGTTTGCGAGCTCCTGTGAAAATTGCTCCAGTTCCTGAGTGCTTATTTTGGGGGTGTCACATTCCATTTGCTGATCTTGGCAGCTTCAGAAACAAAACTGAAACTGTGTATTAGTATGTGCGAAAAAAAAAAAAAAACTCACAATATTAGGAACTTATTCATGAAAATGCCAAGCATAGCAAAGCACCCCTCGTCATGCACAGGCTTGTACAAATCACAAAAAACTGAAAATAATATCTAAGTTGGTCATCTGGCAAATCAGATTTTTTTTCTTTATTCTGATGAGATAAACGTTTGTGATGTTTTGTTTATCTCTCTACAGAGAGAGCTTGTCGCTCAAACAGCTGGAGTTTCTGTTTCACTGTTCAATTGACATAGCTTTATGTTCAGTCACCATTTGTTTATTAATCAGCAAGCAGACGCTTCCAGATGTGAAAATGCCACAGATTGTTAATTGAATCAACAACCACGTTATTGTCATATATGATCACAAGTCATTATTGTCACTATTATCGTCACCCTTCCCCACCCCAGCTAGCATCTCCATCACTAATCAGCATCATCATTAGCATCTCCATAATGAACAACAACAGCAATAAAAGTTGCAGGATCCACAGCAGCAATAACTGAGACAGAGACTGCGTGGTAGCTGATGTTAACAGCTGGCATCTTCATAATGAAATGTCACTTTTCATTCAAGAGGAAATCCAGACACTCCAGTCAAACAGCAATCCAATGAGACAGCATGAATAGTGTGTCTTTGGGGATGACAAAAGGACAAAGGATTTGGGGATCGGGATGTGAGAAAGTGCTTATCGAGAGAGCTGTATTCAAGGCCACTGAAAATAAACGTCATCTCTTTTCATGTTGAAAAAGTTTCCCTGACTTCACATTACTAACCATTCATTGCCACACTGCACTTTTTTTTTGTTCTCACCTCTGCTCTTACAGTTTCAGTGCTCTTTCAGTGTTTTCTTACTCTTCTAATAATTATTTTCTCATCTGTGGTGTCTAGTGCCCATTTTTACCCAGCAAGCATTGATTTTGTTATTTGCAGGTGAAGAGATGTCTGAGAGGTCTGAGTGTTACATATTACCATAATTATAACAGCATTTAAATGACTCTATTTCAGTCCATTGCAGGTCATAAGCAGACGTTGAATTATAGTCACAGAATGGTACATAAACTTCACTTATACAGCGCTTTTCAACTTTAACAGTTCCCAAAGCGCTTTACAGATTGGTCTCATTCACCCATTCACACACCGATGGTGACAGAGTTGCCATGCAAGGCGCTGACCACGACCGGGAGCAACTTAAGGTTCAGTGTCTTGCCCAACGACGCTTAGACATGTGGACAGGAGGAACCGGGGATTAATGGATGACCCGCTCTACCTCCTGAGCCACAGCCGCCCAGAACTGCTGTAGATTAGTTAAATAGAACTTACATCTTCATGTAGAGGCTCGCTTGTAGAGTTAAAGTCAGGGGATCACTTTGATGAAGAGGAAGGAATTTTTGAAAGAGTACGAAAACACAGAAGAGTACTGAAACTGTAAAAGAGCAGAGGTGAGAGGAGAACAAAAAGTGTGCAGTGTGACAATGAATGCGTGGTCATTTGCAGTGGACACAGCTCCGTTGATATTTTCAGCTCTCGATAAGCACTTTCTCACCTCTGGTTTTGAGTGAAATATCTCAACACCATTTAATGGATTGTCATGAAATTTGGTACAGACAGTCATGCCCCCCTCAGGATGAATTGTAATAACTTTGATGATCCCTTAACTTTTTATCTAGCGGCATCATCACTTCAAAATTTTGTGGAACGCCCCAGTGACTGAGGGATGAAGACGCCGACCATGAACCGCAACGTCCCTGGGTCGAGTCTGACTGGACTTTTATTGCATCTCTCTCTCTCTCTCTCTCTCTCTCTCTCTCTCTCTCTCTCTCCCTGGTTTCCTGTCATCTCTCTGCTGGCACCATCTAATAAAGACATAAATACCCCAAAAAGTATAATTTTAAAAAGGTACTGCACACTTAAACCTGTTTTTGAGCTGTAAACACGTCATTCCAATGGGTTGAAAATGGCTCAACACTCCATCTACTGTTTTAAATCAGCCCTGAACCTTGCAAGGCCAATGCTGACATAGAGTCAACTGGTTGGGACCTGTCTACATCATGAAGTTTATATAAAAAAAGACTCATCGGTGTCAGTCCCCCCGTGTCCCCTGACCCACACACTTCAGCTGTGTCTCAATTCAGGGGCTGCATCCTTCAAAGGCTGCATTTGAAGACTGAATGCGTCACAGTAGTGACGCTCCACGATTTCGAAGCCTCCTTCAAATGCGGGCTGTTTTTCCCAAATTTGAAGGGTCCGATGGCTGTATCCTTCTCAGCCCAACATATCCCAATATTCATTGCGAGCAAGAGAATGGCGTTCCCAAACGTACCGTCAACAGCGCCGAGCAGGGTTACGCTTTTAAATGTAATTATTGGGTTTCAACTCACTTGAATAGCTAACGATACAAATGTTTAACATTTGTATCGTTAGCTATTCAAAGCAAGAGGCAGCTGCCAAGGTTGCTAGGCGACAGGGGCGGCGCTTCATGACGCTGGTGACGCAAATAGGAAATCCTCTGTAGACCAGACCGTCTCATTTAACAACGCTCGGTTCGGCCTTCACAGTCTATGAAAGCCGCGCCTTCGTAGAGTGGATGATGATGATGGATTCCGTAGACGGATGCGGCCCCTGAGACACAGCTTACGTAGCCAGGAGGCCACACCTCCTACAGTTGTTGTTCCCTCACTCGTTGCACTTTTTAAATTTGCCTGGAGAGAGGGTTCTAGAAGGATTTAAGTATAGAGTGAGTTTGGATGGGTTACACTTTAAATAATAATTTGAAGTGTTAGCATTATCATTGTCAGCATGTTAGCATCCTGACGTTTACGTTTAGTTCAAAGCACCACTGTTTCTAAGTACAGCCTCACAGAGCTGCTGGTGCGGCTGTGAACTCTTGTTTCACTTATAAATGACCCGCTCCCGCCTCTTCTCCTCACTTCACCTGCCTCTTTGTCCACTGCCGCTCTTCAAACAGGGAGGGATATTGTTCACTATGGAAACAAGGTTGCTGCTTACTGAACCAAACACCCCCCTACTCCACTCACTTTGCATATAATTTTCCCTTTTCCTGCCCTCTTTAGTGCTTGCGGGCTTCTGGTCTTTTATAACAAAATAGACTGGGGACGACGTATGTGATTTTGTTTGGTATTGTTTGGAAAGTGACACACACCGGGGTTTGACAGAGAGGCGCAGCAGGGACTGGCTCAGGCATGTTTGCCCTATAAAGAGATATCGGCGTTTGGACCAGAGGGGTCCGTGCCCATCATTAATGACCTTTTCAAACACACAGACTGAATACATTGTATTGAGGCTGCACTGTCAAACCTCTTGCTAGCCCAGGGCTGCTTTGTTCTCTGTAGTGTTAGGGTTGCATAAATCAAAGTTTTAAAGATTTTGATATCTCGCCTTTAAACAGCACCACAACAAATGACAGAAGAAGGCATGAATAAGAAAACAGCTGCTGTGCGCTTTCTGATATTTAACATATGTAATCTGCCAGCAGCCATAAACCAACATTAAGATAGATATATAAACAGATTTTTCTTGAGTAGCTTGAAAGTCATTATTTATTAGCAGCTTCATTCAGCTTACAATATATTTACAAGTTTATAGTCTTCAATAAATGGCTTAATAGTATGTTGTAAACATTTATAGGCATTCTATGAGGCTGGCTAGAGGATGATTATAGTTGCTCTTTGGATCAACAGGAAATCTTTATTAAACTGTATTCAAATAAAATTGATTCATTTCATTAATGTGGGCAGTTCTTGTCAACTATTTCAATATTCTTTATAAACGGAAACAAGACCTTTAGCTTCTCTTGATAGGACATTTAATAACTGTAGAAAATTCTCTGCAACTTTGGAGCTTGCCTGTGGATTTCTGGGCTGAACATACTGAAAGTGATTATGTGCCATGAATGATTATGGGTTAATACGAACAGAAAGTGACAGTGATAAAGCACTGCAGGATGAACAGACAGACTGACTGGCAGGGAGAGTGACACACTTCCTCCCTCTGAAGCATTACTTCCTGAATTTCCATTTCAATCATCAGCAGCCTCCTGGGGGGCACCCGGCCCCGAGGCTGGGTGGGAGGAGTCAAGCCCCCTCGTTGCCAACAGTGGTTAGCATTGCGCGGCACAGCCTGACGTCTCGGCATTGTGCTCCTTCTGCTGCTGTTCTCTTTCACACCTGTGAGGAATATACAAAGTTTGCATGTAGCACAATCTCCGTCCTACCCATCCTCCATCTCCCAATCTCGCTATCTCTCCGCTGCCCCGCCCCTCTCCCTTTGCAAACACCTCACTATCTTTAAGCACAATGTGATAACAACCAACTTTCCTACCATACTACACACAGACGTTGGAAGTCTTACTAAACTTCGCTTCCACTTTCCCATAGTCATCACTATACTAAGTGTAAGATAATTGAATGCCTCAAACTATAAGGACTATTCGGCAGATTCTTGTCTGCCCCTGAGGCTTGTTTCCTCCTAGCTCAGTCATGGGTCATTTGAGTTGGTCATTACACATTAGTGTCTTCTGGCCTTGGAAATGGAGATCCTATTTAGGGGTGTAATCTGGCCATATAATCTGGGTTAAAAGGTGGCTGCAGCTTGCTAAACAATAAGGCTGCCTCCTCTATGTATGTGACATGCGTTGTATGGCTGGCTGTGCTGCGGAGTCGAAGCAGCACTCTCTGTCTGTAAGTGGGATGCACTGATGCTCACTGACATAAATAGGTCCTGCATATTTGGTAACACATCGCCTGGATATATTTGGATGTGT
This sequence comes from Maccullochella peelii, assembly GCA_002120245.1. NCBI lineage: Eukaryota > Metazoa > Chordata > Actinopteri > Centrarchiformes > Percichthyidae > Maccullochella > Maccullochella peelii. Next base: position 149,724 of record LKNJ01000672.1, read on the forward strand.
TGCAATAAAACCTCCATTTGCTCTCTCTCCCTCTACCTTCCCTCTGTTTTTTATATAAGACTGCCACAACTCAAATGTTTTATCTCTTTGTGCAAATGAATTGTGGTGTTACAACTTCTTCTTAATATTACCACTGTGTATGCGAGGACAGCTGCACGTAATAATCTCTTGAATACGGATGTGCTTAAGGAGAATGTGGATAAAGTGATCAGGAAAAATTTAGGCTAGAGTAAGTGCTTCCATGTCTCTGTCTTTCAATGTCTCATTCTCTCTCCCTGTCAATACTGTAAGTAAGATGAAAGGGCTGTTTAGGTGAAATACAATAAAGACATTTGCTGTCTTTATGCCTCCGGGCCCACTGGCTCAGGATCGATGGCCGCCAGGCATGTTTTACAGTAACTAACATACATGAATACCATTAGAAGATGGATCTGTAGTTAGTCACAAATGATTTCAGCGCAGCCATGCATGAGGAGAACATTATCTCACTGAGCTTTGTTGTGCTCCTTATGGTGAATTCTGGAGGTTAAGGGCATCTGCTAAATGTCAGAGAGATTATTCATTGACTATTATTACATTGACACACACATTACATTGCATTATTTTTGTTTGCTACAGGAGCCCATACAATGATATGCGCAGCTCAGCTCCACGAAAAACATATTGATCTATAATATAAAACTAAATATAAGCTCCTGCACACAAACAATGAGAGACAGTATTCCCTCTGGCTAAATCAGTTATTCAGGTTTTTAAACGTGGTTACTTTTGTCAACTTTGGATCCAATATGACTTGACTATGATGTTTTTGTAAATACTTTGCCAGTCTGTCTTTAAATGCCAGCAATTCTGACTATGTTACACTGTGAAGCATTAACTAGGGTTGAAATTAAAAAAAAAGCATCATGCTACAAAACAAGCTTTCACACTTCTTCACTCTAGTCCACGGCTGAAGAATGCTGTGCCAAAACAATTTTGCCTCAGGAGTGAAATCAATATCAGAGAGGAGAGCAGAGACACATAGCTGAAAAGCTTCCACACCTATTGCCTTTGAAATGTATTTTATGCTACAAAACATGTGTGGTTTTACAAATTGTAATTGTATTAGATAAATAAATTCTCCAGCTCCAGAAATAGCTGTAAAAGAAGACTAACCCACCAAATCAGTTATTCTGTAAAAATCTATCCCACTGTGTAGTTCATTTTATGGATGAACACGGCATGGATAAATGTCTTCGTGCAAACTATAAGTATTTCACAAACACATTTGAGTTGTGTTAATGTGTTTAAAAATGTGTTTCATTGTCCTCCCTGGTTTTGTATATGTAACCACGCCCAATGGCGATGTCACAGTGTACTGACCACAACCTTGAGTACAGGTCCACATCACTGCAGCAAGGCTAAACCACACAAACAAGATTTCCAGCTGGTTTTAACTTGCTCTTTACTGGTTAACACATGCATAAGGCACATATTAACATGTAAGACTGTCCACCCGAGAAAAACAACAGCAAATGCCGAAACACGACACATGTTTACATTTAAGTGACAAAGCCCCCTAGCAACCGTAGTAATTATGACTCTTGTCCGTTGGGAGCAAAGGAGGAAATCAGGTGACGTTATTGTAGAGACAAAGTCCATGTAGGGAGGATGTCGGGGTGAATAAAATGCCGGACTTTGACAAGGGAGACCGCTGTTCATTTCCTGTTTCCCGCCACTACTCAGAGTGGGTTTCTTTTAAGGTCCCCTAATCTTAACTAAGTACTAATTTTAACCCAATTCATGATCTTTCCCTAAAGTAATTTTTGTGCCTAAACCTAACCAAACCTTAACCATAGTGTTGTCACATCATAAAACAGATTTCATTTTCAATGGGGATTTGTTACAGTTTTGGAAGGCACAGACAAATTATGTCATCCTGCATATAATAGGAAAACGTTTCTGTGTGTTGCTCTAATGGGCAGTCAGTTCTTCAGTTTGGAGGATTTGCTTTAACTTCAGCTTTATTACAAAATGAATACAAATTTCTGACATTTCTGTTCAATAATGAAATCAGGAAGACTGAGCCGAGGCTATAACAGAAGAGCTTACCTAGCATGTTATCTGCTATCCACAGAACATGACGTGTCAACATTTTCAGGAAATCTGTGATAGGCGGGAATGTGGTGCTCGTCTGCCATTTGCTCATATGCAGTTAAAAGCAAAATGAAAGGCTTGAGATGCTCAAACACAGATGCTCCATCTGCTTAACACACATGTCCACATCCATACAAGTGAGTAACCACTATAGCATTTTACAATACATTCATGAAGAACAAAAAATATAGGTAATGAAATCCCTAAGCCCTACTGAAAAACTATGTTGTTTGATTTAGGTTTTTATCCTACAAGAGCAAAGTAATATTCAGCAGTTGTCTATATTTGTGTGCAACTAAAGCTTTAGTCTATTGGCATCAGTCTCCAAGCCAACAGCAGTTGGTAGAAATGAAGCAATGAGATGGAATGACTTTGGCTCGATGTTGGTGTGAGTATCTGGTATCAAAGCTAAATATTTGTTTGCCTGTTGTTGTCAAGTCTAGCTCATTGTGTCTGTGTGCATATCTTCCTATGCATATTACTGGGCACATTTAGCTGCTGTTCATGTGGATTCTCCATTGTGTTACTGTGTTTTTGTGTGCACATTCTGTGTGCAAATATGCTTACAAGACACAACTCCTGTTTTCATTTCCCTTTCTGCTGGCAACGAGAGACATCTTATGAAAGCACATGGCTCTTAAATAAACCGAGCAAGTGTTTGATGTGTAAATGTGTATTCCATGTAAATAGAATGCTATCAGCTTCTCAGCGTCTGTCTGTCAGAGTTTTGACTTGTCACCAATGTTCTTATTCATCTATGCGCATTTCTCTGTTATGTACGTTTCCTTTCTGCCTTGACAAGAAAGCAAACTGGCAAGTGTAGCCTGAGGCAGAGCAAGTGAGCCTTTGTTTAAAAGGTTACACATTTGTGCTCATGCTGATAGAAAACTCACAAGCCCAGTGGCTTAGCAACTGTTTGAAATCGTTTCATCTAGGACAAAGGGATCACATATGCACCTGAATATGACAAAGAAAGCAGTAAAATTAAAGATGTTCTGTCTCGTCAGCTATGGAACATCTTAATCGCTGAGATGATAAAAATAGGATTATTTTGTCTCACAAGTGTATGTGTAAAAATATAAACACACATATTCATATATACTGTACACACATGCAGAATCACCTTAATCCGTGGCCAAGCATGCACACATACAATTAATTAATTATACAAAACTGACATTTGGCTTTACCTTAAATTGCTTGTTTTAACATCAAATTATTTCAAATATAACCTCAAAGTGGCTCTTAGAGAAGAAACACTCTTCCCCTGCAGGTTTGAAAGGGGGCAGCAAAAAGTTTGCTTCTTCATGAAGAATAGAAAGTGTGGTCAGCTTGGATTCATGGCAGTGACAGTGAAAAAAAAGCACTGAAATGGCCATAGAAACCTCATCATAATGCACTTCCACTCTGCAGCTGTGCTTTCAATATGTGCCAAACAAGAGAAGGTACGATGGAGCAGCAATGAAAGAGTATGAGGTTGCTCTAAACTGCACACTCTCTCTATGGGACCCCCCACCCCAGGGGCCCCAGTGCAACTGCACTGCTTGCATTGTCTATATTTACGCCCCTGCCTCTAGCTGGCCCCAGGCTCTGTCTTCTATGAAGGTGGAAACTTAAAACACTTTAGATTCACCTTTCACATTTACAGTGGTTGAATGTGTCACACTTAAAAGATACATTTTAGGTGGAATATAACCTATAATGTAATGAAACGTACTGTATGGTATATGCATGTATATTAGTTTCAGCATTCATATATTCACAGCTATGAGAACCACTGCAGCAGGAACTCAGTCTTTAAGTCCAAGAAAATGTTTAAAGAAGAAAAAAATATTATAATAGCTATGTCTCTATTGTCCCATCAGTAAGCCAGGCCTAGTTTCCAATATTTTAAATATTAAACATATGCATGTTCCGCTTTCAGTCTTGAGGACACACACACGCAGACACACACTCATATACACACTGCTGACATTTAAAAGAACATGAGTTAAAAGAAATTGTTGTACAGTTTAATTCAGAATTCCTTATTATTCATGGGCATATTTCTGTACACTCAACCTTCCAGAGACAGAATTGCAATTGCTTTTTTTTGTTTAGGTTCTCTAAATAGCTGTCACTAGTTCAAATAATATTTATACTGAAAACAGAATGAATGCCCCTTTAATTCCCTCAGGACCTGGAGTGTATGATGCGTGTAGTGCCTAAAGAACAAGATTAAAAACATGTACATATGTCTAGTGTTCTTTTGTGCTTTTAAACACTTTTGTTGTAAAACACATGCAGCCTTTGGAAATAGCCCCACATGAGCAGAACCCCTGTTGGGTGATATGAAAACCATCTAAAGGTCACAGCCAGCCAAACCTCCCTCCCTCCAGAGTTGCCACTGTGCACTGATGTTCCTACCATCGCCGTTTACTTTATAACCCAAAACATTTGTTCATTTCATTTGTGGCTTTTAGAAGAACTAAATATCCCAGAGATGTTTAGCCCTTTTCAATGTCTGATCTTACCATGAGCTCATTAAAAATACATGATCTGCATTCCCGCTTTGGCTGTTGGATGACTGCTTTTCTATTTCCCTCTCTCTACCATCTGATGGAATTAGGAAGTTGTTATTAACATGACTAATTCCACCCTCAAGGGGACTTACATGCCCACAGTATGATTGCAATTTGTCAGGGCACACTAATCAGTGGCCCCTCTATGTATATGTACAGTGATGCATTTCTAGCAGTGTGATGTCATGTGAAATGTACCATGAACTTAAATCAGGACATTTAAAAAATGCAATTTCATTAATGTGGTGCATATAAACAGTTAGTATAGATCATCTTCTGTGTGTTGGGTTCTCAGGACGAATCCTCTGCAGCTTATCATTTTGTAAAGCTGACTTGAACAGTCAAGTAATTTTACTTATTTATAGAGCACATTTAAATACAGCTTCACAGAGAAATTAAATATACATTTAGAACTAAAATGAAAATATGTAGATAAATAGCTTCATAAGTATAATAGGCTAAATGAAAGAAATTATGTTCATTGTGGGGACTCAAAAGTCAATGTAAAAAGATGGGTCTTAAATAAGATTTTTAAATAACAATAGATGGCTAAGACCTGACAGTGAGGGGCAAATTGGGGGCAGCAATAAACAAGACTAAGAGTCTCCAAACATGCTAGCAGCTCTGTGAAGCTGTACTTAGGCACAGCGGTGCTTTGAGCTAAATGCTAATGTCATCTTGATAACATGCTCACAATGACAATGCTAACATCCTGATGTTTAGCAGGTGCAATGTCTACCATGTTCACTATGTTAGTTTAGCATGTTATCATGCTAATATTTGCTAATTAGCACTAAACACAAAGTACAGCTGAGGCTGATGGGAATGTTTTTTGTTTTGTAGGTATATGGTCATAAACCACAGTATTGGACACATTAAAATTCTGACCTGATGATGGCGCTATATGGGATGTTGAAGAATCACAAAGTAATTCCAATTCACCCTGAGGGGAACATGAATGTCTGTACCAAATTGAATGGCAATCCATCCAATAGTTGTGGAGAAACGTGACCTCAGGGTGGCAATAGAGGACAAAGTCAGGGTATCATATCATTATCTGCTGGGAACCACACGTCCACACATACAAAATATTGTGCTAATCCTTCTTGTAGATGTTGCGATATTTCACTTTATAAATTAAAGGTTTGATCTGCTGGTGGTGCTAGATGAAAAGTCACAGGATCACAGGAAAGACATTAAGACTGATCATCTGGGGACCATGGATGTATGTACCAAATTTCATGGCAAACCATCCAATTGTTGTTGAGATATTTCAGTCTGGACCAAAGTGGTGGACCGACTGGCACACCCACAACGCCATCCCTAGAGCATTTTGCTATACAGCTAGAAAGTCTCGATCACTAATGGATTTTGCCTGGGAAATGGTTGCTTCTGTATTTTGCAGTTACAACAATTTGCTTCAAACAGACTAGCAGTGGTAAGCCTGATAAGCAGAAGTCCAAGGTAAAGATCTAGGCCTACCTACATCTGTCAGTGTATGTGTGGGTGTGTGTGTGAGAGAGAGAGAGACTCCGATTTCAGTATTGATATCACACATTTCACACACCAGGCACCAAACTGTCTGAACACTTTAAAAGAAGCCCCTTGCAGCAATAAAGCCTTATACTAACAGAGACTCATACGCGATCCAATCAATGACCGACTTTTCTAATTGTTTGGAAAGCTTTTGCTGCACCACTGTGAGGGACAGAACTACTGTTTCTCACATCAATTCAAAGCAAATACCTCCTCCTTTATTCATCATATCTTTTTGGTTGTTTATACACCCTCTCCAAAACCGTCTCACAAAAAGATCCCAGGTCAAGGGTCCAGGATCAAATGTTGAAGGATTAAACAGTGGAGGGCAGGGAACTCTTCCCACTTCTATGTGCAGTAGCATCCATAATACATGACCCACTATCAAGGACCATAACAGCTGAGAGCGACAGACTTGGTACAGCACGCCAGTCATTCCAGGTCGCAAATCCAGTAATCTATATTTCAGGAGTTCTCTTGTGAAAGCGAAGCCCCACTGTTGTTTATGATGAGTTATAAAAGATTCCTTTTTGTTTTCCTCTATACTTTTTTAATCTTAGTTTTAAGTGCCTCATCAATCTTTCATGTGGCCGGTCTTCCTGTCTTTTGTGCCATGGCTTTGATGTTGCCTGCACTTTCTCTACCTGAATCCCATGTATTTTTCATATCCTCTCTGACAAGCAGCTATGCATTCACAATGCCTTCCACATTGTATTGTCAAAAGTATTAGTTTATGATAATAAAGTACTGTTCATGTACAGAATGATAACATCCAAGGAATTAAACAGGTTACGGTTATGAAAAGAAATGGAAATCAGATAAATCAGATAAATCAAGGTCAAAAGCCCCAATTTCACAGCACTTCCTTTTTAGTATAAAAAGCAATTTTCTCAGCATGGTAACACTTCTACACTGAAAGTTCAGTTTGATAACTCATTACAACTAAAGGGATGATCACGCTGAGAATAACAGGCAAATATTGCAGCCGTAAATTGTGCTTCATTTGTTCAGTCCAAGGACAGATGCACTGAGTCCTGCTTGAGGCTCACGGCAATCCGGCTGTTGGATGTACAGCACAAAGTAACGCAGGGTCAGGTGGGGGTATCATTAATTAAAAGCATGTGCTCCACGGAAGAGCCTCTCTGCAATGCAATAAAACAAGTTTATAGGCCTCCGCTGCCCACATTCTTTTTCCCCACTTTTCATCTCTATGACAAAATGCCCTCTCCGTGGTCAGAGCATAACTCTTCGGCCGCTAACAGCTCCAGGATTACGACTGTGGGGAAGAGGGTGAGGTGAGAGGGAATGGGAGGTAACAACTGGGCTCCTCAAAGTCATCATGGTAGCCGTAGATTACAGAGTACCCTCTCCCTCACTCTTCTAGGCAGGCGGACAGCGTGCATGCTGATCAGTTGTGGGAGAGATGAGGGAGGAAGGACGGCAGGACAGGATCGTATGGCCTGGGCCCTGGGAAGAAGAGCCACCTGATCCCACAGCTGCTGGTGCAGCCCAGGCGCCTCTCACTCTCCCACTCAATAGGTGGAGACAGGAAGGGCTGAGTGATATGACTGGAGCCTTAGCTGTGTTTCCATCAGCTCTTTGTGTCTGCGTTCACACCTAGGCTGCTCAATCTGGCTGTTTCTGGAAAAGCTGCTCGCATCAGTTCTAGGATATACAGTATCACTGTCAAAAGTCATCATGTCTGTTGAACTAATCCTTAATTTCTCACACAAACAGAACACAATCTGCAGATCAGCTATGTAACTTTCATTTCCTTTGTTCTAGCTCGTGGTCCACTATGTACCTATGTAATCCTTGCTGAACCACAGTTACTTTTGTCACAAGTGGCACTTAAAGGTAACTGTAAATGTTAAAACATACTGCAGTGTAACAGCAGCAAGGTAGAGAACAGACATGAAGTCAGTTCAGTCAGACAACTCACGTTTAAAATGTTTATTGTAGCAGCATAACATAGACTTTGGCGTCCAGGCTCTGACCTCATCCGTTGAGCAAATATCTTAGACCACCCCAGTCGGAGCCTGCAGGTGGATGCTGGGGTGGTGGTGGGGCTGAAAGAACAGGCGGCAATACTGATGCAGGGCAGCAGTGGCACTGACAGGCAAAGGGAGAGATGGGACGTTTTTGCCAAATTGGGAGGGTGTGTTTGGTAGATGTTTGTGGAGAGTGAGGTATGTCACATGTGTATAGCAGTGCAGCTCGAGCTGACTGCCTGAACTGATGCTAACATTAGTTACCATAAGCTACTGGTCATACCAGACCAAAAGGGGGTTTTAACTGGAGTCTCACCTTAGATTCCTGTGGTGTAGGTTTTGATTTATAGTTCAGTGTTGTATTTCACCCCTTGAAAGTGCCACAGAAACACTAAATGTATGTATTGTATGTAATCAGGTTGTATCATGCATTAATTAGGCTATCTTCCACACTGTAAATGTGTTTACATTGCTCCATTTACTTTGTGATATAGAGCACAAATGGTGAGCTACACACAGACACTACCAGGGCTCTGCAGTGCGAGCATTTCACTCACATATGAGTGTGCAAATGTGAAAAATTATTTGGGCGCACCGGTGTGAATGACTCTGAATTCCTCAGATTGCCCCTTAAAACCCGTTGCTAAATTGGAACTAACTTCTAAATTCATGAGAACCCGGATCATTTTATCAGTACTTGAAAAACGCAGTGTGTGAGATTAGTCCATCAGAAAATGTGTTTCTGGTGTAATTTATGATCGCACATGCAGCCTCTCCTCTGTCTCCTCAGCTCTGTGTCGGTGTTTGCCCAAGCGCAAGGCTGAGCTCCTCCAAACACACACACACACACACACACACACACACACACACACACACACACACAGGCAGCGGTGGAGAGAAGTGAAAGATAGTGTTTTACTCGAGACAACGAGTACGCTCGTGGCTGTAAGTGCAATTAACCCTTTGTCAGTAAAAAGCCAATAAGAGTAATTTATCAAAGCACCCGTTAAACAAGCATACACTTGCACACTTTGCCCTGCAGTCATTCACATTCACCACTGGTAGGCCTATGTTTTAGGCACAGCACACTTAGTTAGGCTAAAAGCAAATTGTTACGAACAAGCTGAAACAAAAGATTGACAAGATGATGTAGCCTATCTGTTTAGCCTAACTTGCCACATATCTTCAAATCGAGCCAATTCGTGTAGACTTACTGGCTGAGACAGCAGTCCCCACCCCCAAACCAGCTCCTCCTCCTTCTAGCTGCCCAGTCAGTGTATCCATCAGCAGTAAGAGGGACGGTGACAGTGAACAGGATGAATGAGAGTGACTGAATTCTATGTTCTTCATTCGTTTTAAACTTTACTCAGTGTTTAATGTCAGGAACATTATTTATTTTTATTTAAAATCAATATATCAACAGACTTTGCTTTAATTATTTTCCATATAATTCCTGAGTATCCCTAATTCTGACACTCTTGTGCAGCTTCTCATTTTTCGTCACTTTCACCAGTTAAAATGAAAAACGGCAGGTCCTATCAGCTGTTGCTAACTAACCTTAATTCCATGAATAACTTGATGACAGAATTGCTGATGTCGGGTTTGTGAGCTCTCTGCAAAACAGGTCTTGTGTCAAAGTCTGCTCTAAGGTTCACTAAGAGGTTTGAAAAGATTCTGATTAAATAAGAGGATTCAATACTGGATTCAGACGGGATAAAATGCTAAAACCCCAACCCTAATTTTAAAAGCTTAAAAAGAATTAGTAGACTACGTGCTGTGTGAAAAGGGATGCATTAATGAAACACAATGCATTCTTGTCCCAAGTACATTTTATGTTTCAAAATTCTTAATCTCCTAGTTAAGTCAGTTTAAGAAAATAAATGTGCCCCTTAATTAAAAAAAAAAATGTAAGCGTAGAGCCCTGACTATGTAACTGGTGTTACATCAGGCAACTTCCATCCACTGCTGTGCAATCACCACTTTTACACTCATCATTCACTACGATAGCGGTGATCAACTACTGAGTATTTCTTCAACTTCTGTCAACAATCTCGACTTGTAAAACGCAAGAAAATCAAGGTGACCAATCACAGCTCTTGCTGTCTCCACCTGGTATATCCGTGGAAGCCGTAGCCCAGCTGTGTAGGAGGCGCAGGCCACATATGGCAGCTATGTGCATAAGCTCCGTAACCCCTTAATGCAAAACTATAAATCCAGCTTAGAGTCGTGGCCACACAAGAAGGAAGCACAGCAAAATCATGGTCTTGCCAAAATATGTGGTTCTATAAGCTTTCTGATGTGATGTGATGTGAACATGCTAGCCAGTCACAATATCTCTCTAAACTTCTTTATACTTTTTATTTACTCAACAGTTTTTTCAAAAGATGAATTTGTACCATCGACTCCTGTCTCATAACTGTCTCCCAACCATTCCTTTTTTTGTGAAGCAGTTTATATTCCAACAGAGGACGGTCAGATAAACAGTGGATGGTGCAACACAGATAATATGCTACAATAGCATCCTTCATTTTGGGCTCTCTGGCCCTCTATTCTCTCAAAGGTCAGCACTGTCAAGACAGCTTGCAGTTGGTCAACAGCACAAATTCGCTTGTCAAAGTTCACCACCACTGATTGTTCCATTCCAGTGGAATGAATTGATTGACCGCGCTTGTAGCAGCAAAACTCTTCTGTGTATTAAATTCAGTCAGGATATTGCTTATGAATTTAACTTTTCATTTAACAGTATGAATGTGCTACTTATTCTTCCAAAGGTTACATATCTTGTTTTAAGTTAACTCTGCCACACAGGCATCGACAACAACATTATGTCAGCTGTCTCAGGTAAAATTACACACTTTACGTATCGTCATGGCAGCGCTCTCAAGTTGCATGCCTGTCATATGCATCAGGACCTGATTGTCTGTGGACTAGGAAAAAAAAACATAGATGTCATGCTGCTCTTTGCATCACATTGACTAGAAAATATTAAATGTGTCTTACACATGACGTGACAAAAAAAAACAAAATCTGAATCAGGAGGCTTTTCAGCTGCAGTGTGAATGTGCCCTTGTCTTTCCATCTGTCTATCCCGGCTCTCTCTATCTGTTCCCTTTGTTGGTTGCGTCTGTCTGCCTGTTTCTGCCTGTGCTTGTCACCTTTCTATCATTTTCTTAATGTCTCTTTCTCCCTCGACTATGGTCTCCTTCACTGTCCTGTTTGAACCAATTTCCTTTCCTTCTCTGCTCTCTCTACCTCCTCTTCCCTCTCTCCTTCTCTCTTAACGGCATCATTTTGTCCCTTCAGAACCTGGTTCTCCTCCTCCCAATCCCAGATGGATTAACATACATTACACATTTCACAGTGACTCTGTAATAAAAGACTGTATTCAGCTTGTTTCTCCGAGAGCAGAATCCAGTATGCACATCTCCCCAAGGTCAGGACAGACCTGAATAGTCCATCGTAATTCATCTTGGGGGTGTGCCAGTACTATGGCATGCCGTCTTTGCATCGCCTAGTGGCCCAGGTGTTGCTTTTAGATTACACTGTGTGCTCACAAAGGCAAAGAGACGGTCTGTAATCAGGTTAGCTGAATAAAGAGACACGGCTCCTCACCCTCTTCATAAAATTACAGCTATTGTCACCACTCAGGACCATTTATCCCTGAGGCTCTCTGACGAGCAACATGGAGCCGTGTCTGTCTACGTCTGACTGCGTCCAGCTGTGAGTGCGTGCAGGTAGACATGATGGCGTTGCAGCTGAAGGTGCACTGAGGTTGAAAGTGACAGGACAGCAGGCCACATGCAAAGGTGAGAAAAGCTAGCTGAATCGCCGTCACAACATGCAAAAGACATGCCATCAGACACCATGTCTCAACACTCACCCAGACCCTTCTTCCACCCTCTCAGACATGTCTCTCCGGAGACATTTGGCAGACAGCAGAGCATCTGCCATTATCTCCAAATTTAGTTAGGATTCCCTCATTGCCCCGTCACTGATCTGTCTGTCTGGGTTATGCAGTCGCCACAGCAATACACACATATTACAATTCACATCGCTGCCTGTCTGTCTATTAGGGAAATCACTCAAAGAAACTGGAGCGGTGCCATTTCACACCATGACCTCGTCACCCACTGCAAAATAATTAATAGTGTTGTAGGAAGACCAGGCATACATCATTGACTTTCATCACTGTGTTTCTGTGGGTGAAAGCTAAACAATCAACGAGAAATGCCTCATAAAATCAGACCTGAGGACAATATCATGTGGAAACACACAAATCTCTCTCTCTCTCTGCCTTGGGAGAGTGGGGAATTGGAATTATTAATATTGGCCCTGAGCTTGTACTTGCCATTCCAAAAATATATTGAAGTTGAATTACAAAGTGAATATTTGAAAAAAACTATTTAACGGAACATGTGGGAGGCATGCAGGCTCTAATAATAGGGAGCAAACCCAAATCCTCTTGCATTCAAACTTAAAGAGCAACTTGTAGGTTGTATTTTTTACTAAATTTGTACTTAACCTTCCCTGAAAATTAACATTTGAAAAGCTAATGCAGAATCTTATATGTTTTTAAAGATATAAGGGCAAAAACTCAGAGAAGAAGTGGCTTTTGAGCAATGCTCTTAAAAACGCTCTCTTTTTTCCAACAACGCAGCATATTACGTAAGAAAAAGGGAGTCGTTGTCCCTGACTCTGCCTCAGCTCAATGTGCGGTAGTAGATGATTTAGTGAGTCTGTCTTTTTTCTGTAGTTTTACGTTGCATTTCACCATTTTTCATCATGATGAATTATTGCATTTGTGCAGGTTGTACAAATTCCAGTCTGTCAGAATGTCCAGTCCACAGTTATACTAACAGGCAAAGCACTGGCACCAGTTCTCGTGCCTGGGTGCGTGTTGTGCAGGTGAAGAGACGTGACTTTGCTGCTGCGTCTGTAACGGAAAAAATGCGGTCGTGTGCGGCACTCATGGTGCACCGGAAGATTATATTTCCTTTGTGTTCAGACAGAATGTGATTGGAATTTTAGACGTGACACGATTGCATACAAAGTCAGTGTAGAGACTAGACAGGTGTGCAAATTCAGGTGAACTGCTAGGCTAGGTGAACTGAGGTGAAAACTCATCTGCATGAGTTGAAAATGTTACATCTTGAGCGAATTCACCCCTATCCGCACCTTTATGAATCTACATCATAACAGAGACAAGAGAAAAAAGGAGAGGAGGAAAATAACAGAGACGGTGTGCACATTGCTAACTAGCTAGCCTACACTGCTAGCAAGCTTACAGCTAATGTCAGTACAGTCAGTATGTTGGGTTTTTGGGGCGAATAAACACAGACTGGACAAACGGTCCAGAGCTTATATTTGCTTGAATAACGTGAGGTGAAAATTTGCTTTGCTTTCCGTCTGAAAACACCTTAAGAGAGGCGCTGTTAGAGAAGACCGACGGACGTTCCATTTTCAGTCATTAATTAACACTTGATAACACGGGAAATCCAAGCTGTGACTGGAGTTGTGTGTGTTAAGAATGTGTTAATGCCGTGATGTCAGTATCAGTATGTATGTGAGCCTGATATTATTTTGTGGATGGAGCTGCATTTGTTGGCTGTTGTTGTTGTGCACGGTCACATTTCTCTGGGTTTTGCTCCAAAAAAGAAACAGAAAACCTAGTGAATGCTTTCTGCTATATTTATCCTTTTTTTTCCCGCTGGTTAATCCCATCTCACGAAAAAGTGCCAGGTTGTGTGAGGTGGGCATCACTCAGCAGGAGACACGCATCTGCAACATTAAGCCTCATTAAACCTCAGGATGTTCACTTTATGCCACAGATGTCCCACAGCTCTATCCTCCCATCACACATTGTGATCACATGAGCAGAGACCAAGGAGCTCGCAGGGATTTTTTTTTTTTGCTTATGGAAATAAAGCGGTGGAAAAAAATCATTTTTTGCACCTATTCATTCTTTTGTTGTTTTTAGCCTTAATGGTCACTTAATCAACTGTAATAATACTAATGTAAAAGTTTGAAAAATCGCTAAATGCTAAATGTAAATATGTGCTGCATAAGGCGTCTCGATTATGCATGATGAATTATGTACACAAGCAAAAGATCTGTATGCAAACACCACACACCCAGCGTAGCTCAGTAATTGGTTTTATGAAATAAAACTTTACCCCCAAAGTATTTCTTCTCCTTGTGTATGCAGTGACCCAAAGTTATCAACTGACAACCAGACTGGGTCGAGGATTTAAGATGAATAACGCAAATCAGCTTACTCACAGTAACTCAAACGGTCTGCCGAATACATAGAGGCGCTGTCAGCACTTTGCGAGAGGCGGCAGCAGGAAACGAGCTCTACTGACAATGTAAATCATAGATCAGTTCATTAGCAAAATGGCACTGATGGATTTACATTGGGGTCAGAACATTACCAAGCGCCTGGAGGATCCTGACTCCCTTCTACAACCTTGGGAAATGTTTCGCCTCTCTATCCTTTTTCGCTGAACATTTAAATTCTCTGTTCCACATGCACCTCAGGCACAAGCAGAGGAGATTTACACCTTTAAAAAAAGGCCAAGCGTGAGAGAGTCTTTCTCGCATTCAAAGTATAACATACAAGCTCTTGGCACAGCACAAAGAAAAAGAATCCATGCTAACGACATACATCCATGCTTAGCAGTCTTATTTGCATTCTGTCACAGTGACATTGCCTGTGATGTTGTCACATAATCGTCCTCATTAATTCTCCACAGAAAGCCTATTAGTGACACAACAGTACTGTACCGAAGCCTAAACATATCTGCAGATGTAACCAAGCAACAATCTGCATGGCTGTGAACTGTCAACGTTAATGTATGTATCTGATTTCATGGAGGCAGAGAAAGTAGTGCAGAGGCTGAGTGGGCAGCACCGTTGCCTCACAACCAGAATGCTCAGGGCTTGTGAAGTTTTCATGTTCTTCCTGCATGTGATGGACTGGCAACCCTGCAATTTGCCCAAAGCAAAGCTGATCAAGGGCTCTGATGATCCTGAATAGGTGAATCAGCAGAGAAAGACTGAATGAATGAAAGCCCAGTGACACAATCAATCATAATGTGCAGCTCATACCTAACAACCCAGTTAGGATGCAATTATGGAATATAGAATTGTTCATGAGTGATTTGTGCCCCAGTAAAAAAAGCCTTTTTGTGTGTGACAAGGGGGGAAAGTAGGCTGTGAGTCACAGAACACGTTCTCCTGCCTGCACAAAGGTTTCTTTCCTTTCTTCTCTGCTGTGAATTACCTTTGCCTGGAGCCCTCTCTTTTGAAAGTCAAAAAGGGCGTTCATGTGGCGTGCAGAAACTCTTCAACAGAATTACATTTCTATTGTAAAATAAAGTTTAAACACCTTTGATCTTTGGGCAATTCATTGACAATTTATTTTGCAGGTTTCTGTGTCATATAGGGGATGTCTGGCGATGATTAATGACTCTCTTAATGGCTGTACTTTCATGTCATTACAATTATTCACAGCTCAGTGCTTACACAACCGCTGTATTATAATGATTTTGTTATTTATAACAGACTGTCACCTGTATCTGAACCCAACATGCAGAATCATTCAGGCGCCCTGAGGGGATGTGTGTGTGTCATTGTCTGTATCAGAGCCGTTCAGCGATGACTGTCTGCCATGGCTGTGTTGTAGCTCTCCCACAGTATTTCTTTTCAGAGCAGCAGCAACTGGCCGCTGCCTGCTGAGAGCAACTTAGTCCATACAAGGTCAGCTAAAGGTGAGGCACTAGTCTCTATGGCCCTGGTGTATAGTCTGCTTTACTACTGTGTGAGAAGTGTATTCTGGGCTCTGCTCTCGCTCCACCAGACTAGAATGAGTGTCACTCCCCTGAGAGGAGCTGTCATGGGCAGGGAATGCGCTCTGAGAGAAGAAAGTCACAGTTTCCACAACCACTGACCAACGGCTGACACACAGAGCTGTGAAGAAATGAATGGGAGCCCGAAGTGGAGCAGCTAAAAGTCAATGCCTCTTAATTAGAAAGGTTTAGCTGAGAGGGTTTTTATCAAATCTTGTGGCAGGTGTTTATTAGACATGAAATAGATTCTGTTCAGAGTTGAACACTCCCTCCTTCAGGACCCGGAAGAGCCACAGAATTACAATTACACACCTGGAGAATTCTGCACCGGCAATCAGTAAACATGATTAAAAAACATCAAATATGAGGTGGTCTCCCATGAATCTCAATTTTGGAAGCACTACTGTGGTGCAATGCATTGTTTTTTTATGATCTCTAAGTGGCTTTAAACGTTTCAAATTATTATCACCATTATCAATTTGATATTATTTATTAATTCACTATTTCACATTTCAGATTCTGCTCAAGATTATATTCTACCTTTAATGTGAGAGGCCTTTATGTTTTAATTATTTTTTTAATAATGCTAGATTATTTATGTTGTGCATTTAATGGCTGACTGGCACATGTCTGAGTTAGGTGGGTTGGAGAGATATTTTGCATAGGTGTTTAATTCAACACAGAATGTTCTTACAAAAAGTCTGCTGTTATCAGCCTCAATCACAAACAATGGTGCAGTTGCAGTTGAAGAGGAACTATGAATCGTGGCAAATGATGAGGAAAAGCACAGATTATTAACAAAAGCCAACTGTGGACATGCTGCTGCTTGGTGACATCGTAGCAAATGGGGTCGTGGACAAAAATATCTGTCATCTGTAGTCACACACTCCTATGTTTAGGAGTGGGAGGCCGGAAAAACACTGTGCACTGTGCACTGTGCTCCCTACAGCCCTCCAGGTGGGGTAGGATGTTGTAGTTATCAGCTCTTCTTGTGACAAAGTAATGGCTTCCAGCCCTTTTAGAGGGTTCACACTCAATAGTGTGTTTGAACAACACGAGGCCACGGTGAGGCCATGCTTTCCAGATCATTCCTTTTTCAGCTGGAAAGGATTTCTTCCAAGAAGGCTGGAGAGATGAAGAGAAATCATTCTGGTGGCAAGCAGGCTTTTGGTCACCTGTAGCAGGATGAGTCATATAACTTTCCCTCTTGCGCTTCTGGAAGGTTGAACTGCCACCCTGCTGCCACTGACTGTTAAGACTTGGTCACCAGCTGACAATGAAGAGCTTTCGGAGTAGATTGGTGGTCACAGAATGTTGCACCGGAAACAGATTCTGTCTTCTGTTTGCTTGAAACACTGAGTGGAACAAATCCAAACAGGCCACTGAAGCAGAGGGGGCTGTGAGCAGGAACTCTCTGTCTCGTCTGTAGGGAAGTTGTGTTCAACCATGGCTGTCTTGTATAGACAGTGGTCCGAGCCAAGATACAACCCATGGTTTGGGCGATGTTGTGGGCCAGACTATTCAACTAAGCAATAAGCTTTTTTTTCCCAGCAGAGAGGGAGGCTTTACCTGCTAACAGGCATACACACAGAGTCATGTTGCTGCCAACTGATGCTGCTGCGTGAGGATGTAGATTTTATTCACATATTTCACTATCTATTTATCCCACTGCTGCAGGGGAGCAGGACGCAGATAGAGCAGGGTGATTTCTGTGAGCATGCTGGTCAGATTCGGGAAGCTCAGCATGCTCGCTGTCATCCATAAAATCATCAGACTGAAGATCTTTCCCCCACCAGCAAATCGATGGAAGCACTGTGCAGTCCAGACAGTCAAAGAGGTCTTTAGAGCCAGCAGCTTAAAATCCCAGGCAGATGTACCAGACTGGCTGAGGTCTTTCCCTCTTATCTTGTGCTGCCAGAGTGAATCTACACCTGTTCTCCTAGATTTGAATCTTTCCATTCACTTTGGACGCATTTGTGCAGCAACAAAATTTTTTATTTGCCTCATATAGTTGCATCCATGTTAAGAAATCTCCAGCAATGCAATTTTCATATCACGTGTCCTCACATGGAGTCGGGAGCCAGAGGTTGAAAAACTCAAACCAAACTTAAAGTATACAGTTAAAGTGCATTGATTTCTTGCACTTTCTTGGTAAATCTGCAAAATAAACACTTCACATAATCCATATCATAAACAACATATACCGTACACAATCCATACTTTGTGATAAACATGGATCTAAAGCCACTGGGTTTAGAACTCTTTAGATGGCTTTATTTACTGTTTCGCTATGTAAGGGTGCATGCATGTGCATATGCACATTTGTTTATATGTACTGCATGAGGATTCATATATTCAAGAATTTGTGGCTGCGTACACGCGGGTGCGCTCTGTACTGGAGCAGGAGAAACGTGCATTGGAAGCAGAGTGGTGGAGGCGAGGGCAACATGACAGCACGCTTGGCTTGTTCAGCTGGTGACCCCACTCATCACCTACCTCCAGGCTCTCCCTCCTCGAATAGAATAGAATAGAATCTTTGCCTCTGCCTCTGCCTCTGCCTCTCCAAGCAGTGGGCTGTGGATTGGCAGCTGCCCAAAGAAATGCAAGTGTAATAAAATATCTGTACGTGGGAGACCTGCCGCATATGGCCAAAATAAAGGCATTAAGTGCCAGATTTAGCACCCTCAAAGGTTTTGAAGCATTCTGATTTGTGGAAGCTTTGTAATGGTGTGGGGGGGTATACACGGCAGGGGATAATTTCTGTCATACATCGTGTCTTACATTGTACATTAACATAGGGATTATACCATTTTGCCATTCCTTAATTATTTGGTTTGGAAAGGACGACAGTGAGATAATACTCCTAACAACAAGGAGCAAGTGACCATCTGCTGGCCAGTATTTACACTGATGTTTGAGGTATACCAAGGAGGTTTATGGTATATGTTGAAATCATGCCTGAGATAGAATCATCAAACCACTATGCTGTTATAAATTATGAATGCCCAGATACCTTGAAAGTAACACATTAGTCGCACTCTATGAGACAAGAGGCCTATGGAAGGAAAATAAAAATAAAAACAGGGAGCTACTACTTATGTGCTGCTTTTAATTTGATATTACCCTACAGGCCCTGCTATGTGCTCTAAAACGTTTTACTAATGTAGCGTCTTTCTTTGGTTGCCTCAGACACATTTTATGTTGTATATTAAATACAGGAGGGTTCATATAGATTAAGTGATGATATATTGTATAGTCACACATTAATTTGCCACGATCACATACTGTATTGTAGGTTAGGTATTATGGACTCACTGGCTCCACAGGACATCACTGCTAAACTGCAAATCTAACAAAGATGAAAAAAAATGTCTCCACATTATCCCACACAATGGTAGAAAATGTCTGATCTGAATCTGAATGGCATAGTCTTACAATAGCACAGTCCACCAAAATGTCAGCCCTGCGGTGTAACGAAAACTGAGTTTGCACAAATAGAGACAGCCGAAAAATTGAGGCAGATAGAGTGAGAGGTGGAGCGTGAGTGGGAGGGTGCACAAACACAAAACAACATAAAAATTATAGAACTGCACTGGAATCCAATTTAGAGGCCTAATCAGAGCAATGCTAAAGGAGAGAGATGAGCAGAGCTGAGGTGGAACGGCGTGTCTGATGAGATTCTGTGAGCACACATCAGCATCCATCTCGCCCTGCGTCACGGATAAGAAAGAGATTGTACGCTCGGCTGTGAAAATCTCTGAATGGTGGCAAATCTGACATAGTTATTTAATACAAAGGGTCCACTGATATGAATCAGGGACTGGATTATACACTCTCAGAGAAAAAGTACTGCAGAATTGTACCTTTTGGAATTGTAGCTGTCTAACCTGAACCATAGTTTGTTTGCCATAACTATGATCTTTCCCAAACCTTAAAGTGGAAATAGGCAACTTTTCCCCCCCTAGCGTTTCCAAGCGGTATTATTGTTGACAAGACAACCAGCACCCTCTCAAATCCCGGTGCTCTCTCCATCTAGTGAACGCCGCCCGAGGTTCACTCTTGTTTTACCTCGGGGCTCTTTTTCTTTCGCCAGGTAGAGTTTCCACAGTAACTCCGATTGTTCCACCATCCAGCATTTCTGTTATGGGGATAGCTACCAATAGCTACCGGGGAAAACAAAAGCGCTATCCTCTTCCTGTTTTGGTTGCGCCATGGTTGACATACTTCCTTTGTGCCGTAAACCGAGTCTTCTTTTTCCCCAGCAGATTGTACCCGGGGGCAGACAGAATTGCAGTGAAAGTTGTTATTGAACGTAATATGGGGTTTTTCCAGAATCGTCCAATGTCAGTGCCCTTTTTCTTGGCCTGGTCAGGGTGAACACAGAAGAAGTCAGTATGTACAGAGCAATCAGTAGGAGATGCTACTGCTGCGACTATAAGTCATGATCCCTCACTGACATCCCACCAACTGATTGTGTGTTCACAGGCTAAGCACTCCTGCCTGGGGTTGAACCTCAGGTCTATGTGGTGGTGGAGGAGTGTTTTGTTCTCCTGCACTATCCAGGCTCCCTGACCAATGTGCTATCTGACTGACTACAGCAACTGTACCTTTAGTTCATGTTGAAATGTTAGCAAATCTGTCCTTTGAACCATCAAAGCTTCTATGTATCTATACAGTGGATAAAAGGGTATGCATCTAGGTCTGAAGAAGACCCATTATGTGCCTGCTATGCTGCATCTATGACAAATATACTTTTCAGGAAAAAAACAGTACTCCTCCAGCACCTCTATTTTTGAGTGTATACCATCCCTTTAAGAGCTGTGTGTTTTTGTGGCTACATATGTACAGTAAAAGCTTGCCCCATCAATATTTTCATAGGCTCATTCCTTGTATAGAGTCCATCAATCAAATGAATCTTCACACGTAAGGAACAATTAATCTTAGGTTTATTAGTTGTACTTGCATTAGTAATACATCAGATCAATTCAGTATATTTTCAAATGCTTAAATGCAGTTCAGTGTACTCTAAAAAGATCTTCCTCATCTTTCTTATTGTTACCACAGGGTCATAGGAATAAAATGATGCTGGATTCGTCACGGCACTTTCATGGTGCTTAGCTCTTATAAATTTGAACTTCAATGGGCTGAATCAGAACTGGTCTTGTAACCATGCCTTAACCTCAGAGAACACCTCTTGTTAATGTTCTTGTAAGTGTCTTTCAACTCTCCTGAAGCCAGATCATATTTCATGTTTTTATTGAAAAGAGTGCACATTTGAGTTCATAATCGCCTCTGCATTACGCCAGGGGCCCATTCCTCTCTCGCTTCCCTGATTTATGTTTCACTAATCTCTGTTCATGGGCTTGTATTGAGTGTGAATGTAGCTAGTGGCTGACCTGGATATCTGAGAGCATTATAAAGCACTACAGGGAGTCTCAGGCTTTGAGAAATTGTGTGGACGGGGCACTGCTGTGAGTATACATCTATTGTCATTACATCCTCAGCCCTGAGGGCCACCTCCAGGGGCACGTTAGGGGCTGCAGTTATCTATTAGCTCCAACTTAATGTCAGTGAAAGAGCAAACCACAGAATGTTTAAACCAGATTGTGTTGTCTTGAATTCTCTTTCTACTTTATGCTACATACATATAGGGGAAGGGGTTCAAGAAATGTGTCCAATGGAGTCAATAAAATAAAAGACTGGTTTGGAGGTTGGGATTATGTGCACTAACTGTGGTGTGGTTGTTTCCCTGAGTGTAATTTGCACATCAGGGAGAGCGTTCCAGCTGTGATGAAAGGAAACTGATTCATAATTCATGGAGTTATAAATGTGGGTGCAACGGGCTAATGGGCGCTGCGCTGTTATGTAATGAAACACAGCAATGAAATTTAGGAACATTGTGTGACCACTGTATTAGGAACCAGGGTTTTCTACTGAATTTGGACATTCTGGCTATACATGTCAAGTTAATTTAATTTCACTATAATGCAATACGACCCCCTTTCTGTTTAATGTGAGGTGCTGATCAAGAATGTACAGCCGGCTGCTGCTAGAAAACAAATAAGTGGCATTATAAACAAAACTGCCAAACTAAATTGCAAAATATCCAGTGTTGTCTTACTGTTACTGTCTAAGATGGAAATAATTGACATGAATCTCTCTTTTGAAGTGACACTTAAGACTCTGTAAGTGCACAGGTCAGACATTCTTGCAAAATAAATCATTAAAACTGAGAGATAAAAGAGAGGTAGAAAGACAGATTGGGGAGAGAAAGGAGGATAAACAGAGAAAACAGTGGGAGAAAGAGACGGCAATAGCATGCTAAGGAAGCGCAATTCCTTTGTTCTCATGCCACACACAGGAAAAGGCCACATCAATGATGTTGGCTGTTTCAAGCAAATCCCATAAAAGAGAGAGGGAGAGAGCTAGACGAGAAGAAGGAGAAAGTGAGCGTAATCCATTTGAGATTCTGGAGGGGACTCAGTCCTCCCTGTCACTCGTCCAGCCTTCCCAGGAAACACAAAGAGCATTATGCATGAAGCCCAGAAGGTCTCTGAGCACGCACCATGCTGTCGCCCGGCTCCACCATACAAAGTCACTCCGACACCATTTCCTTAGGAATTCACAATTCTGCATAACACAATAAAATACGTTCAAATCAATGAGGGGTTAAGAGGTGATCATTTTTACAGCTACAGCCTTGACCACCTCCTCAGTGCTCCTTTTGTGACTAACAGCCAGTCACCTTTCAGATATGACATTTCTTTCTCTGTGGTTGCAGGTTAACCAGAAAAAATGGCATGTGGGGAGTTATAAAAAGATATTCAAATGCATTGTGTCCTTTTCTTTTGAAGTCTCAAAGTGCTGTCTTGGATTTTTCAGATTTCTGTTGTTTTTCTCTTGGGCAGAAGTGCAAAACTTCCATATTCTGCTGTAAAGTTTAGTGAAGGGATGCAAGATAGGGATGTGGCAACCACCCAAACATTGTGCAGGTGTGTTTTGCAGATAAAGTTAGAGTAAAACACACTGTAGGGAGGGGAAATAAAGAAAAAGATAAAGGCTGAATCAGATCATATGCAGAATGAGCTATGTGGTGGCATGTCTCGATAAAACGCTTGTGAGACAGAGTCACATTCACCTTTGTATGCATTTTTTTTACTACTGGCACAAATCCCAGGGTGTAAAGCAATCTAAGATAAAACCAGTCAAAGATCTTAACATTCACCTGCTTGCAGACATGCATGTTTATGAAAACAGTTTTCATTCAAATCTTTGAGGGATATATTTCGTCTCCTTTTCCTGACTTCACCTGCACGGCTGTGCATAATAGAACATTTTGTTATTTTCATTCATTTTCATGTTCTACCATTTTATGATTTTCATTCATAAAAGGATTGGACAATATTACATGAGATACATATCATGATAGAGTCTCAGCAATGATAAAGGAAAGGATGACTGATTTAGGTGTAGTTATTACCTTGTTAATTTGCTCAACTTTGTAACTAAGAAAGGGTGAGAGAGGGTTTTCAGTATCTATTTTTTGTTGCCTTTCATGTTTATAGATATGTTTTGTCTCTGTGAAGTAAAAAATTACCATTCAAGGAGTTGAGAATTTGCCAAAGTTCAAATTCTACATTCCTAGTTGAATATATGCAATCCACACTGGAAATGAAGAGCACATGGGCTGCCATTGGAATGTGGACCACTTGGACGCTGACTCGGGGCTTAAGGATACTGCTCATCAATCACAAACAGAAGATTTAAATTAAAGAGATAAACTGTTCCCAACGGACCCCAATTGAGAAATGAAATTTACATAATACCATAATGGAATATCTGCAAATTAGGCTGGTGAAAGATGCATTCATTCATTTTGGATAAAAAGTTTAAGCATAGAACCCAGTCCTATGCCATACGGTGCTTAGTAGGAAGCCATAACATCTCACAGCAACATATTCCTTGGTTTGTTTCCCAGTTTGTGATTACATGTTCTCCCTGTGTTCACACTGGTTTCCTCCCACCGTCCAGATACGTAGGTCAGGAGAATTAATCAATCTAAATTGCCTGTAGGTGTGAAGGTGGGAATGTTTTTTTCCCCTTCCGTGTTAATCTTGTGTTGGACTACAATCGATCAATGTTTTTCCCTGCCTTTCCCAGTGAATGCTAAAGTGAGCAGCATGCACCTGTGACGTGATACACCAAATGTGCACCATATTACTGCAGGGGCATTGTTTCAGCAAAAGCCAAGGTATGGCATTCTGACATGACGTCAAGGACCTGCTATCCTATTGAAAACTGTTTTAACAGACATATAGCTCTCTCACATTCACAATGTGATGAATACGGCTTTCATCTGATCTATTTTGGCGCACATTTCAGCACCATGGACTAAAGGGTGGATACCCGACCTGAACCTGATGGGTCGGGCCGCATTCGGTCAAAAATTTTGAAATGATGTTTGGATCGGGTTCAGTCACGTCATACTTGACATGGTGCTTCCTGTTCAGTGCTGGAGTTTGTTATTTACTTGGCAACACACAGGCGGTAAATATTCATGTAGCCTGGCTAAGGATGGAGGACGTCAAACAAAATTTGTCATCAGGGAAGTTTAAAAAACTACTGCACTACTAACTATGCAGGGAAATCTTCACCAGACAGTTGTGCAGGAATGTGGTTGTGACGGTGGTAAAATAAACAGATTGGAACTGAAGACATCTGCGTCGTAAAATAAACATGTTAGAGAATGAGTTGTTCAAGAATATGCAATATATCTTTGTAATACACATTCTATTTGCAGATGTTCAGATAAACACCATACCTTCTCATAATAGAGTTGCCAAGAAAAAGGCTGTGTGATGGCTGAGCTTTGCGAGGTGCTGAAACACACGTGTCATTTAGAATTCAGTTGTGTCAAACCCTGGACCAAGCCAGGGCAGACAAATATTGGTTTTGTGTCAAAAAGCTACTTGAAAGTTGGATGTGTTAATCTTCCTGCTAATGGCCTGGCAAAGGCCTCCTTATTATTCTGGCCCCAGTCTCCCTCTACTGAGGGTGTCTCCACAAGGTTAATTAGTGGAGGGTCCCCTGTGGTTCCCCATGCGACGTGGGCTTAGGATAGCGGAGGTGCCTCTACACAAACAAGGTTAATGGAGCCTCAGATAACTCCCTCCTTTTCGTTCCCTCATCCACATGCATCCACATAGAGAGTGTTACTGTGCCTTAGTTATTCATCAGTCTTTAAGGTGGAAGGGCTGGCTGCCTTGGGAGTTTGAACTGTAGGTATTAGCTATTGAGATGACATTCACATCTGCTTGCGGTCATTGCATTATTTAAGTAATACCTCAGCTGGCAATGGGAAATGGCAGTACGGTAAACAACCAACTGCTATTTCCAGCTATATTATGTGATGAAAACCAAGACGTTTAATCATCATGTGTCCCTGTGCAGAAACAGCAACAACAGAAAACATTTTCGCTACTAAAAAATGCATTTGGATATCATTTCGCCCCGGAAAACCATTTTAGGAGCTATCATCCATCATTGCAGTGTAGCAGCTTTTCTGATGTAGGCAATAATGTCCTATTGAGCTAATCTCGAGGCCATGGGTGTATCTGTCATCATTTCCCAAGAGAGAGAGGCAGTAACATAAGGCTTAAATCAAAGAAATAACTTACAGGGAGAACGGGGCCCTGCAAAGGTCAATGTGTCACAAATGACTTTGCATCAAGAGTCACACTCTGAATCACACCCTTCAAATAAAGTGTCTTCGAGCTATTCCCTGAGGCATATGGTTGAGCACACTGTACCTTGTCATCCACACCCCTCTTCCCAACATTCCTGCACCACCCTCCTCCTCCTCCTCCTACCTCTGTGACCTCTGTCAGGAACAACATGATTTTTCGCACCAACAGCCCCTTCATCACCATCCTGATTGCTATGATTTCTCTATCGACATTTCCAACCATCCCACCTGCACGCATTTTTCATGCTTAACCTGGGACGGCGAGCATCCATCCACAGAAGATAGTCGTGAAAACACTGAAAAAAGACACTATCTCTCATAGTGTGCCTGGAGCTTTATGTGCAGCAATCATGCTTACTCTATGTTCCATGGGTTCACAGGCTGGCCAACACAGCTCTGTCTGCTTCTGCACATCTTTGTGTCCATGTGAAGATATCGCCTTCAGTGAGAAAGGCAAGGTGAGAGGCATCCTGCTGGCTCTTTGAGGTCACAGGCAAGGATGGTGCTGATATGCTGGAGGTTTGTAAGGGGATTGAAAGGCAGGAGAGGAGCAGTTTTAGAAGTTTTAAAGCATGACCCAGTCCGCCTTTGGTGACGAAGGTGGCACAGCGTGTGCTGAGAGGCTTGCGAAGGAATCTGGCTCCTCTTACTCTCTCATATGCACATCTAAGCACTTCCCCAGCCTCTGCTGGCCTTGCCACTGTGTTTATTACTGTTTGTGTTTGTGTGTGTGTGTGGGGATGTGCATGTTCGTGGGTGTCCGTGCGTGTTTGTGTGTCTATCAGGTGCAATGTTTGGTTTTGTTTGGGTTATGAATTTCATCCTCCCCAGTGCACAGAGCCATGCTGTGTGTGATATTGAAGCCTGAAATAAAACAGGGCCATCTATTGAAGCCAGCATTTCAGATGTCACCTCTTCATGCTGTTGAAGTTGAGAGTTTGTCAGCATTAGTTTTCCATTGTGGAAATACAAGAAAGCCTCCATAACCCCCTCCCTCTGCAGTGCAGCTACACCCCTTAATAAATATGATATCTGCTGGATAGATGTTCTGAAAAGCCCACCAATTTTCCTCCATGCATCCGCTCATATGCATACACGATTAACAAATCAATCACCTCTATGAGGGCTTCTCTCGTGTGATATCATAATATTATGTCTCCCCTGCTTTGATCCGAGCTGGTTATTTCCATCCAGGGAACTGCTGAAAAACCTGCAGGAGCATCACACACTCGTAGACCCAACACTTCACAAGCTCTGTTTGATGCATCTGTCTCCAAGCATGAAGACCCACTGACTATGTTATTCCACTGCACATTAATGGAGGGCCTCCAGCTGAGTGTGGCTGACAGACATCTGGGGGAGAGAGATAGCTAAGATGTGGCAGCTCCTGTCGCTGTATTGATTCACTCTCCAACGCTGACATTCAGAGCAGACATAAGCCAGGCTTTGACAATCGTATGTTCTTGGGCTGTTATGGATTTTATGGTAAAAAAGTGAAAGTTATTGTGGGCCATGCTGAGGTATGACAGTCAACACTGGAAGGAAGTCTTCACTGCTCTTCTTCTGGAGTGAAAACATGTTTACTGGGTCATAATCTGTCCAAACTCTTTGGGAGCAAATGGAAGGATGAAAGGAAGGGCTCAGGCTCATACATATGCATAGCTGTGACATTGTGAACTCCGAGGGTTAGCACAGAAAACACAGACTAATTATGTTTGCCGTCTGTCATATCAAAAGATGTGCTGAGCACAGGGTGGCAATGACCGTCCCCTCCTCTGTCCATCTCTTTCACTTTCTCCCTTTGTCCGATCTCCATCACTCTCAGGTCTTCGTAGCGACTTTCTTGCCTATTTTAATTTCTCTGTCAGGCAGTCTGCGTGCTGTCTGTGTGACTAAGCTGCTAGATTCCTTGCTTGTTGACTCAGCAGTTAAGTGCATTAATTCCCCATCTCTCTCACTCATTTGGTATTCTGTCGGATAGAAAACAAAACTGTTCTCTGCCTAGCTAATGCCACATAAATCTATATGTAAACATATCATAAAACAGAGTCTTAAACTCTAGCTTTGAGTACAATCACAGCACTGTTACAAAGCTGTTTTAGCTACTTTCAGAATTTGTATGCACTGATGTGCCCTTATTCTTGTATGCGCTGCCTGTACTTTTAGCCTCAGCGCGGCATTATATACATATATTCACAGAGGTCAAACCTGGTAAGTTTGTGCTTGGCCATGTCTGCTTTTCTTCAAATCTGAGATGGAGTGCGAGTGCAGGTTGAGTAAAATGAAATGGACCCATCTGCATTCAGTCAGAGAAAGGGTCATTAAAGTGTCCAGGCACTGTGTGTGTGAGAGAAAGTCCAGACAGACAGACAGACAGACAGACGGAGAAGCAAAACCTTTCGGATGCTTGTGGATTCTTCTTTCTCTCTCTGGTGATCTGCTATGCTGTCCAGCCAGTCACATTAATGAGATGGGCAGAACCTTGCTGTCATTGTCTCGTTGAATTTTGAAGAGGACCCTGCAGCCTGGAGGACTGTGCTGAATTCTCTTTTGAACCCGCAGCTGGGAAATGTGGTTAACAGGCAGGTCAGAGAGAAGAAGATGCACAGAGAGGAAAAGATAGGGAGATTAGAAACAAAGTGACGCAGGGAGAACAACAGAGGGCAAGCAGAGATTGAAAGTAACACAGCGAGTGGAAACAGAAAAAGAGAGAGGCACCTGAGACAGAAATGAAAAAGAAAGGGGAAAGGCAGACAAACAGAGATCGACAGTGTGGTCCAGACTCTGGGCAGGCTTAGGGTGTCCTAGCTGTGAGCCCTGTTGGGAGCTGTGGCTCTCCATCTCTGGTATTCAGACGACTGAGGGGAAACTGAGGGGATAGACTATTGAGGGAAGCCTCAAATTAGTTGCCCTGCCTCCACATTCGCTCACTTTCCTCGGGGGGGGGGAGCAGAGGGACAAAAAGATGGGACATACAATGTTATTATTACCCACAGGGCCACTGAGAGTGTACAACCTGGGAAAATAACCAGAAAGTATGATGATGTGGCTGAAGTCATTTTCACAGTTATAGCATACAGTAAAGCAAGCCACACATGCCGTTTGTCTATAGTCTTAGTCTCTTGTATTACAGTGCATTATTTCTAAAATATTGAATTGCATATTTTATTTGAATTTCATTAGTTCTTCTTTTATATTCACATTCTTGTGTTGCAGGATACGTAGAGTTTTTCTCTTTTTTTTCACATCTCTACTGATGAATATCTCACCTGAATCGTAGACATTCATGGGAATATATCTGAGGAGGGGGTAATGCATGTCAGCGAAACGGTTTTAGCATTGTATGAATGAAGCCTTATTCAGTGTCATAACATATCAGTTACACTCAAGCACAGTTGATTTATGGCTTGATATCTTCTTTAAGATTTAAGTCTGGTGTTTAGTGTGTTGGCTTTTATTCTTTGATTTGATTTCTATTTTAATTAAACCCTTAAAGCAAAATACAAGAACTAAATACTCTATTATAGTCTTGATAATGTTTTGTTTTCCACATTTTATTCATTCTGGAAATTAGCATACATCTGTAGAAGCAATTATTAATTTTTGGATGAGATAATAAGATATCAGAAATATTATTGTAGCTTCTTTTTAGCTTCTCTGTAAGGTGCCCATTGATGTCAAATACCAAAATTTGTCACAAATTTAAGATGGTTTGTAAACAAGAAAAAGAAG
The DNA here is from genome assembly GCA_002120245.1 of Maccullochella peelii. NCBI lineage: Eukaryota > Metazoa > Chordata > Actinopteri > Centrarchiformes > Percichthyidae > Maccullochella > Maccullochella peelii. The sequence continues at coordinate 179,272 of LKNJ01000672.1, forward strand.
CACTAGTTGCTTTGTATTGTAGGAGAATAATAACATGATTGCTATCACTGCAGAAAAAAAGCTAACTTTCTTTTTTGTTCTGCGAGACAGGACAACATCCCAAATGAGAAAAGTTGAATTGCATTAGTAAGGGCCATTGATATTCTGACAGTCCTGTCTGAATATCAATTCCCTTGTGAGGAGAAAATGTCCCTGGTGGGACAAAGAAAAAAAAGGAACAAAAGCCTAAAAATGTTCAAGTGAATCATCTTTTAGTTATTCTGCTTGGCTTTGGCTCTTAGTGAGTTTTTGGACTGAAGTTGAGCGTGCCACTCTTCACTGACACAAAGAGACAGGGCAGGCGCTTTATGCATTCAGCAGGATTTGTTGACATACTGAAATAGTATGCCAGTGTGGCACTTTGCACCTCATTTGTGCTCTTACTGTGGTTAGTTGAAAAAGGGCCGGCAACCGTCAAAGAATATTTCGCTGTGTGGAATATGGATCACCGACTATCAAAAAGCATTCATCCAAAAGAAGGGGGTTAGGAGCGAAAATATCAAATAAACATGAGATAAAATCCCTCCCAGTTGACATTAAAGTGGTTTGAATTTGCACATTTTAAAAGTTTTTCATGGTTTTACAATGTAGATTTAGTTATTTGACCATAACAGGGCTTAGAAAAAGATCTCTTGGTTGTAGCTGTTCCTCATCATTGCGTCCCTTCTGTCTTGTCCTCCCTAGCCTGCTGACACTGATGGTTTCTAAGTGAGTATCTCATCCCTCTCTCTCCCCCTCTGTCATAATCACTGCTCTTTATGATCGGTTTGCCCTTTCTGCCCTTTCAAGATGTGGCATGTAATGAGGGCTCTGGAGGACTGTGTGAGTGGGCTATTTAGCTATTCAGACACGATCAGCTCACACATCCCACGCTCTCTAACTCGACTCCCCACCAATATCCCTCAGCTGAGCAGAGTGAATGTTTGTCCCGCTCACAAGGTCACACACACTGGGTGGAGCTGGGGTGGCTCAGACATTCAGAATCCACGATGGGCCTTTTAGTGTCTACTCAGTTCAGGGCAATCACATGATTAAAATGAGCAATTTGATTATTTAACTCTATCCCACAGACAAATATAAAGATGTAATTGGGATTGTTTTACAGAGTTAAATAGCTACAAAGACAACTTAAATGGTCTGTTCCCCCAAATAACAAAAAACACAATAAGAAACAACTTCCTTATTTTTCCACTTAAAACAATGCATAGACTTCACTGTCAAACTAATGAATTAATTCATACATAAATTAATGAATAACTCCTTTTTTTTCCTTGTCCAGTCATATCCCACATATTTAGACACATTACTCAGCAAAACACCAACATTCCTATATGTACCCACAAACAGCTAACAGCATAACTGCACATTATTCATTCCCTTGCAGTGCAGCCTGAATTTTTTATTTTGAAATTTTCATTGGACTAAGTGAACTTTTAAAACTACTACTCTGCACTTTAAGTGTACAGTATATAGCCATACATATGAATAAATAAATATAAATGTGTGATATGATGAACACAGAACTTTACCCATCCCTTATGGGATTACTCAGACACATTAATCAGCAACAAAACATAATTATTATATGTATACCCACCAACATCTTACAGCACAACTACTTACAAAAACATATTGATGATTCATGTCAAAAAATCTTTTATTTGATTAATTCAATTTCTCCTCTTGACCCAAGCTTCGGAGCAGTTTTCACCATTTTCTATCTTCTATTTTTGACCTTGAGTGAAAAATACAAAATATTTATTGTATTCAGGTCTGTCAAATGTCCTCCATAACCAGAACAAAATCTAACATTTTATTCTCATGAAATATAAAAAAAATAGGAAAATGATCATTCAGAAAATAGCCTTGAATAGCATGCATCAGACACAATTATCTTTTCTAAGAGAGCTGGATCATTATTTTTTGTAATTTCAATAAAAAAGTAGACGTTGACCATATTTTGATAACATTTTCAGATTTTTTTGAAGGTTTTAGACGTCATATCATTGCAGCCTGGATTTTATTTAAACATAATTACCTTTTTCATTGGATTAAGGAGGTTAACTTTTAATTTCTAACTCTGTACACTTTTACTACTGTACAATTTAACTGTACTGTATAGTATAGTTCTTAAATATGACTGTTCATGCACACTGAACTTGGGAGGTGGTGCCTAGGTTTCAAGCACCGCCCATGTCTGCCAGTTGACCTATGAACGGCTGCGCGTTAACTCGCACATGCTCCCGACGTCATTTCTCTTTGGTCTTCCGTGTCAACATGGCGGCATCCATGGCATCCCAGGCTGCAGCAAGAGGACTGAGGACAGCAACCTCAAAGCACATACTTCTGGACAAACTCAAGGTACTATTACGGCTCACATACCGGGGATGCAGTTTTCCCCTCTCGCGGGTGGGTTCCGCTCTCGTATGTCCTTTGTCATCGTCTCAGGGAGCTTGTCAGTGTAGCTACGTGGCTAGCAGGCTAGCATGTCTGAGGAGTCAGAGGTTTGACAGATCAAAGTTGAACAGTGTGACAGTGCGCTGGTAATGTAACGGCACTCTCTTCAGTGTAACCTATTAGTGCTGTAATGATTGTAATCATACAGGTTATGTAATTACCGCTATTCTTCAAAATGACTCGACAGGAGCTTTTCTGAGGAAAACTTATTATACTATTGTCTGTTACAAAATTCAAATTACAGCGTTTATCTGTCACTCTTAACATTAACCTTTATGTGTGTGTAGCTAAGCCCGTGTGTGTATATATTAAATTTAAAAAAAAATAATATTATTATTATTATTCAGTTTTGAATGAGCAACTTTTTAAATATGTCAAACACCTTGTAAGTAAACGTTTTTCTTTTAGTCTTGACACAATATTGTATTTGTGTAATTTAAATATCTGTGCAGTGGGCTGTGTGAGCACTTGATTCATTATTAACAGCAGTTATAAAGCCAACTGAGGGAGATAGCCTACCTGAACACTGCCACCAGGACATAATAGCTCCAAGTGTCTGACTACAGCCCCATTTCAGATAAGACCACAGTTAACTCTTGCACTTTGATCCTCCAGTGTCTGTTTGTGAGCCGTGAACAACAGCTCACAGAATATATCCGATTAGGTTTGTCTATACGTACTCAATGGCAAATGATTACAGTTGCATCGTCATCCGCTTTGCAGAGAAAGCATTAGGCCAAATGTTTAAAAACAAAATGGAACAAAATGCTGCCAAAGCCATGTAAAGGAAATCAGAAATAAAGCGCCCTGGCTTGTATTGCTTAACAAACAAATGCACTCTTACAGATAAGAAAACAGAGTTGTGTTTTCATCATTCATTTTCTTACAAGCAGCGCCTCAGTTTCAGTCTCATTTTTCTTCTCAGTCAGCAGCAGAGATCTGGTCTTTAGTGGAATTTTGTCTGTATAAATGTTTGTAACGCTTGACTGTCCTGACTGAAAGGACAGAGCAGGAACCTGTTGATACTGTAAACATTGGTGCAGTCAAGTAGGCACACTCTGTTTGGCACCGTGTCAGCAGTCTAGTTGGACTTTTGCAATCTCATGTCATATTTACTTTTTCATGTCTGCTTTTGCTGTGTTGCCCTGATAGCTTTTGGTACAGATTTTTGTCTTGAACACTTGAAATAGGTTTTAAATTGAGTGGAATATGGTGTTTTTGCTAGCAGGTGTGCCTGGATCACAATGATTTGCATTAAACACCAACAACACTAAATTAAAACATTTCTTGATCCTGATTCTCCAGATCAGCATGGGATATCCCTAGTAATAATATATATAAAAATTCCCCACTTGCCCCTGCGGGCGGTCTATTACTCCTTCAAGCTCGGGTCCTCTACCAGAGGCCTGGGAGCTTGAGGGTCCTGCGCAGTATCTTAGCTGTTCCTAGGACTGCACTCTTCTGGACAGAGATCTCGGATGTTGTTCCTGGAATCTGCTGGAGCCACTCTCCCAGTTTGGGGTTCACAGCCCCGAGTGTTCTGATTACACGGGAACGACTGTTGCCTTTACTCTCTTCTTTCAGCCCTTGGTATTTTTCGAGCTTCTCGTGTTCCTTCTTCCTGATGTTGCAGTCGCTTGGGATTGCTACATCTATCACTACTGCCCTCTTCTGCTGTTTGTCCACCACTACTATGTCCGGTTGGTTCGCCATCACCTGTTTGTCAGTCTGTATCTGAAGTCCCACAGGATCTTAGCTTGGTCATTCTCGACCACCTTGGCAGGTGTGTCCTATTTTGACCTTGGGACTTCCAGCTCATACTTGGCACAGATGTTCCTGTACACTATGCCAGCCACTTGGTTATGGCGCTCCATGTACGCCCTGCCTGCTAGCATCTTACACCCCGCTGTTATGTGCTGGATTGTCTCAGGGGCACTTTTGCACAGTCTGCACCTGGGGTCCTGCCTGNTCTTCTGCTGTTTGTCCACCACTACTATGTCTGGTTGGTTCACCATCACCAGTTTGTCAGTCTGTATCTGGAAGTCCCACAGGATCTTAGCTGGTCACTCTCAACCACCTTCGGAGGTGTGTCCCATTTCAACCTTGGGACTTCCAGCTCATACTTGGCACAGATGTTCCTGTACGCTATGCCAGCCAGCTAGCATCTTACACCCCACTGTTATGTGCTGGATATATATATCTATAGATAGATAGATATCTATCTATCCTCGGTATAACTGTTCTTGCTATTTGCTGCTTCTCTTCTTTTGTACTCATTTGTTTGCTTGGTTTTATTTTCTTGTTTCTTCACTTTTATTGTAAAGCACTTTGAGCTCCACCCCCTGTATGAAAGGTGCTATATAAATAAAGTAAAAATAAAGTTATTATTATTATTGTGTGTGTGTGATACGTCTAGATGTTCTTTGGTCATATTCAGTGATGTTTTATTATGTGTCCCTCAGTTTGTGGCATGCAGTCACATATTGTGCAGCTAGGTCTGCTGCAGGTCCTTCTTCTAATATAATCTGTTGCTTTTCACTGTCATTGAGATCTGTGAAGTGTGATTGTATCTGTCACATTTTAAGAGGAAGTGCATCTCTGTCTCTACTTCACCTGTCGTGCAGTGGCCTCTCTCTCTCTCTCTCTCTCTCTCTCGGGCCAGCTGATAAGAGTAATGATCAGGGATTTCTCTCTGGTCTGTAGCGCAGTATCAGAGTCTGAACTGATTGACAGCCAAGTATCTCTACAACAGTATCAAATCAGCTTTGACAGTATGTCAGCTAAGCTGAGGAATTCAATTTGTGATAATTTGTCAACAATGCGGAGGACATCACAATATTCAGATGGTTAGGCTCCAGGATGCTCTTAAAGGGGGAGTGGGATGTTGTGTTTTTTTTTGTTTTTTTTTCTCCTGTTCTCTCTCACTCTCTCTCATAAATCAAATCTCCTGAATTCTTGTCTGCACAGCGAGATAATCCTCAGGCTGTTTTTCACTGTCGCTGCACAGTGGTGAATTTGTAAACGTTTGCTAAGTTTTTATTTTTTGTAAGGTGTTCCTGCTTAGGAATAGCCCAGCAGTGTCGAAGCCCAGCATGGTTTGAAGGGAAACCCTGGGAGGAGAGGTGGCTCAATGAGACTCGGTCCTGAATATTTTACAGAGGGGGGTGGAGAGCCCTTTGCAACGACTTCTTTTGCTCGAACTTCAAACGACGGGCGGCTTCCCCATCTGTCTCAGCAAGAACACATTTACATTTCTTCCCCGCAAGGAATACTGGAGGAAGTTCGCTCTAACTGGATTTGAATATCGCTTCACCAAGGTTAATAGCCATTTCTGTAGCTGGTGAGGTGCTTAGGCTTTTTCAATAATTTAGGAGGGCTGCAATCATTAGGAAATGTTGGCACCCTCAGAAATGGGGAATGCAATGAGTGAATGCACTCGTATCAGCTTAACTTATGCTGTTGTTCCAGTGTAGATAATGAGCGAAAAGTGGGACTGATGCTGAAAATTAGTTTAGAAAACAATGTCAGTGATTGCTGACAGCTGTAATACGTTAAAAGTGCAGTATGTTGAAGATTATGTTCAGCTGCCATACTGGCTTATCCATCATCTTTGAAATTAGACCTTCAAACATATCGCAAGATTTGGATTTCGTAATTGAATTTGCCTGGGGCTGCTCCCTATGAACTTTTCTTTTTTAAAGACATGGTGACCTGACTCACCCTCGTCAATGTATGGAAATTTCTACAGAGTCTATCCGACAGCCTGATTGTATAGTTTTTGTGGCGTAAAAACAGCGGTGGCAGTGTTACAGTGCGAGTGTACACTCTGTTACAGAACAACATGGCTGCTGCTAGTGGCAGTAAAGACACCAATAAAGAAGCTACCCTAAAAGTAATAAATTGTCTCCACACAACTGGCGGTTGTACTCTACTGATACATCCCCTGGCGCTTTGGCTGGATGTCAAAATTTGACTAGCAATTTTGTTTGTCCGACACAGTTGCCATGATAATTATTAAAGTGATGCCAACATTTTACATGAAACTTTGTTTGCGGTTTTGATAGATCTATCATGAACCTGTCAAGGCATTACATAACACCAGTGAATCAGTCTTGTAGCGGCAATAAATTGCCATTGTTGTGTTGTTGCCATTGTGTTAGCAATTCATGAATGTGGCTCCAGGGTATATACCTGTTACCAAGTTCATATATGTGGACTTAGATGTAGGCTGTGAGATATGACCAGAATCTCATATCCAGTATAGGTCATTTCATATCCAGATAACGATAATAATAAATGCATAAATAGCTTATATAAAATGACCACAAGGAAAGGCCTATTTCTTATTACATTTTGAATTATATACTCGACAAATAAAAGGTACTTACTCATATTTGATTAGTTTTCTCCTTTTTATTTAGAACCTTTGTGCCGCGGACAAAATCCTCTTGCGACGTCTGAGTCTGGGGTTTGTATTCAGCACTCAACTGTACTGTTGTGGCTCTCATCCTTAGACTCTCTCCGTACTGTTTGACATGATTCTTGCATAGGTTGTAAAAGAGGTTAGTGGTGTTTGAGTCTGTAATTTGCAAAGTAACATTACGGTTTTCTGGTCCGTGCCAGACCTTTTATTCCCAAACCAAGTCCATGCTACAGGATTAGCCCCTCTTTTAGGTATGTGTTCCTCGTTTTGTCTTGGCTGGTCGGAGTCCTTCTCCTGTTCGGAATAACCCCGTTCTGTGTCATGTTCACTCTCCTCCATGTTTGTTTATTTGTCTTGCCTTCATGCAAATTTCCTGCCTGCATCGCTGCCATGAGAAAGAACGCAAAGCGTCGTCCAAACAACGAAAAATACTGCCATAAAGAGTGTGATTTGCGAAGCAACAAAATAAATGATAGAGCATAATATGAAATTATAGACGTTTTTCTATCGTCACATGATATATATCATCATATCGCACAACCCTACTTGGATGTATATGAAAGTGAACTTTGACATAGTTGCACATCCTTGTATTGCTTTCTCCTCATTAATGTGTTATTTTCCCCTTAGACTCGACACCTTTGAATATGACTCCGTACACCCTATCTTATTAACTATGCTAATTACTGAAATCCCTATCTGTAGAGACACAACAGTCAGGTTTTTCTTTCTTAAGCCTGTCTGCAGGAGATTAGACTTGCCCTGCCTAAAGACCTGCCAATGATGCAAATCTCACTGATCTAAATCCTGGAGCCATGCTCTACTGCTCCCGCCTCTGCCTCAGCTCTACTGTTCTATTCCCGGCTCTCTAACAGACAGATGTCATTTCTCTCTCCATACTCTAATGGTCTGGGCACGACCTTAGCCTTTAAGAGGCAAGGACATAGAAAGCTACAATTGGGTGGTAGCTCTAATGAGAGCAAAAGTACATCTTTTACATCACGTGCGAATTAACATCTTGTATCTTCTTTTGTTTTATAGACGAATGGGATAATCAGAAAGTAGCCTCGGGCATCATGAGGTGTACAAAGAAATTTACTTGAGGTTAAATCACCTTTGTGTAGAAGCTTAAATGGAAAGTAAAGGCTGATGATTGTGAAGGCTTAGATGTACTTAACAGTGTAAATGCAGTCGATTAACCTGCAGTGTTATGTTTGTGCGGATGAGTCATTATGCTTTTGTTAAACCAAATGGCAGAGTGGCCTTTAGGTTTTACCAGTATTACATCCCTACTATCTTTGCCATAACTCCTCATCCAGATCTATGGAGGCAGGGCCAACGCTGAGGACAGAGAGAGAAACTTCTGCTATCAACACTCAAGTACTTTATTAATTAAAGGAGACCAGGCTAGATGGCTTTCTGAATTAGCCCGCTAATGCTTCGTGAGGCATGCTCTTGCTACATGGCTGGCTTTCAGTGGAAATATGCCTGTGATTCACACTGGCCTGTTTATGCAGAAAATCCACATCAACTCTGCTTCTTTGCCTCCTCCATTTCCTTTACTGTGTGTCACCTCTCTCCCAGTGCTTGTGTAATTGCAAGACAGCCTGTATTTATGAGTTGCAGCTAAGTAGCAAACTGCCACCTCATTACCAAAAAAACATACTGCAAACCTACTGCAATCAGCATGGCAATGATTCTGATAGTTTCTCTGAGTGCTACTCTCTCTGATCCAGCCTGTGCTCATGGAAGTGGACACTATAAAGTTCCCCTTTTTAAATTCTTCCCGGATGGTTAGCTAAATGGATGGGGAAAAGAGACGAGTTCGTAACCTGAATGCGAACAAATCAATTACATAGAACTGGTGAACTGGCAATCTGTTCATCTCTTAAACATTTGATAATGCCCCTTAAGGAGCATTTTGGTTAATTAACTCTGCAGTCATTTGTCGTCACTAATAAGACGATGTCATTTCAATGTTAGAGTCTGACCATGACAAGCAATGAGGATTTTAACCTCACCAGACTCCTGGGGATACTACTGTATAATATGAGATATTTAGTGCTACTTCTGCTGTCCACTTGCGGTTAGCAGATCAAAATGCACAGTTTTGTATAGGCGAGAGATAGGAACACGTCTTTTCTAGAACCCAATTCTGTAGAACTACTTATCACAATTTCAGTTCCCACAATGTGGTAATTCATGATAAATGGTATGGGAATGTGGTATTCGATATGTAAATATTTAAATTAATTCTTTAGATGCCAGCTCTACTATCAGATTAGGCATTGTTTCTTTTCACAAAATAACATAGTTATTATTCTGTGGGTTTAATGTTTGCTGAAAATGTAATAAAAACTACAACACTGAACAGTTTCCTTTTAGAAAACAAATCCATTAAAATAAAACACCAGAAGCAGCAAATGTCCAAATGTGGTTTTACCCTTCTTCCAGTGACCCACTGCACAACAAGTAAGGCAAAGAGTCCTCAGCCATGCTACCGACTCTGTGTGGTTGTACTTAGGCACAGCAGTGCTTTGAGGTTAATGCTAATGTCAGCATTCTAAATTGCTCGCAATGACAAAGCTAACATGCAGATGTTTAGCAGGTATATTGTTAACAATGTTCACTGTCTTAGTTAAGCCTGTTAGCATACTACCATTGGCTTTTTTGTTTTGTTTTGCATAGACTCTCTTAGGAATCAATCCTGGATTGACATTTTGAGAGATTCCACAAATGGAGCTATATACTATGTCCAGCTTCTGTGTGAGTGGGGTAGTGTCTTGCGCTCAAGGTATATTCTGAATCCCCACTGTGCTTTACTGCCTTAATGCAGCTCTTCATAGTGCTTTACCTGTATTCATAATTTATAAACTGCTGGGGAAAAAACTCCAAGTAATTTGTTACTTTTATATTGACTTGTGAAGGGTAGTGAGTGATGAAGGCTCTTGTTCAGGTGTCCTATAAGGTATCGATTGGCTCATGCAGCAGCAAGCACTTTGCATGTGTCTTCCACATCATCAATCAGAGCAGTCTTTCCAATATGTCCGCTGCTGTACTTCATCTAGCAGTGTACTGGGTACCATAAGTTCTCAAACCGATCAGTTATGCAAAGAAAACCCAGCCTGAAAAAGCACAGTAGGGCATGTATTCACCAGTTGGGTTGGACATTATATCACACATTTATGTTAACATTTGGGTGGGGTTGGTGTTGGGTTTGAAAATGGGGCCGGTCTGTTGCAAATACCAGGGCCGTTTTTTGTTCCCAGTCCATCACTGAACCCATTACTTATTACTTATTGCAGTAAAGTTGGAGTCAGAAATATTTAGTACACCCTACATTACAATGCTATACAACAAACAATGTCCTTACTAATACTGACTTGAATCAACACAGAAAGGGTCACAAAGGTAATAAAGTTTTTGCAGGGCTGTTCTATTGGTTTGCATACATGTCGGTAGGGCTGCAACTAATGAATATTTTCATTAAAAGCTTTTCCACCTTATTTTCTTGGTTAATCAAATAATTGTTTGGTCTATAAAATGTTAGCAATGGTGAAAAATGCCCAGAGCCCATGGCGACATATTCAAAAGTCTTGTTTTATCAGACCAACATTCCAAACCCCCAGAATATTCAATTGATTACATTAAGACTAAGAAAAACAGATAATATTCACATTTGAATTGGTGGAACCAGTGATTTTTTTGCCATTTTTGCTTAAAAAAATTGTCAAACGATCATTTGACTTTTCATTATTTTTTTTTAAAATGGATTAATCAACTAATCGTTTCAACTTTACATGTAGGTGTTTGTGATGTTGTGTCCAACCCCTGTTTTTACAGAGAGTAATATAGGTGAAATTAAGATTGATTGAGATCATTTTAAAGATTTAATTAAATATCAAAATATATTGCATATTCACAATCGCATACTGAGTAATCAAATTAATCATTGCATTTAACTGATGATTAGATGTATTCATGATGAATTACTATTGAAATGAACTATTGCCACCACATTAGCACGTATGAATTTTATGGTATTACTGACATAACTGAGTTGGCTAGCATTGCTAGAACCACAGTGTTGATGTCTTTTTTTTAGTTAGATAAATAGCCTGTGTTCAGAGATAATGTTCCCTTAGTGTTACCAACTGCCATGGCAGAATCACATCTTCACTCACTATTGGCTGGATCCTGTCTGGCTTCACTTCCATTCAAGAAACAAATGCGTTTTTTGACCTGCGACGTCAACCCTCTGAATTTTTGAATGACAGATTAACGAGCAGTGCAGCATTGACTGGCTGCTGTTTATGGGCCCGATCAAAGGTGATTGCCTGCTTTGTAACCTTCCCCTGTAAATTAAGGGTTATGGCTCTAATAAATTTCCAAGGGAGCCAGAACTACTCTGTCAGTTGGTGACTTTTTGACATTGTTCCCCTCTCTCATACTGATAAAGACAACTGCTTTAAATTAGCCCTAGGATATTGACTCCTTAAGTTTAACAGAAGGGCAAACGACAAAGTAGTGGCATGTCTTGAAATGACTTTGCAAAGTGCCACGATCAGACATCCCCTCACTGTGATGACACTTCTCACAACAAGTGTGGTTTGACATTGTGCATGCTGCTCTCAAACAAACATGAGACTGCACAATTTCGTGCCTCTTAGGAGAAGTCCTGATGTTGCATGATGCTGTGCTGAATACCATATGGACCATCCAAAGGAGTGTTTGGGAGTAGCGTTGACTATACCAAGATTTTGTCCTTCAATGCCACTCGTGGATCAGTACAGCTGTGACAAGGACTTGGCAATCTGATGCAGCTGCTGCCATAGCACTGTCTGTCCTCTGTGTGTCTTTGTGTGAGGACACAGCCACTCTGAGTGCTCGGCGAAGAGAGCGGCTGTATGGTGACATAGTTTATTCAGCACATTTCAATGTTCCCAAGATTCCTTTGTTGTTTTTCTTTTTTTATTTATTTCTTTTTTTTTTTTACGTATGAATGTCAACACAATTTAGTTTTAGGAAGTGTCTTTTTGTTTTTGTCTTTAGGTTTGTTTAGCTGCTTTTCTTCTATATTCTTTGCATTTATCTCAACACCACATAATTTGTGATCAAATTGTGTTAATATGCTGCATTTTTAATGTTGGCTTTTGTTAAACACTTCTACAGAAGGATCCTGCGCAAGGGACCCTGCAAACATCATAATCTTTGCCAATCGTCTCTAAGTGTTTTTTTCCCCCCTCTAAAATACTTTTTATTGTCTCAAGAGATCCCCTCAACAGAGCTCCGAACACAGTTTGCCAGGGCTACACTAAGTGTTTTAATTTTCAGGCTACTAAATGTCAGCTTTAGGAGGCATTATAAATATAGTATTAATGTTGATCAGACTGCAAATTTCATAGGTTGCATGGATTTCCATGAACAGAAAATATGTTTGCATGTCCTGTATCTATTGTATAGTATAGATACAGGAATTTGGAGATTTAAATTTTATTTTGAGCCATTAATCAAATGCAAATCCATGAAAATTTAAATACATTGCACAACTCTTCTCCAGTACACCACGCTTTATTTATCAAATGTTGTCTTCTGTTTACCAGAAATAACCTAATCCACCAACATGTTTTCATTTTGATGGACTGGTTTTGAAACTCTGGTCTGCCCCTCACTGTTTGTGAGTTCTCAGAGTTAAACATTTTGATCGAAACTTAAATCAAAAGCACCATTTTGATCTGTCTGAAAGTAGGACTTTTGTTTTTGGCTTAAACAAAAAGCCCTTTTCTCGGAAAGAGAAAAAAAAAAAGTTAGTCTTCACCACCTCTGCTGCAGTGAATTGCCATGACATTTTGTGATCACTCGCTGAAAGTCAAGACTCTTGCTGCTGCAAGCCTGCTGAAAGCAAAATTCTTTCACGGAATAAGTGCTTCCTCAAAATGACTTCTTTCTCAAATGTTTTTTCTTGTGCTTTCGTATCAAAAGCCAAAAGCAGTTGTAAGGGTGTAAAACATAATGGAGATAATGACGTGCTATCATTGGAGTGGTGTCACATTAATACTGTATGTCTTCATGGGTTTAGTCATGGCATATTTTTACCTCCTGGAGATGCATGTGTCCCTGACCTAAAGGAAAAGCCAGGTACATGTTTTGTGGGTCTTTTTTTGGAACCTGCCTCTGGCGTTTTGACGGTGAGCCAAGTGCTCTGCTGGAATGGCTGATTTGAACAAATACTGAAAAATGAAAGGAGACTGGGTTTGCTTGTTGATTCATAAAGGCTTGTTACTAATGTGAACTCCGGCATTTCCAATTTACACCTCAGTTTTTTTTTTCTATTTGTGTTCTATGGCATTAGTGCTACCGGGAAATCCTGTCTATTTGGATTTGCAGAATGAATGAGACCTGGTCCTTAAATGTTCTTTTCTCCTCACCTCCATATATTAATAGAGAATATTGCTGTTTATCAATGTCACCACTCTGACTTTCTCTTGCCACTGCGCCCCACTTCTCGTCACTTGGATGCATTCACGAGAAAAGATCCTGAGTGCTTTTGTATGTAGAGGAGTTTGCGGTGAATATTTATGCCATCTAGGGCCCATGTCAGAGCATGCAACTTTGTTTCTGCCATAGTGTGTCTTCACCAGAGTGCACAGCACATCCCCCGTGTGTCTATTCTCGTCTTCTTTGTGTGTGTGTATTAAGACTAAATAGAGCAGTAGCTAGAAGGACTGGATTGTCTCTAGAGTGCTGCTGATGATAATTACTGTAGAGAGAGTGTCTCAGGGGACTGCAGACCAGCTGCCTGCGTGCCTGGCCTGCCATACTGCCATTCGCCACTTACTGCTTTCTTCCAGGGCAGACATGTAGCACTCTGATTATTCCTTTCCCGTCAAGACCGCAGAATATCATGACTTGACTATCTGATAGCATTAAGAATGACTGAGGAGTGACTGAAACCATAACTTGGGCAAGGGGCTGCTGGGTATGGAAGTATTTTGTCACACTGTAAATTCCCGTTTTGAAAGTTTTCTTTTCACGTCCTGATCCTGAAACTGGATGGATTTAAACTATTGAATGTGCTATTAGGTTTCTACAAAGTGTAATCTTTAGCTTCAGATCACCCTTAGGTGCTCATGAAACAGAATTTGAATCTCTGTGATTGGATGTTTCTTACCAAAATGCTCATTCAGAATCAGAGTTGACTCTCCTTACATTTTAATTTGCACAGCCTCGTACCGTTGACTTTCTACCAAAGAAACACAGATCTTGTGTTTTTTGGATATTTTATGCCTTTTATGTGAAGGTGGACAGTAGAGAGGTGACCGGAGATGAGGGGAGAGAAACAGGGAAAGTGTAACAAAGGTCCCCGGCCAGAACCGAACCAGGGACATTGTGATCATAATATATGGCATTTGTCCTAACCACTTTGCCCCAAAACCAGAGAACATATTTGTTATATCACAGCTTTTGTACTGATAATTCACTTCAGCTGCCAGTTACCTCCTATTGCCTATTCAAAACAGAACTTTTCCTTCCAAAACCCTGAATGCCTCAAATATCTCCTCATACTTTGCAACTTTATAGTAAATCTATAATATTTTTGTTCTAATTTTATTTTAAGGAAGTCTTTTAATTAGGGAAGCAGGGTTTCGTAAATAAAGAGAACACCTCTGACAGAATGTGTTGGCAGGTAAAGCAACTGGTTGCCTCCTGTTTTCTTACTTAGTGTTTTACCTCTGGATGATCAAGCCAGATGTGCCTGCATGCAGGTTGTATTACAGCATTGCTTGACTTTGCCATGACAGATTTCATAAGTGGCTCCAAAGCCACACTTCATCTTTTTAATTATGAATTTGAGCAGTCAAGAATACCTGCACGTGTCAAAAAGTCTTCCTCGCACAATAGGAGAATATTAAACAATAGAAAGATGGAATTGCTGTTGCAATTCACTGCTCATTAATAACTGAGATTTTGGCGTCAGGCCATCATCAGAGCATAATTAAGAATACAACATTCACCCAGGACTCAGCGATTCCCATGCAGGTGAAGTTCAAAAAGTTAATTAATACAACTAGTCAGTCATGTATCATCTGTCAGATCATCAATAATAATGGCAGCCAGGATCTCAACACCATCCTTTGAATCTCTAATATCAGTCAGCAGTTACAGTATTTACAATAAAGTAAGTTCACAAAATTACATATTTATTAAGTTACAATAAGTTCATAAATCATCATTTATGAATATCACTTGTGTATTATAATTATCATTGATGTTTGTTTTTGCTTTCTATTTAGTAATATGACCTGCACTGTCACAAACAGAGGAAGTGAATGTGTCGTTACAGCCAAGTGCTATTTTATGCACTTTGAACATAATACAAAAAAAAGAAAGAAAAAACATTAATGATTAATGGCTCAAAATAAAATTTAAATCTCCAAAAAACAATTACATGCCTCAAATATGCTGACTACAAATATTGATTTTGGAGTTATTATGGCGTATTAAAAATCATCAAGTAAAACATTGCAATTTGCTACTGATTAGATTTTTTCTCCTGCATCCCCAATGCATTCTCATTGCAGTCTGTACCTGCTAGCCCAGTGTGGCAATGGTTTGCTTTAGTTCGTTAGTTGGGGAGCTCAGTTGTCCAGAATGTGGAAAATTGTCTTCAGTTTCAATATCCACCATATAAATTAAAAACAAGAAACGCGGAATATTATAAATGTAACAACATTAAAACATAGCAATATTAAGACACTTAGGGGCTAATTATAAATAGTTAGTTAGAGTTGACTGTAAAATATAGAGGGCTAGTGTTATAGTTTATTTTTATGCCATTACTGTTACTAATTGAATTTGGCTTATACACCTTTTTGCTGGCTTATCTGAAGGTAAAATCTCTAAAGGTTGGGAAGGATCACTAAACATAATCTGAACAACATTGTTCTTTGTATTTACTCGCTCAGCTGCTAATGCCTTCTTCTCTGTATCTATATAGCCTAGTTTTAGGATTGGATCAGAGATGATGGCAACAAACAAAAGTTGTGTGTCTGTAGCAAGTATATAAGTGAAACTAGGCTACACTGGCCACAATGGTCATAATCGGGACTGAATAATAGGTTAGGCCTTAGTGTTGTCACGATACCAAAATTATGACTTCGGTACGATACCAGCCTAAGGTATCTCGATACCCATACTGAAATGATACCACGGCAAAAATCTAAAACATCTTTCTCAAAAATCTTTTTTGCTGTTGTGCTGCGGGGTGCTTCTCCACTTAAAGGATCAACGTTTTTTCTCTCTCTCTCTCACTCTCCCTCTCGCTATCTGTCTGTTTGTGTGCGTGTCTGCTCGTCTCTATCGCTCTCTGTTTAGAGACAACTGACAAATACAGTATGTAGAATAAGTACTAATTTAAAAAACACGGGCAGGAAAATCAAAAAGGTTGGCAAGCAGGATGCATATTCTATCATGTATCAGAATCAGCTCATTTATATCATGTATAATTCATCATTTATATCGTTTAAAGTGTGTTTTTGTGGCAGATTTGCTGGCGGTGGGTGGAAAAAATAGAACAGACGCCGAAACGATCGCTGCAGAGCGCGAGCCGGCCACAGAGCTCCGCTGTGGTACCTTCTTGGTATCGGTACACCGTGCAACACTAATAGGCCTACATTAGCTGTGGTTACATGGACAATATTTCTTCAATCCGATTGAAATCATTCTGTTTAGAGATTCCAACTTAACAGTTTACATGGACACACAATAACGGGATCCGATAAGATGTGTGTTTACATACCCGAAGCATTTAATCAGAATATAAATTTTTTGACATGCGCTGCTGTTATATTTCTGACGGAAATATAACAGCGGAAGAAGAAGGTTTTTTTTCCCCCGCATCGTTCATCTTTTCAACTCATGTTGGCGTTCAACAATCCTTAAATCTTCTAAGGTCTCCAACAAAAAAGTTGTATCAGCCACAGAGCAGTTTGGTGTTTCTGTCCCTCCCGGAAACTCGTTCACGTCACCTAATGTTCCCCCACGTGGGGAAAACATGCACAGAAAGAATCTATTTGTTCCAACCAGAGAGAAATTATTGGACTAAGCGTTTACATGGATATCAAAGGTTTACACCACCCCTCTCAACCCGATTGAAAATTCCTTCGATCGGGCCGGATCGGGTCGCTCTCTTCAGATTGAGGTGGTTACATGAGGCATTTTTATCCTGATTGGGCCGTTATTCTGATTATTAGTGGAATATTAGGGTCCATGTCAACGCAGCTATAGCTGTAGACATTTTTTAAATGTTGTCTCTTTGACAGTTTCTCTCTGATTTGCTTTTTTGGTTTTACTGTAAAGCACTTAGTAACAGTGTTTACCAAAGTGCTGTTTAAATCAAGTTTATTATTATCAATATGTTACCATGATTGTACACTTATTGGCAACAGTATAGATAAGACATCAACATCAGCAGACGGTTGTAAAGTAAAAATACATGACTGGATGACTTGTTCTATACCGGCTGCATATGAAGGTTTATTACTATTAGAGTGCCAAGTAGGCTTTATATCTTTGATGTAAATTGTCTATGGGTCTGGTACATAATAGAAAGTGCCCTAGGTTCCTTTCCATTCTCTGGTGTTTTGCCCAAGGTAACTGTCAGTGCCTGGAGGGACACCTCCAGCCCCACATGACTTTTCTAGTGCGCAGCTATTGTTATTTTGGGAAATCTGCATAGCTCTTTTTCCTCCTCATCCTCACTCCTCCCTTTTTTGGGTGACAGAGGAACCATTTTAATTGACATGTATCGGTTTGAGCTTCCTAGTTTTAGTGTTTTTTGGGAGGCTAACAGCAGATTTATATGATTGCTGCCTCTTTCTCTACAAAGGTGTGCCTTCATTTTGGCAGGAATTGGGATCAAAGACTTTTCTTGTCCTTTTAGACTTTGGCAGTGGCTTTCAGGTCACATTATCGTCATCTGCCAGTGGTTTTAGGACATTCTCCCATATTTTTGAGTCTGTGTACTACAACAACGTTTCTCCATCTAAGAGGCAGTGAATGTTTTCTGTATTCTCAACCTTACTAGGACTTTTCTGTATTGGTCAACATGATTTCACTTCTACTTCACTTCAAATGTGCCAGACTTACCAAACTGTTGAAATCTGTGTTGAGATCACATTAATATTTCCAAGCAAGGTTATAAATAATTGTTGGATAAAATGAGTGGTGCTGGAGCCTGCAGCCAGCAGGGGGATTTATGTTGCTAATGTTATCTTGAACCTCTCACCTTCTCTAAAAGTGAAGCCAAAAGTGACGATAATGTGTCGTCACTGATGGATTGTTGTCTCTAACACTGAGTTGCTTTATGAGTTTCACATGCAAAAGCTTGGACCAGTAGAGCTGAGGCTGGCTGTAGGGTGTGGTATCACTGAACCACTAGTGTGTCCGTATTGAGCTTAGAGTGTTGATGTCCAGACCATCTGATCGCATTGCAAGCTTGAATGTATTTTGATATTTTTTTGGGTCGCTAAGTTCAAAATCTAATTCTAGACTATGTCTTGGTGTGATCTGATGATGGGCTACTTCCTATTCAAAAGATGTGTAACCTGACCCTGTGACAGGCTCTCATCTGCTATTTTCGTTTGTCAAATGTAGGCCAAAAGGTAGACTGACAGATGGACACATGCACCCAGGCAGCAGAGCTGATCCTCCCTAGGCGAACAGTTAGCATGGTAAGGGAAGTGGATGTTTTAAGAGAGGAGGCCCTGCAGGTACCTGACAGCAGTGAAATGAGTCCACAAAACAGAGAAAACTTGTTCTGCAGCTTGGCTTGTTAAGGCTGTGGGATATGTTCCACTTAAGTGGACGTGTACTAGGAATGAGTGACAGGCAGAAAAAGAGTGACTACTTAAAGTCATACAGCCTAGCCAAGTTTTGCTAAACAACAGACAGATCCATTTTGTCCAAATCTATTTTAGTTTTTCCTAATTTCTGTTCTAATTTTTCCCATATTCTTTTCATTATTTTTTTTTTTTCAGATTTATTCTTTTGTTATTCTCTATGCAGTCCTGCAGTTCATCTTTCTTGCCCTGCCTTTGAACCCCTACAGACTCCTGCGAGAGAGTCACATCATCAATATTGGCTGTTATGGAGTGTTATAGGGGATAGACTTGAAAGCATAGCTCCACATGTACACATACAAACTGCAATAGTGGAAACATATGAATAGTATCCTATTGCAGATGCCCCTCATTACTGTATTCAGTTTTATGAGAGAAGAGGCTATTATGGATCACGGTTCTCCCAGAAAACGAATACTACCTAATACTGTGTGCTGTGGCACAGAGAGGGTTGGTTTTGGCATGGATTGTGAATTACCAGTCAGGCAGTTCTGTTTTCGGTTGAGGCCCATTGTTGATTGTGCTTAGTTCTAGATTAAAACATGTTTGGCTTGGCTGCTCCCTATTAGAGTGACCATGTCAAGCTCATTAGCTTTTAATCGCTAATAACCATTAAGGGTTAGTCGGGATTACATTTCTCTCCCTCCATCACTTAATGGTCACCCTTGTGATCCTGTTCTTTCCCCCTCATGAATGATGGAGCGACTGACGACTTCAAAAGGCACAGAGTGGCCTTGTCACGCCACATGCGCCACTGAATCAAATCACAGCCTAAAAAAGGCACACACATGTCCACAAAAACATCTTGGCCGGTCACAGTTTCTTTTTTTGGTTCCTGCTGTATGTAGAGTCTTAAAAAATTGATTTGCTTGATCAGCTCCTCTATCTTAGTTGTGTTTCAATCCATCCATCATTATTCTTTCATTGTATATGCAATGGTTTTAGTGATATAGTGAGTGTGATATGTTTGCACACATCACATGTACATATTTTTATATATTTCTTTTGCACACATGCACACATTTTTAAGGTAATCTTAATTTAATGGGGTGTCTGAATATTGAATGAATTAATATGCATGAGAATGCAACTTTTTTTTTTACTTTATGAGCCTTAAAAATATAATACACACAACAAAAAATGACACATTTTGGAACATTGTTGTGGTATTTACGTAATCTGTTGGAGGAAAACAATATTTAATTAAAAGAACGCAATTATAGGAAAAAAACACAAACCATCGTCAGGGATGGTTAACCCTGAGTCCAAGTGTCTTGAGGTTTTTAAGACCATTCCAGAAGATTTCATTTCAGCTCCCTCCTAAATGAAGCCGTTAGCAGTCAAATTACCTAACATAAAACCTGTTGACTCTTGGTCATTCATGGAACGTCCTCTGTACTACACAGGCATTGACAAACATAATTTAAATGATAAGCTGGATTCTGAATCCTACAGGTTTATTGTTGTCTTTTTCCAGTTCCCTAAACCCCAAAATGTTGGTTTAATAAGTGCAGTTTAGTGCTGACATGTCCAAATGGAGACATGTCATATAATGCAGCCTAGATATGCTGCTTGTAGGCATTGTGTGACTTAATGCAGATAAACATAGTGGATAATGGAGTATTCATATAGCCACTTAAGATATCTCTTTAAATATCTCTTTCGTATTCAGGGTTTGTACGTGTGTAAGTTTGGAAAATACTTAATTTGAACTGTTATGTTTTCAAGGTTAGAAAAAATGCTTGAATTCAAATACACTCCTTGAAAAATGCTTGATTTTCAACATAATCTAAAAGTGTTCACTCGTGCTTCATAGCTAGATAAGTCATCTGTTGATCCCTTACTCTGGAATTAGGAAGCATTAAATAGTCATGGTCAAACCATACAATCAAAGTTAATATGAACAGCTGGTAAAATAAACAAAGTAACAATATACACTAATTGCTATTTTTTGCAGTTGCATTTATAGTAACAATTTAGATTTTTAGATTTTTTTTTAGAATTTAGAACAAAGAAAGGCTTCGAGAATCTGGAAATCTTTGGTTTAGGTACCTTAAAAGTGCTTGACTTTTACTCTTAAAAAGCTGTGCGAACGCTGCATATTATTAAAGACGTTTGTGGTCGTAGCAAAAATGTTGCTTTCAGCTTTGGGTCCCCAAAACACCCACTATTGTTCAATTGAGTGTGAAAGATTTTGAGTTGAGTTTTTTTCAAACTACAATTTTTTTCTTTTCTTTCACAATACCATATTCTTAGATACTAATAAAGAGGTTATCTAAATATTAACAGCACCACTGTTTTCATCGTGTAACATTTGGTCATGTCGGTTGGACCATCTTTGTCGCTGGTTTCAAAATAATTTCACTTGACACTTGCCATAATTTTTGTCAGTCAGTTGAGAAGGACGCAGATTCAATTTCAAGGTGTGGTGCGCTGCATGATGCAATTGCCGTATTTCAGGTTGTGCGTTTGTCCCCACTGAAATTAATTTTTTCCCCCACTGTCAAGCACAGAACTGACCTGGAGCAGCTGGCTGCTTCTTTTAAAAACCAGTGATTGGTGTTAAGAGCAGAATATCGACCGTGCAGACTTAAGCACAGCAGGCATGACCGCGCATTTGATTTTGCTGTAGTGATGTAGTATTGATCGTGTATTAATAACAATATTCCGGCAGTGTACAGTAATGGTGGTACAGTATATGCCAACAACATACTATACAATAACATCTTGACAGTATCGTAGGATACAATGTGCCTCTAATGTTCATACAGGCGTCCTCAAATAACGAATGTCCTGTGTGGCCCTAACAGAGTAATGGTGGATAACAGCTTAGGTCAGTTTAACTTGACTTTGTCAGCAACATTATGCAGTGTAATCCTGATGTTATTATCATGTTGGTTTAATCTTCACTGGGTAAGGAAATACACGCACTGAAGCATCATTTACATGCTGAACCACAATTTACCTCATTTTCCCTTTACTTTAATCATGGCCTTTCTCTCCTTAACGACTCCCTGAAGATCTTTCTTGTGAAAACATTTGCTTGCACGCGCACATGCCCATACGTGCGCACACACATGCACACACACACACACACAGACCCCCATGCGCATAGTAGTGTGTGCTGGTGCGGAGGCATTCTAACTCTTAACACAGCCTGTGTCTCCGCATCACATTAAAAAGCCAATTTCCTTTTAATAGCAACAACAGCTGGAGCTGACAGGGCCTGTGTCTGCTGATGGAGCAAACAGCTCCAGAGCTGTCCTGCAGCTTAGGCCCGGCTGCCTGCCTCATTACAGGGAAAGGAGAGGGAGAGATGGTAGAAGGGGGGAGACGAGGAGGAGGGAAGTGGAGAAGGGATGTAGCGTGTGCAATCTGAGGCAGGTGTTAGACATGTTGTGGTGTTGTATAATGTAGAACACCGCAGCAGAGAGTGCACAGGCTTTGAGAGATGTTGAGCTGAAGAGGAAAAACTGTTATCATTAAGCATGATGGAACCCTCGAGATGGGTACCTTTTACAGCACTGCGTTAACTATCTTTCACTTACAAGTCACACTTATTCATTCTGCCTCCCTCCCCCCCTTCCTCTCCTCCAGTGCACCTGGTCGAGTCCCAGGAGATGGCTGAATCTGCAAGAGTACCAGAGCAAGAAGCTGATGCAAGAGAGTGGCGTGGCTGTCCAGCGCTTCTATGTGGCCGACACAGCTTCTGAGGCCCTGGACGCTGCAAGGAGACTCAGTGAGTAGAGCACACACACACACACACACACACACACACACACACACACACACTTACCTACTTTATGTCCACTCGACCATAGAGAAAGGAGCCGCCTGCCTTCTAGGGCTGGGTGTTGTTTGAAATGGTTGAGTTAAGGTACCGACAATAAAATCATACCTTTCATCGATACTTTACTTTGAGGAATTTATTTTTTATTTTAGTTTTCTTTGAATCCTTTTATTACACAAGCCAGACTCCTGAAACAGCAGGGTTTAATGTTGTATGAACACAAGCAGCCATGGCCTATAAGAACATTGTGAAATTGGCAAAATTCTGACTTAAATCAGGAAATATCTGATCAAAGAATTACGTACACAAGACCCGGAAAGCATTCAGTGCCAACTTTGGGTACTTCACAGTTTTCAATTCTCAGTGCTGTGGACACATTTGAGTCGGTGGTCGAAAGTATAAATATGATCTGGAATAAGCAGTAGTGTTCTTATTATTTTGTGGTGTACTTTGCTAGGAAATTATTTGTTCATGTCTCAACATCGCTTTACTGCACAAGTATTCTCATGTATAGATTTAAACCGGTGTCACACACCACAGCATTAGCCTAAGCTAATTTGCAATGCCCATCCCTAGATGGGCCTTTTAAAATACATAAAACTCAGCGACACATACACAAGACTCAACAATAGGTACACACATTCAAAACACAAAACTAAGAACTCAACAAGAGAATACAGACAGAACAATACAGGACACAAACTAATACAATAACGCACCATAAAACAAGAAGCACCAGGTCATTCATGACTACATGACTGATCCCTCTTCAGAAACTCATAAGATAATTGTTTTTTACTCTATTGTTGATAATAACTTTCAGGGTTTCAGGGTTTTGTAAACTGTGATTTGGCTGTAATAACTGTGTAATTGTACTGCTGTACACTGTGAAACCTTAACAGTCCTATTTGTGCTGCATGGCTCTTTGGCCCTGCTACAGGACGTGCAAATGGCTGTGGTTAATCAGGGTCGAAGCTTTATCAAGTTTAATCGCGTCTTTATGCTGTTTGCTTATGTGTGGAAGTCTGTGTTTTTTTAGCTTAGTGGTTGTGCCTGCACGGTTTTTCATCACGCACTAATTTGTTTCACAACCTCTCATGTTCAGTTTATCATGTTTTGCTTGTTTTTTTTGTTTTTTTTAATAATTTATTTATCAGTAATCTTTGGTTACAATTTGGATTTTGCCCCCACACACTCACACAAAGCCATGCAAGGAAGTGACTGAAACTCTAATTTTATTCTTGTAACCCAAATCTGCACAGATACATTGTACTTGCAGGAACAAACATGGTTTAACACACATTTGTATGCACCCACACATAGCTTTCTCTTCCATCTTCCCACACACCAAACTGCCCAACACATACAGTGTATATTTCCACCCTCGGATTTATTTTTTATTCATTGTCCTCTCCAACTACAGCAGCGGCTTTCTGATAGTGCATCAAGGTTTGTTGTCCAGCGAGGTGCCACTCTTACTGCTGCCTTCGGGCTCCAGCGCCTGGGGTGCTGCTTTCAATGGCCCTGGTTACGATGCAGACAGAGATCAACTGAATAGGAGGAAGGGGATATATATTTTCATGACGGTACCTATATCGCTTGGTAGGGGATGAAATGGAGAGACGGGAAACTCAGAATGAAGGAGTTAGAAGGGAACAGACAGCTTAACAAATCTCAGGCCAGGCTCAAGGTTTGATTTACTTATAACTCAGACAATATGCTTTTTTAGACGTTAACAAGTCAGGTAGCATTTGTCCACAGTTATGACATAGTTGTGGGGCTGCATTACATTTTTGTCCTGGCAAGTGAAAAGTGGCACCGCTTGAAATCAGTTTTAGGACATTTCTACATTGAACTGCAAAATACTGTATATGCAGCCAGAGGGAAAGAAACTTGATACAAATGGTGGCTGAAAGTGATTTATCATTGCGGATTGCACACTGCAGTGCAGGTAATTGCATGCAGTTGAGAAATATTTTTATTGGTTTCTTCAACCAATATGTCAAGCTCAGGAGCAGAACACTTTCCTTTGCGCTCTATTGCTTTCGAGAAATGGACAGGACACGTGTTAAATAGCCCAGCATTAGGTCTTAATTAGCAGCAGTACATTCACATTATCTCGACTGTGGCTGTGACCACGTACATCATGGGTGTTAGTAAATTCCCAACTAAACATGCGCCAACGCAAGTCTTTGCAGCTCTGACAGTAATTTGCGGTTGGCTTAGTAAATCAACCCCTCCGTTCCCACAGCGTCCTGCTTTATCTTCTCATGGCCATTTATGCACCAAGTGGAGTGTCCTAGTACGTGTGTGTATTATTTCTCACACTTTTTATATTCTTTGACCATTGCTGGCTCACTATTAAAGCATTCAAGCGAGCATCTACTGACGCTTCATTTCTTCAGATACACACTCTGTCTTTTCATGCTCTCACATGGATGTGTACATTCTCTTGGGCCACGTTAGGTCATACATGAATGTGATGGAGAATGAGAGAACAAGGGAGATCAGTAACCTCTTTAGTGAAGATCTCTTCAGCTCAAATGCAAACTGAGGCGGTCAAGCCCTGGCTCCCAAGGGGGCGAGGGGGAGGCAGGATGTGAAGCCAGGCCTGGATGGAGCTCTGTTTCATGGCTTTTGCACTGTAGAGGACACAGGGTATGGCTCTGTGCAAGCGATATGGATGGATGGTTGGGGTATCTGAGCTGACCAGGAGCGGCTCCAATACACCATATTCACATGGCGGCCATTTTCCTCTGACGTCACGCTCAGGGTGGGAACAGGAGTGAAGCTTGCACTGTCAAGTAGCTTTAATACTGTGCTAGAATAGCGAGATGGTCGAAAAACTTGACTTGTTTAACATCACTTTCCTTTGACCAAATTGACAAATGGGCGGATGAATTTGCTAGGATCCCCGGAAGGATTAAAAAAAAAAAACACTTGGAACACACTTTTGTGTTGGATGTAATCTGTATGAACATTACACAGAAATATGTGTTCCAGTGAGCATAATGTCACATAACGTTACTGACTTAACCAGAACATTTCTGAGGTCGGGTGAAGAGACATCAGCAAGACGGTTAACGTTACGTTGCAAGCTTGATTACATCCAGTGTGTTTTACTTTCAGGCTTAAATAAATGTGTCTAAGACGTGCGTTATACGCCTCTCCTATCGTAACGTTAACACTGTCTAACTGTCGTTAATGTTAGCTAGGAAGTGGTTGAATGCTAACATTAGCTGTTGTCTAACGGTAGATAATGGGTTATCAAATGTTGTTTTACCTTGAAATAAGGCCCGATGTCCCTCCGGATTTTCACTATCCATTGTCTTCTCAGTTGCTGATCAATCGGGAAGCGGTGAAATGATAACGATTTGTCAGATTGCCTACGTTTATACGACTTGCAACCTGGAACACAGCAATATGACATTATCCTTTCGATTACAGTATTTGAGCTTCCCACCCTGAGCGTGACGTCAGAAGAAAATGGCCGCCGTGTGAATATGATGTATGGATTTCTGCGTGGTGCTGATATCCTGCTGTGAGCCCCTGCAGACACAATAGAATGAACCAATTGAGAATGGAAGCACAGACACAGATGAATGACATGCGTAGGGTAAGCTTGCCCATGTGAGCGCTTGAACACACAGAAGCTCACACACACACACAAACCAGTATTCTCCTCTCTGCTACACTCACTTGAGCATGAAGCGGTTAAGTTGACGGTTCAATTGCAGGTATGCTATATAGAAACTTCTCATGTAGTGTAGAGTGGTCCAACTCTCCAAAAATGGACACTGATTGATTTGTTCTATTACCGCTGAGGTCAAATACCTTTAAAGTCTTTCTCCTTCCCTATCAAAACATAAATATATATAAAAAATATCCGACATGGACCATTGATTCCCTTTAACTTGAATGACAACTCTTAGGGGAGAGTTTGCATTGTGGCAGATGGGTGACTCACAACCAGCAAATGGCTCATGGAAAGTAGGGTTTGATTTCTGTGGCCTCATACTGGGTGAGCCGTGCTGGGAGTTATCAGAAAGTTCAGTTTTTGTAATGTGTGCTCCACTGGGACACTGGGAGAATGGCACAGTAAGTCCTGCTGTCTGTCCAAAACCAATGACCCAGATCCACTAGTCTCATACCCAAGCTTTTCATTGTTGTGTTGTGAGTGTGACAGCCCAAGCACCAAGCCGTAGTTTTGAAGAATAAACTTTTGGACCTTGAAGTTACATCACATGACTTTAATATCTAAGTGTTTGGATTGACATTGTCCTTTTGTCTGGTTATAGCGCTAAGACAATACACATTTACTCTTCCAAAAATGTGTTATGCTCTTCAGCAGTAAATGGGGGGAAAGTACAAGTAGATGACTCTCTGACAGAATCAATAATTGATGTGTGTAATATGATGCCACTATGGCATGCTGCAGTGAAGTTTCAGCAGCACTTCTATTTCCGTGCTTCTTAAAATGTGACCTTAAAGAGGTCAGAAAAATTAAGCTACCAAATTTTGTGGTAGTAACCTGACCCTCAGCCCATTAAAAATACATTTGATCAAGTATCTTTTATTATTTTGTTCAGTGCCTCATCAGGCTCATGAAACAACCAGTTAGCTAATTAGAAATAGTACCCATTAGTGTAAAAATAAAAGCATAATTTCATCAGATGGACAAATAAAAAATATAGTAAAGGTTTGAGTAAAGACACATCGTCATTCTGTCTCAATGAGAAAACAAATGTTATGCCCTCTGTGGAGCAATACATACACATCTCATGATGCAAGTGCATACCTTCCTTGAGGTGCGCAAGAGGGTAATACTGGTTGGGGAATGGAGCAAGAACTTCTTCCAGGAAATCACCTGACAGAGTTTAATGACACTTCATGCATCACCACTACTTGGTAACACTATTCCAATAACTCCATCTTTGAAAATGTTGTGGGTATACGGATTTGGAAGAGGTTGTCTTCTTTGGCAGATCCCTTCCGCATTATCTAAATATATATATATATATATATATAAAACACACACATATAATGCAAGTTTTTCACAAACACCTGGTTGCTATCTAGAAGTTTTGAGATATCAGGCAAGTCCAGTAATGAATATAGATTTCGTCTTTTCCTTCTAAGCAAATATTCACGGCCATGCACATGCACACAGATACGCACACATATATACACATACCTGTGCCCTGCTACAGTCAAACAGAATGTGATTATGCAGTCCACTTTGTGTGTCGCCACCCGCTTGACAGATGCATCTGTTGAGCAAATCTTGATGGATTTTCAGTCTGAATTCTAAATCAAAACCACATCTTCCCTCCCCTTCCTTGCTGCGAGAGCCCTTCATGTCTGCCATGCCTCCTGCCTCCCCCAGCAATCATTCATTGACAAAGCCACGATGGAAGAAAACATTGCTTTGGATTCTTATCTTCGCTGCATGTTGAGCCTGTGTGATGAATGGGAGCAACATATACTAGTGTATATGAACACCTCATATCAGATGAGTTCGGAATATGTTGTCCTTCTTTACCGTTGTCGTCCTCCTGACTTTCCTTTGACAAATTGTGTTGCAATTACATTTTCTGTATCTTTCTCTTTTTCTTCTCTCTCTTGTTTTCAGTTACCTTAATTTATCTCACTCCTCATTCACCTCAGTCTACATCTGCTGCTCCTTTTCACTTCTTTGTGCTTAACACAGAGTCACTGCCAGAATGACAATTAACAGAGGTAGGAAGCATTTTAATTTATTTCACCCAGCTATGAATATTCAGTGTAAACAGAACCGTTTTTATGCATGGCTGCAAAATCTCATGTGTGCTTATTAGAGGGATAGTTAGTTTGATATGTTGGCTTACTGAATAATAGTGAGCCACCTTGACATTAACTCATTGATGAGGCAGGTGTGTGTGCAGGCGTGCAGATTTGGTTACGCCTGTGCTTTTTGGTGATGGTGTATGAGGGAGAGGGAAAGAAAGAGATCTATAGGATCTACTCATCTGACAAATGCGTCTCCATCAGTTTCAATCCGCCACACATTGCTGTCTTAAGTCGGCATGCTTGAAAGCAATCAAAATGTAGTTGGCTGAGGTAAACATCAGTTCCTGCACTGAAAACATAAAACATCTTGTTGGCGATGCTGTAGTGGTTTATTTTTTCCAGAAAAGAGAGGGGCTCTTTTTGGCTACTGGGGATCTTCAAGAGCTGTTAAAGCCAGGCTCACAGTGTGCCTCAGATGATGTGAATATAAAAGTTGCTCAAGGCCAAGGACACTGTTGTTATGTGTATCTTAAAGTGATTGTTTTCAGTCTGCTAATTTAATTGCCTGCTCCCTGTGGCAGCTCACCCCCCTCTATGGATCTGGCCTGTGATCTGAAAATTGAGACAGGTCTCATTGTAAACCAGGAGCTAGCATCTTTCCACACAATACTGGCGTAAAGTGTATTGTGCATGTTCGTCTTCTCGGGGAGACCTATGCATTTTTGGATAGTTTCAGATACAGTGCATAAATTAAATGTAGAGTGAATGCCCATTCAGATGATTGATATTGAATTCTGAGTCAAATGTGTATGATAATATCAATACGTATAATTTTATTAAAAACTAACATTGAATCCTTGCGTAAAAAGAAATGATCAATATGTGCTGTGTCATCCAGTTTGAAGTCAGAGGCATTTTTGCTGCGTAGTGTACCATATCTGCTGAAACAAAAGCATGAGGAGATTGCAACAACCCAACCTGCAGCAAAACGGCCGAGGCATGCACCAGCAAACCTAGGGATGGGTGAGATAAGTTAATCTCTCTTTTCATGGAATCCAGTGGTATGGGTTTCCCATTGTGCACCGAGGCGCAGAGGAGACTCCCTGCGCAGCAGCCTCGGCTGGATGGACTCCCAGACACATCCACCGCGTTTCCCCATCACTAACAGTGTGGAGAGACATGGGATATACCAGACGCAGAGCCAAGGGCACATTGGAAGGACCCAGTGGCGTAGAAGGCCAGGGCAGCTGTAACTGTGACAGCAACTGGGAGGACAGACGGGAAGTTCCCAGCCATAAAATCCTGCATATTTGTGCTTGGGTCTGGAGATGAAGGTATATGTTTTTCTAACACTTTCCTTACTACAGGTGGAGGGAAAATGTTCATAGCTGGTACATGCAGTTCAGTTTATTGCAGTTGCAGTTCTCTAACTACAGATGCATGGAGATAATCCACTGACCAGAAATGAATGGTCAAACTCAATGTATGCAATGCAAAAAGAGGCAGTCTAGTACATCAGTGCCTTTCCTCAGTTGTGGAAATATATGTGAGAAAAGGGTAGATATTTGATAGTATTGATATTTTTTTAAAAGTAATTGTGTGCATGAATGACATGGTGAATGTGATTGATGTGACTGTGTAAAAAAAGGTTACTTTTGACTCTTACTATTTGATGCTTGCAATGAACATTCAAAAAGGCATATCCCTAATATCAATCTGGGTGTTTGCTTCGATTTGTAACACGTTCAGTTCTCAGAATTGGTGATACATTAGAATGATTTATTATTAAGTGTATGAAATAAAATGCTAGGCACATAAGATATGGCATAACACACATGCTCACACTTGGTGTGATTCCACATTCTTTTTGCTGGTGATATCAACTGTTCCACTTTCTCTGGCAGGGTGCAGAGAAGCATTTACACCTCCGACTGGGCCTGGCGCTGGTGTATGAGATCATCTAGAGAGTACCATATGCTTCTTCACTAACCCAACACACACTGCTAGCCTGTACCATCTGTCATAGAAACCCTCGTCCCCACCATGGACATCACCACAAGCCTTTTGAGGAGTTCCTTATCCATGCGTGATGTTTGCATTTTACCCGAGTCCTCCCCCATCCTGACTGGCCTATGTGCCAGTGGAGGTGCTGTGCTGTGCTTTCTCAGTTTATTTAGTCACGTCTGCTTTTGTTTTAACATGTTTCCATATTAGATGATTGAGAGGACCATTAGTATGGCAGCTGGAAGGCCCCACCTGTTTGTTGTTGGTGGAGACATTTTTAAGCACTGATGTCTACTGCTATTTCAGGGTGGAGTTTTAGATATTTTTAATGAACATGTAGGGCTATTGCTTTTTATTTGAGTAAACTACTCTACTTGAGTAAACTTTATTTGAGTAACTACCATTTGAACCCATTTGTACATGAACATGAAGACAACTAACAAGTCGTGCTGAACGGATAGTCCATCTGAGAAGTTGTGTTGGAAGCATTTTAGATTCACTGAAAGAAATCATGGATGACGCTAAAGTTGTTTGCCACCTTTTAAAAAGGCCTTACGTTGAACAACATATCTGAAGTCACCTATTAGCTTGTAACTCAAGTGAGGTGGCGGAGATCACCGCGAAAACAGAACGTCGATTCTACAACGTAGTATACGAAATGGCTATGTAGGCTGTGTTCAGATTTATTTGATTGAACTGAACATGATTAAAAAGTGTCAATCAAACTTGTGTGTAGTTTACACATTATTTATTTCTCTAGCCTTAATGAGTTCATACTCATTGACTTCCAGAAAGCTTGTACTGCAGATAGAGACAGCTACTAAACCTAACATGCATGAGCATGACAAAAGGTCATGATATATAAAACAAACACATAAAAGTGCAACTTTGTTTAATCATAAATTATTTGTGCTTTTACATTCGATTTTTCCTAAGCTAAAATGATAAGAAATGCCTCTATACATGTGGTTGTTAATTTCTTTGGTATTCGATGTGCAGTGTAGAATGACTTTGAAGAAAGAAGAAAGATTCTGAAGCCCTGTCGTGGGCGTTGAGTAGTGATTTGATACTGTGGAACATTAGCAGCTCATGCTTTAGTTCCTCTTTTATGTCATTGTGTCCTAACACTTGCTCAGTGATAAAGCCATTATCTGGATAATACTGGCCCTAAATTGCATGTTTTATTAAGGCTATTCCATGCTTCATTGAGCAGTGAATTTATAAGAAGCAATGCAGTGATATTTTTTTCCCCATTGCTTTCCCTCTGTGTGCCTTTTCTTTGTATTGTATCCAATTTTTGCCTACCTGGATTTGGATAAGTGTTGCACAAGACCTAGGTCCTTTGTCATCAAATTCTATTATGCTTGACTCTCTGTGTGTGATACCAATCCTGTCTCACAAATGACTAAGAAAATGTTTGGACATACCCAACATTTTAATAGTGTGTTGAATTTAAAAAAAGGTCATAGCTGTACTATACACCTCATAGACACATGGGGCCCGCTTCCTTTTCAACTAGGGACAGACGAATATATCCTACTGTCAAACATGGAAGATGGCCAGACCTCTCCTCACTGTGCATCCCCTCCCTTCTCATTCGCAGTCCCCACTAGAGCCGCCTCGTGCACTTCAACACTTCAAGCGCCTTTTAAGACCACTTTCATCTTGCCCCTTCAGAAAATGAGGCAGAGTCTCTGGTGAAAAGCGCTGACAGTAGCAGTTAGTGCTGCGTAGAGTTGGCTCAACCATGGCCCTTTCACTTCTGTCTTTGTCTGAAGTAGTGAGGGATAAAACGGCCCTCTTAGAGCTTTGTGCGTTTCTGTGCGTATATACACCAGCTGGAACCCATGTCGCGTTGGTCAACTGGACAGAGGCCACTGACGCAGCTGCTCATCTGTTGAGGGAACTAATCTCACAATCGGTTCTTGAACTTCAAAAGAATATGCATCCTCAGTTTTACAGGATATTGCACTTGTATTGTAGCCATCCTCATGCTCTTACTGCCAGCCATTCCATTTCCATCAGCAAGCAGTTACCATTGCCACCACTGCTGTTTCCAATGTAAATGCAATGGTAGTCCGGTTGTGATAGCAACAGTGACAAGGAGAAACGTTGTCTGTTTAATGATGAGGAAACATGAGGCCCAATGGACTTTGTGTATAGAGTTATGCAACTATGCAAGACAAGATAAGTTAACTAGCTCTTTTTATGATAAGAACAGCCCCAGTCATAGTGTCAGAGTTAGATGAGAAAAGCATTTGGTGGTTGCAACTTAGAAGACATTCTAAGCAAATTGTCCTACAAACTGAGAAAACACTTGCTGTCAATCATCAACAGACACGTACAGCATATGTAGCTTCATGCATAGTATATACATTTACATGAATTTTGAGTCCTACCATGGATTCAGGAGTTTTTAGTGGGTATTTTATACTTGATTACTCAGCTGAAGAACCATCTCCCAAGTTGCCTGCCAATTTCTCTTTTAATATTATCTTAATAATGCCAGGGCTGGGGGTCATGGAGGTCAGGATATTGTTATAGCTCAATAATATGATTCTTTCCATCCATTGTGACAGCTCTAACATCACAGAAGATGTGCTCTCTCAACGTAGTCACAATATAGCAGTATAAGTACCAGCAGCAATGTACCAGTTGAGGGGATCAAGAAAAAAATTAGCATTGACCGGCGTCGACTCTGGAAAATATGAGTTGTGTTCATAGACGGATTATGAGACAACTGGCCCCTGGGCACAGACATTTGAAACAAAATAACCACCCCTCCTACATAGGAGCAAGACACCCAAACTGAAAATTCAGCCGTGTTGTTTTGTGTCACTTTGTGGTCGTTTGGCATCTCTTTGGGTTCCTTATGTGTGTCTTTGTGCCCCCCTGACCCCTTGGGCCCCTGGGCCTCTGGGCCTGTGCCTGGTAGGTCCATTCGGTAATCCATCCATGGTTGTGTTGGCACTGTGTTTATCTGTGTGGGTTTACATGGAAAATATTAGGGGTGGCTATTTTCACACAGGCTGTTTCTGAGTTTACAGACACACATCAACAAACTTAAACTGATGCCCTGCACATTTAAATGTCATTAAATTTGACCTGTTAACAGTCTTTGGCGTGCTTTTGCACATATATTTCACTGTGCGCTAATGGTGTTGGTTTTAGTGAAATTAATACTGTCACTATGTATGCAACACGCGTGACAACATTGTGTCTCCCAACATACGAGCCTCCATGTGAAAGAGGCTTGTTTGTTTGGTTCGTGTCTCGAGCCTATGTCTTCAACTTACACTGCAATGACTTCTTTTTACACTACTGACATTTGGCCATTTTGTGTTTGACCACTTTGTCCCCAGTGCATACTCAATACTCTGTCTTTGTGTCAACTGTACACTGCAAATGTGCAGTTTGCAAAAGAACACAGTTACATATTGTTTGAATTCACATTGCTGTTCCTTGTTCATTTGGCTGTAATATTTGGGTATTGTACTACTTATGAGAGTGATCTGGTCTGTGCACACTAATAAGAGAAAATCACTTACAAATTTACACCCATTAAGCATGCTGCTGCTGTTTACGTGGCCAGGGTTTGAAACAAGTATTATGTTAATAACTTCTACATAAATGGGTTGAGGTCCATTTACATAGCTATTAACTGGTAATGTCAAGTCAAAACAACGTTGCTTTTTCTTCTGCATTTTACCCACACATTCTGACCTTTCTCTTCTCTATTGCTTTAGTCTCTCTTTTTAGCCCTCTCATCTCTTATTTCTTTTTCACTCCCTCTGATTTGTCCACTTTACTTCAGTCTGTTGTTGCTGTCTCTTACTTATCCACTGTGTCGCTTCCTTGCTCTTTGTCTGTAGTGCCCAATCCCCCCTCAATTTATGCCCCACCCTCCTGTAAAATAAACGTAGTACTACAGCAGTATCTCAGTGTCCTTGTTTGCCACTTTGATCACATTGTAGGGGAAATAAATGAGTGCAGGGAGTTAGCTGGAGTGAACTGCAGGTATCGCTCCCTCACCACCCCGCTCCCTGCAGGGCTCCCGCTGATGGACGGAACAGATCTCGTCCCTTCAGAGGGCTGGCCTGTCACACAGGAAGACAGATGTTAGTCTGCAGTTTTCCTGTCTCCTTTACCTGCCAAGATAACACACGCCCGATGAGGAGAGGAAATGCGGAGGGCCTGGTTTGAAACAGAAGGTTATCAACACGGGCACAGCGGCCCGCTGACACACACTGCACCAGTTTCATTCAGAAACACATTGTGGGCTGTATGATAACTGCAAACACTTGCATACACAGACATATAGAAAATCCTCAAAAAGGCACTGAAGCACATAGACAATACAAGAGCTCAGACACAGACACACATTACACTGGTCTCTAAAAGGACCTGTTGTCGTCCCATACATTAGC
Organism: Maccullochella peelii; assembly: GCA_002120245.1. Classification (NCBI taxonomy): domain Eukaryota; kingdom Metazoa; phylum Chordata; class Actinopteri; order Centrarchiformes; family Percichthyidae; genus Maccullochella; species Maccullochella peelii. The sequence continues at coordinate 214,081 of LKNJ01000672.1, forward strand.
TGGCTCTTAGGTCTCTCGTTTGGTAAGAAAAAGCCATGCATCTGAAATTGTCTTAACAGCTGTAAATAGGCTTTGAAGGGTAAAGCGGCCTGTCTCTCAAAGAGCTGATTTCTGTAAGCAGCTTAGTGTTTCCACCTCCTCATTACACAGCCTAACCTATTCACATTGTGGGTGAGATGTGGAATTATTCCTCACACATCCCCTCTATCTTATTAGGATGATACTAATGTGCCAGTAGAAGTGAACATGTAGCCTATTATTTGTTGTCAGGATTCTTTGCATCAATGCAGGCTACCTAGTCATGTTGGTGTTAGTTGGAGTTAAGATTTAAGTCAGGTTCAGCAAAAGGAATTGTACTAGTGGAGTAAAATGTAAAATCATTGTGCCTTGTTGTAGGGACCTCCAACCATTAGGCAGGCTTCATTACTCATATTATAGAAATGGCATTGTGAGTAGTCCTCTTGCCCACCAGTGCGTCAGCAGCAGCAGCAGCAGCAGCAGCAGCAGCAGATGTTGGTAGCATTTAGAATAGTTTTGTCTGCTATTGTTCATGCTGAACTGATGAAAAATGTTCAGTCAATAATGAGAAGTGAGCAGCTCATGTTTGTGTAGACTCTTTTTATTTAAAATATTTTTATGGAAATTTTCTGAAACACTCTGTTGTCTGCAACCCAGAGGTAGTATTTTTCTAGTTAACAAATGTTTCTCCCTACAGATATCCCCGTGGTCATTTAGCACCCATCGTTCCACAACACCATTATCTTTACCGTCACCCCCTCTGGTTGTATGGCAAAGAAAAAAAATTCTCAGCCAGGGGTTTGAACTGCACCTCTCTGTCACTGAGAGGAGACCAGGGCCATCTCAGGATGTCATTAGAAGTGCTGTCTATGTCTGAAAGCCAGGTGGACTTGTCCTCTAATGAGGACTCGGCAGTCATGCAAGCGGTGACTGGAGGAGGTGTCACACAGAGGTGCCACTGTCGGTCCGGGACGCTGATATTCTCCTCCACTGAGTAGTACTGAGATGGCATCATTAGAGGCAGAGACGGACACAGGGACGGTGGGCTTAACCAGACAAGACAGTGAGATGGTAATGATGGATTTAGTTGTAGCAAACCAAGAGGTCAAACTGTTGTTATCTTTGTCTTTTTTTGTGTCTAAATCTGTTTGTTTGTCCCTTGTTATAGAATTCCCAACATTTGGTCTTACAGACGTGCCAGTAGCAAGCAGACTTTGCAGAGCGTGGTTAAGATTTATCAGTGTTTGTTGACTTTTCAACCTCAACTGAACAGGAAAACACATTTAGCTTTAAGAATTCCAAGGCCATTATATGTCAAGTTGGATGAAATACTGAAGGTTTTATTTTCATATCTTTCCTTTTGGTTCACCTGCCATCACTGCATGAATGGAGAGCCATTTTCCGTCTGACCTTTTCGCAGTCTGGCAGAATTGGAAATGGTAAAAGTTTATGGAAAGCTGAACTTGTCCAAGATAATACCAGCGTTACCGCTGTGGTTAAATGAAATCATCACACAAGGAGTCTAAACATTAAACAACGACCTGTTCCACTGACTGGCCCTGTCAGTGCCAAAGTGTAATTAAAACATAATGTGTTAGCAAGGCTATTACACTGAACATTGCACAGAAATAAGTGTTGGCCTAACTTGACCTTTTTATACACATGCAAGGGAAAACACCATACATATATTCAGTTTTCTGCTTATCCAATCAGCAAAGCTTATTGAACAGTTGCTCTGTTTTAAGTCATTAATACCCCGCGTTGCCTATGGTGCTTTTTGCTATGGTATAGTATATAAGTTCATTGTTCCCAATATCAGTGAGCCATGGATGTGACACAGAGCCCTGAGTGCTCCAATAGCTTTCTGTAGCTATCAATATGTAGTTGACAACATAATTGAAGTTATTTAAAGACACGCCATGTGCCACTAGATGGAAGCAAATGGAAGCACAGATTGTTGTTCTTTCTACTTATAGTGCTGGAATGCTCCTGAAAAATGAATTTTTTTTCAGCTGCTTGGAACCAATTGCAAAAAGTACTGGGGAAAGAATAATTACGGCTACATTATTTCCTTTAATGATCTTGAAGACTGACCTTTTATTTTTTCTGAAGACTAATTTATGCGTGTTTGGCAGCAATCAGCACTCTCCTGCATCATAACCAGGAGGTGTACTGTCATGATGAGCACAGATGCTGACAGTTGAGAGGTCTTTCGTTTGTTTTTTTTCCCTCTGGTGTTAATGGCATTTTATCCATAGGAAGGCTCAGACTCCCTGTGGTGTTTGATTGTGGCTGTGTACGCTTGTGTTTGTTTTCTCCTCTCTCCCAAGAGTTTGATTAGTCTTCTCCATTTAGCCGCCACATTACTTTCATTACAGCACACATGCATGCTGGGGAGGACCGTCCTGATCTTTTTCTCTCTCCATGCAGATGGTAGCCACATCGTACTCTCTCTGGATTGGCGTACAGCCTACATCTGTCCCTTACCAGCCAGCATCCCCCTCATGGCACAGCCTCGAAGGCTTAATTAAATATCAGACCAAAGCTAACTCTGCTGCTGGCCACCCATGGGCTACATGGAAGAGGAGGAAGGGAGGAGAAGAGAATAGGCCTTTCAAAAGTGCACAGAAAGAAAGGGGGTGAACGAGGCACTGATTGTAGAAGAACATCCTTTTTTCCAGCTGCTATCACTGGCAGACTGGGAATTGATTTGCACTCATTACTGGGAAATGAGTAAGGCCTGAGGATGATGACCGCATTGCTCCGATTGCATGTGATGTGATTGGAGATGTTGTGCGATGTTAATCTCCTCCCATGTCCCCAAGATATAGAAAATAAATGGAGATGAAAATTTTTCTCCAATGCAAATGGAAGCGGAGGACTGATTATGCAACCTACGGCTCCCTCTCCCCAAGAAAAGAGTTTTCATTCAACTAATAACCAAACCACTTTCTGCAGGAGATATTTCTAATTATTGTGGCTGCAACAAGTAAAGAAATGATTTGTTATACATCTATTGCTATATACACTCTGCATATTGCACACTGACTAATGAAAATATGCTTTCAAGGAAGCATCTTGGACAGGATGTACAACATATTGCTGTCTGATAGAACGTACTCTTTGTGTGTCACCCTTCATTAGCGTAACTCTCAGTTTACAGATTTTATATTTAAATATTTTTTCACTGTATGAACACCTTAAGCTCTGACTTTCCAACAGTGCCTTTACTGATTACCTTCTTTCCCCTTGGTTCATCGCAGTGTCTGGGTTGAACATAAAAGCATGATTTTACATACTACTACTCCTTTTCCATCCACTCATTAGGGACCAACCTTTTGTCTGAGTGTTAGAGGCCATCTCGTGTCTGTCATACTACCAGATAATGGTCGCCCTGCTCTTTACCATGCACCATGTTCACTGTGATCTTTGAGGACATCATTATACCCTCCATGTATTTCAACAGAGAGTGGTGTTTCAATTTTAACCAGAGAATTTTGGTATGATTCTACAGAGGTTTTTTGTTTTTGTTTTTTTTTCCTTTGAGAATGGTGTACTTTTTTTCACCATACAGTCTTTGAGATGCAATGTGAATGCATTTTTTTCACATATCATTTGTTCCTTTGGTTTTGTTTCTTATTTTATAAAGTTTCCTCTTGTTATCAGCACATTGCTCTTTCAGTGCCCATTCATAGTTGCTGATATTGCCACAATATCTTGTTGTGTGCAGCATAATAAGCAGGTTTGCTATCAATTACTAGTGCAGCAGGAATGAACACCTGCCTCATTCTCACTCCATTACCTTCCCTGCCACATTACATGCCTTTTAATATATTTAATATACCTTCACTTTAAAACCATATCTTGCTTTTTTTAAGGTCCTCATCAATGTGTCAATACTCCTACCTTTCTTCACACCTCAAACAATGCAATCTCCCTTTTGTGCTACATCTTTGTTCTTCCACTTGCACCTTTTTTCTTCTTCTTTAAAGCAAGTCATTTCCTCTGCGTCGTCCCTCTCCGCTGCACATGCCCGCAGGACACTCTATTTCATCTTGCTTTGAACTCTTTTTAATTTTGCGCAGTAGCAGTTTTTTATTAACATATTTATTCATTTATGACTCCTCTCAAAGCCCTTTGCATATGAGCACACCCTTATTCTCTCATTCTCTCTCCATCTCTTTCTCCCCTCTCAGCCTTCGACTCGCCACAGAGAACAGGCCTCGCTAATGCAGTGTTAGCTTAATCCCTGCCACCCTGTCAGAGGCTATTTTCTCGGGGTCCTTTTCGTACTGCAGCAGCAGTGAGCACAGCCAGAGTTTTTAGGTTCTCTCGGCTCACCAGCGCCTGTCGAGACGTTCTCCACCCTGCTCGTAGAGTTTTGAGGGGTTTTTTCACAGTCAAGGGGGGAGGGCGGCTGTCTCCAGCACTCAAGGTGTCTTTCTAGCCATCACACAATGGATCATCCCCTTCCACTCTCCCTACCACCCACTTCCTACCCTGATGGCAGCCACCTGTCAATGGATGAACTCCCCCACCTAGATAATAATAACCTAGCCAGCCAGAGACCATCAAGTGTCCTCACTCCATTTGAATAGAGAGAGATTGTTGCAGGATGCTGAATAGACAGCTGAGCGGCCTCCTCCTGATGTGCGAGTTCTTGCAAGGTGGCAGTGACAGCAAAGGGGATGCAGGGTCATTATATAATTGGAGCAAGGTCATGTGAAAGTTTCAGTTGTGCAGTTGCTTCGTTCTTTTCTTGCACTGAGATTGTAGTCGTAAAGTAGTCTGACTCACAGGAAGTAGGCTGTGAAACAACAACAACAACGTACACCGACACTATTTTGCAAGGGCTCTGTTGCTGCATCCTGGGCTTAAGTGATTATCATTGGTTTAAAGAAATACAAACAAGCCATGGAATTTTTTTCCCCCTATACCAGAATGATAATGGGTTCAACCAGACCCTTTTCCAGCACTGGCATAGCACTAAAACGAAGTGTGGCGATAGGTCTGACCATGCGAGACTAGTTGTAAGGAAATGCACCAATGAAACGGTTCAAGTGGATATTGTATTTGGGTGGTGTTTTTAGCCATGCTAGCGGCATGCTTCTAGGGATGGCAATGTCGGTCTGTCGGGCAGTCCACCGCTTTGGTCCAGACTGAAATATCTCTACTACTGGATGGATTTCCATGACATTTTGTACAGACACACATGTTCCTGAGTTAATGAAGCCTACTGACATTGGTGATCCTTTGACTTTTCATCTATCACCACCAACAGGTCAAAGTTATCACTTACCCAGGGAAATATCTCTACATCTGCTCAATGGACTGGCACAAAATATAGTACAGACATTCATGGCTTCGAGACGAAGTATCCTAATGATTCCATTGCTGTGTCTCAAATCGCGTACTTCCGTTAGTACACTTACATGCAGTACACTGCGTACACTATGTACTTACTTGTGTAGCGCGTGAATTTCGACAGGGTAGTGTCTCAAATCGAACACGGCTGTTCTGCACTTACTGGAAATAACGATCCCAACATTTGACCTGTTCTTCTTCTTTTTAATGGCGAAGTGCAGCCGGGCGGAGCATTATTGCCAACATTTTACCGCGATTGCCGCACGCCAAAATATCTGCCGGCTCGTTTGCTCACTTGACTTCAATTCAGTTTGATTAAAAATGAATAAAAATGGACGTGCTTTTACTTTTAGCTGTAACAATCGCAACCGCAGCCTGCATTTTAATACGTTGGTGGTCCCTCCCCTTCCGCTATGTAGCCAAGATGGCGACCATTGAGGGTGAGAAGTGTGCAGCATTCCACACTCAACTTTCTGACCGTTATGAGTACACCATCCGGGTACTAATAGTGCACTGCACTTTTCCATAATTGTCAGTGCGAACGCACTTATGCACTCAAAATAGTAAATGTAAGTACAGAAGTACGCGATTTGAGACACAGTACGTGACTTTTTCTCTAGCGCCACCATGAGGTTCACACTTATGGTTTTGAGTTAAATGTCTTGACAGCTATTGGATGGATTGCCATTAAAATTTGTTTCAGTCATTCATCCTCTGATGTTTCATTTAGCACCATCATCAGGTCAAAATTTTAATCAAATGTTCGCATGCCAATATGGTAAACTTACTATTATTAAACATACAAAGCATCAGCACGTAAGCACTGTCAGTGGGAGTATGTTAGCATGCTGACGTTAGCATTTAGCTCAAAGCACTGTTGTGCCTAAGTACAGTCTCAGAGTCGCTAGCATGGCTGAAGACTCTTATCTTTTATGTCCATTTCAGTATGGGTATAGTAATTCCTGTTATACAGTGTAATTAGTAGTGCTGAGGTTATTTTACTTGTGGATGGGTGCTGAACTCTGGAGTGTAAACTTTCTTTCCTTGCCGACATAATGCCTAATCTTTTCAAATATCACACTCACACCTCTCTTATCCTCTTCCCCCCCTTCCTTCAATCAGATAGACAGATAAGTGGCAGACTCAAGGGGGCATTCAAGGTGCTGAGCCTATATCTTAAGTGCTCTGTCTTTCTCTCTGTCCTTCTTTCCCTCCTTTTGTCTCTCTTTCTCAATCCATCTCTCTGTTTTTCAGATGCCAAGGAGATTGTGCTGAAAGCTCAGATTCTTGCCGGTGGCAGAGGCAAGGGTGTGTTTGACAGTGGCCTTAAAGGTGGAGTGCACTTAACTAAGGAGTAAGTATGCCCCTATGTGCATTTCACACTGTGAGGTACTGTAGGAGATATATTCACATTATTTCTCCTACGACAGCGGCTTTTAGAGTGAACAGGCTCAAAGAGCTTTCTGAAGATGCTCCCTAGGCACAAAAACAGTCAGGATTACTTGTGCTGCAAATAAACAGTTTTTCTTTCTTCCAGTGTCTCGTTTGGCAACAGCTACCCTCAATTAAATGTTGAAAAAGTGATTTTAAGGTCAACAGAAGTGTTATTCACTCCATACTGAGTTTTCCTCACTCAGGTTGATTGGGTTTTGTGCCGCTGCTGAGGTTTATTTTGTTCTGGCTTAGAATTACAAAGTGTGATGGATGTATTCCTCCAATGAAGGCTCACACTGAAATCTTGCGCATTTTTCCAAAGGCTGAACAACAATTTGAAAGAGCTCTTCTTTGCTCAGACACTGCATTTCCCTCTACCGCATTTTCATGTACTAAAACAGTGCTATCTTTTTTAGTAAATGTGCCTACCACTTACTGCCGCCTTGAAGGCAAAAAGGTGATTTATGACAATTGTCCCAGACATGTATCATCGTCACCCTACTTCAAGGTACGGAATGGCCGGAAACTTTTTCAAAGTGAGATATGCTGAAGTTCATCATCCCCAGACAGTGACATGAGTGCACAGTTCACCTTCCTCTCATCTATCAAAGGATGAGTACAACCCCTGGCTTCATTTCTATTCACTTACAAAACCAGAGCAGGCTCACAGAAACAGCCCCGGCACGCAGGCTGCTTTTAAACAGGGAGAATAAGTAGAGGTTCATTCACGGCAATGTGTTGATGCACCAAAGTGTCTCCAAAAGCTGTGCTTTGTCAGAATATGTTACATTAATGTCCAGAAAGTGCTGAGACACATCTTTCTTCAGCTGAACAAAACATTGGAGAATAAATATTATAATAGAATTATAACTTATTATACTGTCAGTTCACCTGTTTTTCTCATCTTTCATTTTGTAAGTGTATGCTTTTCAGTGATTTGTTTTTAAAATGAAGAATATTGGTAAAAAAAAAGATACTGTTTGACCTGTAACCTCTCTCCTTCAGCCCTGCAGTGGTTGGTGAGCTGGCCAATAAGATGCTGGGTTTCAACCTGACTACCAAACAGACACCAAAAGATGGAGTAAAAGTAAAAACGGTGAGCCGTGGTGCATACTGGAGGAAAGAAAGACATACTTTGCTCTTTCTTTTTGCTCTTGTTTTTGTTTTGTCTTTTATTTTTATTTTTTTTTTTTTGCCCTCATTTCAAGGCATTTTGAGTCCAGTAATGCAGTTCTGTAAAATTAATGACTGTGAAGGCATTCTGGCTGTATGTTTTTTTTTTTTGTTTTGTTTTGTTTTTTCAGTAGGTTTAAATAGTAGCTGTCCACCCTTGTTTACTGTGGGTTTGCGCTGGCTGGTGTTATGGCTCATTGCATAAACTGAACTGGGCCCTCTGTGAATTTAAAGTGTTTGGTAAACAACTGTTTCTATGTGCCACTAACAAGCAGGAATATCATTTTCTCTACTCGCATGCTGCATGCAGCACCTCCTCAAAACAGACATTTCCAGGTGATGAATCCTTCTCGCTCAATGGCTTGTATGTGGGTCCTGCTTTTTCCTATTTTCTCCTCCCATCTCTGTCTACCTCTGCTACCCCCCATTCCACCCAACTCCTCCTCCCACTCCTGCTGCAGAGTTTAGGTAGAATCAAATGAGTGTCACACTTGTCATTTTTATAAAAAGCACCTGCGGACAAGGAAGTTCACAAGCTCCGAATTACCTCCATGTCTCAGAGGCAGAGGAAAAGGCTAACGAACAACAAAATAAACAGGACAAAACTTGAATTAGATGTGAGCGAGAGGAGACGTGACCTAAAGTTGGCCATCTAATTGTCTTACCAAGAACATCCTCTTTCACCCGTAGCACTGAAATCAGACCTGGCAAGAGCAGCCGTTGACTGACCTGAAGGATTGAGTACAGTAACAGTGTAGTCACAATCTGGTCTGTCAGATGACAGCCAGAGCTTAGCTGTCAACCTGCCAATGGAGCTCACGTCAACCCTCAACCCAGACTGCACCACAGAGCAGAGAACACCACAGGAAAAGGGGCAGCACTTCAGCATCTACATGGATTTGCTGTCATGGATAGAGACAGACTGATAGAGGGGTGAGGAGAGAAGATAAGGGAAGATGAGGAGGGGGGTGTAAAAGATGGTTGTGGAAGAAGACTGTAGGAGACTGAAACAGTTACAGCATTTGATGGGAAAAGGAAAGAACAAGACGGTGGGAATAGAATATGTTTAGTTTGACTGAGGAATCGGGCTACAAGTCAAACGACAGGGAACTTAAGAGAACGCTTGAGTGACTGGAGAAGACAACATTTGGACAAGGAGATAGGGGTGCTGTCTGTTAACATGGAGGGTAGAGAAGGCTATCCATCCTCATTCGCTGGGCGATAGAGTGGAAGCTGAACACAAGGGCTGTGCATGTTCAAACAAACACCCCATCCAGAAACCCTGCAGCCCATTAACCACCGCACAACTGATAGTTTCCTGTCAGATTTGTTTTTTCTCTCTTTTCCAAATGGGCCTCTTGCTTGCTTCCTCCTTCTGCTTATCTGCCGGACTCTAAACATTAGATTCCTCTCTATTTGCCTCCCTTTCTGTCATTCACAGAATATGAGATTTTCTCAGAGCTATGCTTCATAGATTCTGCCAATCTATGGACCCTGCTTATTTTCCTTGTGTTCCATTGTGTTCAATCTAATACTGAACGTTGTGGACCTTTTTTAAAGATGCAGTGTAATGTAAAAATTTAAGTTTTCAAAGATTTGCCTAATACTATGGGTGAAGTACAGAGAAATCAAATGGGATTTTTATCAGGGCTACAGTAGGTACCCTTTACGTGATCATGAAGTTGGTGTCGTAGTTGCAAGCCTCCATCAGCGCCTCTTTCTCCTGCTCTGCCATGTCCAGGTGATGGTTGCTGAGGCCTTGGACATTAGCAGGGAGACCTACTTTGCCATTCTGATGGACCGCTCCTGTAATGGCCCTGTCATGGTAGGAAGCCCCCAGGGAGGTATGGATATCGAGGAGGTAGCCGCCAGCACCCCAGAACTCATCTTTAAGGTATGTAATTTGTGGCGTTCACCCATCACTGCAATATCAAATGAGAAGAATAAAAAAATAAATGTATCAACCTTAAAAAACACTGCAAAAATTGAAATTGATTGACCTTGCCTGGAGCAATGGAACTCTTTAAAAAGTGCAAACCCCTCGCCGTCTTTGCTCAAACATCTTACTCTGTAATTGACAAAAGTTTTATTTGGCCTGAAATCATACCGGGACTGGATTGCCCAGTGGGTCTTGCAGATGGAAGCTCTGTTCGCATTTTCTGCTAATTCAAATAAATGTATTGTCTTGTCTGCGTGCGCAGTGCAGCAGCTGAACATGACGCACACAAACAGCAATACACTGAAGCTTCACATGAACAAATACACACAAACACACAGCCTTCTGTGTTTTATATTGCTATTAATTAGATTCCATTTGCAGAACTTAATTCACAGTAGTCACTTGGCTACTGAGCAACAGGTCCTTGTCATTGTTAACAGATGTGCAATTTAAGCATTACAGATGGAGTTTACCGGCATTTCCTATTGTTTTATATCTTTCTTTTGCTATAGTCTACAGATGTTAGAGCAGACTGTAAAGATCCTGCTGAGATTGATGTTGACATTCATTATTTCCAGAAGATTTCAGATTGTATATGCAATACACAGCTGTGGTGTTGCTATCCCGCACACATGATAGCACAGTACACCCTTCACACATCTCGTATGGTCCGGACCTAGTTTATAAAGAACTGGTTCATACCAACTAATGACAGCTGCTGTTTTATACCACTGTGCACCCTGAAATCCTTCATCCGTTTTTATACCTATGAAAAAAGTTATGAGATCTTCTCTCTGTCTGAAAGTCAAAGATACGAGGGTCTGATGATCATAAATCCATTGTTTAAGTCTGTCTTTTCTCCAGGTCTGGCAGCTTGTTACTACTTAATTATGATGTCAGAAGTTTAATATGAACATCCGTTTTGTGTCAAATTATAGCCCGGATTTGAGCCTCTTGTTCTCTCTCACTCCCTTTATCCATTTGTTTCTCTCTCTCTCTCTTTCACCTTCACTTCAAATCTTATAGGAAGTCATAGATATATTTGAAGGTGTGCGAGACGACCAGGCACTTCGCATGGCAGCTAATTTGGGTTTCAAAGGACCTCTGCAGAGACAGGTAATGGGCACACTGAAGGCTTTAAAGTCACAATGCAAAGAAGAGGCAGAAAGATCTGCGATGCACGCACACACATGTATACAGAGACAGACGTATCCTCATTCACAAACAGACCAAACACTGGCTATTATTAGTTTTCCAGAGGCACGTTGCGAAGTGTCATTATACTAGACTCACATGCCAGGTGGTCTATTGTCATTTCTGGCAGTGATGCACAACGCTGTGCCAGGCTGAGGGAGCTGACATCACTACTGGTACTATTATCTCATAGAACATGCTATTGATTTTGTGAGTGAATCATGCAGTAGGAAACAAAACGCATCTCAATGGGCAACCTATAATCTTGAGGACAGTGAAACATTTTTTTCTTGTCACCTCAAGTTTTTACAAATCTTGCTCAGGCAGCAGTGGTCTAGTAAAATGAGGCCGAGAAAGAACAGCACAGAAACACCCCAAGTTCACATTCAGAGTGGCTATGAGTGCTTAGATGTAGAGTTAATTTCAAATAATAGAGTTAAATTCAAAAATTTGTCTCTTGGCATCAGATCACTAATTTCTTTTGTTTTCCACAGACACCGTGGCATGAGAAATCAGATTAGCTCAGATTAACACATGAAATACGTATAAATCAGTGAATTTGCTTCTGACAAGCAAACTGAGAGTCAAAGATGTTTGAGCTTTGGTTGCACCCCATTGTATGTGATTCTTTTTTGCAAGATACTGAATGGGCATTGATTTTAAACGGGCAAGGAGAGAAACAGAAAGTGATTGCTTAAGTGTCTGCATTGTCAGTATGCTTTCCCTTGGTTGCTGTGAGTCAGCTGTCAGACTCTTTGATTCAGAGATAATTACAGATCTTCTAAAATACCTTTACTATCTTGAATAAGTCTATGGGATGTTAGCATCTTTGTGTCGATGCAAGTGCGTGTGCATGCCTATACTGGTTGTGTGTGTGTCAGACAGAAATAAGTAAGTGAGATTGGTGGACTGTGTCTGGAACTGTGCATTGAGAAGTCTTTCAATGCTATGTCAAGTTGTCTTCATTACTAAAGAACATTTGCAGCAATGAAGATATCAATTGAGATCCTTTTAAAATGGGGATTTTGACAGTGATGATTTAAGTGTTGTGGCATTTTACAGTATTCATCTTTTGACCTTACACTGCTTGTATGAAAACAGCAATAACAAAACAAAAAATAGCTTATGTTTGGATACTACAACCAGGTGGAACCTACTGAAATGTGCTTTACTAACATTGTATGTAACCAGTAGTATGTGTAATAAATCTCCTATTTGCTGCTCGCCACACATTTTGAAAAAAGTGAAAAACATTTTCCCTTTCAGCTAGCTCAGAGACACACACACACACACACACATGCAAAACAAACTCAGACAGCGTGATGTTGAAGGTGATTTGCCATGTTTTATGTAGCCTGTGTGGGAGGCTGAGTGGCTTTGGCGGGGCCGGCTGCTCAGAGCCGAACCATCCGTTAATTACTGTCGTATGTGGACCTCGCAGGCGGCAGATCAGATTAAGAGGCTCTATGATCTGTTCCTGAAAGTCGACGCCACTCAAGTCGAAGTCAATCCTCTCGGAGAGACTCCCGAAGGACAAGGTACCTTGTATCATAGAAAATGCCTGTCTTTGTGTGTGTGTGTGTGTGTGTGTGTGTGTGTGTGTGTGTGTGTGTGTGTGTGTGTGTGTGTGTGTGTGTGTGTGTATCATGTGTGTCCAGCATGTGTGTTTTTTCCCATCATTAACTGTCCCTGAATCATGTCAAACATCTGTAACACTTTTTTTTTTAAATAGAGGGGTGTGCGTTATTGCATGAACGTGCAGCCACCTATTGCTCACTGACTGTGGGATACAGGCACACTACCTCCTTGGGCCTGAATGCATTTAAGAATCCGCGTGACTTTGTCTAGATCAAAATCCGAATGGCTTCAGGGAGCAGAGCTTTCCATATTCATAGCATGTTGATATTTGTTGATGATTCCTAGTTGATGATTAACTAAAGGTGTACAGTCTACCATCAACTAGTAATGAGGCACTACAATGAGGAACTACAGCAGCAGCTATAGACACACATCAATCATTTGCTCCACGGTCGTCAAAGAGTAACCACTCAAGCATACTCTATGCATATGATTCATTTTACATACTGTATATCAGGCCTGAAATGTAATTGAAATGACTTGCCTTTAATTTCAGTGTTAACATTTCTTCAAAAATTAGAACTCTTCAGCAGCAAAATGAAGTTTTGATATCTTATAAAACCCTAAGCCAGCTTAATGCCTAACCTCTATTCTTAAACTAATATGCTTACTTTATACTTATTTGCTACACGTAACTGTTGGAAAATGAGTTGTTCTGAACTTTGTATCTTGGAATTAAAAAAAAGAATAATTTAAATCATAGTACTTAAAGTCCTATTCAAAATTCAATAATTGTTATTTTATCATTCACTTACCTTTTTGTACCCTAAATAAGCGTTTTTCGAATCTTCTAGTTGTAAATCTACCTTATTCTGATACTTAACAATGAGCTGAACCGAAAAATACTCTGCGTACACTAGCCTGGAATGCTCCTGTTAGGAGAAAGAAATGTAGTGTCTTTGAATAGAAATTAATAAATTAAAAGGTTAGGGAATTATCACCCTCAATTCACTGTCTTCATGTTCAGTCTATCGAAATGGACTTTAAATAATTAGATTCGGGCTAAATTTATTGTGTAGTCAAGCAATAAATAATGTCTCTATTGTCAGTCAACTCTTAGTACTTCAAATATAAATTGTCATAGTGAGACTGAGAAGTCTAAATTCAGACCTTCAGCTCATCATTGTTATTCTGTAAAGGCTGTGTAGTATAGTGGCACTAATGTTAGAGAAATGGAGGTCTAAATTGGCAGTTGGCCTTTCTCAACAAGTTGTCAACTTAAGCCTTCCCACATCATTTGTCCAAAACACATAGATTTTTCTCATATTTGGTCTGTAAAAACATCTTTAAAAGTATTGAATATAACTCTGAGTACCACTCAGAACAGTGTGTGTTCTCTGATAGCTGATACCAGGCTTCTTTCATGTCAAATGATAGTTTGCATAGAGATTTTGATCACTATTTACCATAGCTATGGCTCCAGCTTCAATTCATGGGCTCACAGCCTGTCTCAGTCCAGTTTCTATAGTCTTTGCATGTGTTTTCCTCTCTCCCTGTCTTAAGTGTTCCCTGATAGATGGAAACACTTGAATTCACAAAGAAAAGCAGACGTATGGTAAATTTGAGTCCCCAATTGTCACTTAGCAAAATAAATTGGCACAACATGACACAAGTGGAGGTTAGCAGGTTAACATTTCAACTGCTCATCATTCAGATGAGAGCGACATTATACATAGTCCCAAAGCATATTGTAGCTGTTGTGATGCTGCTTTTGTTGAACTTGTACTGAACTTTGTTTTTCTCCCAAAGATTATTATTATGTGTCCTATCGAGACTTATTACAACATGTTGAAGATGCATCACTTCTTTGATGTTATTTAGTCTCCTCAAAAAACAGATTCTTGTTCAGAGTGTGCTTTATCAAAGATTGACAAGCAAAGTTTGTTGTTTCGTGATTTCTTATGAATATTAATGAATAAAATGACTCCTTTCAAACGATGAAGAGGTATGAGTTTCCCTTTTCTACCAGCAGTAGGAAGCAGTGGTTGTGACTGAGGCAGGCTTTGTAGACAAGCTTCACATTAAAAATCAACTCGTTCTTTGGTTCGATTTGTTCACATGTCACAAGGGAGCGCAGCTATTTTCCGGCAGGCATTCGACAGACGTGTATTGGAAAGGAAAATTTCTCAAGGGTGGAAAATTTGTATTTTTTGTCTCATTTGGTAACAGCTGAATTCATTTCGTAGATGGACTGCAATAATAGATGTGTCAAAACAAAAACTAAAGGCATTGTGTAGTGAGTGCTACTTTACCTGGAGGACACGGTATGTCTACTCCCCAGTCCCAGGAGAGTCTGGCTGCTGCATGTACCGTGTGTCTATGTACCTGTTTTATTTATGTTTCTCTTTGCCTGTACGTCACTCCCAAAGCCAATTCCCATGTTTCTATACTTTGTTACATTTTCTTACTATTACACGTGGGTTTTCTGGCTGTCAGTTTACCTGCAACGTACCATTCTTTAGAAAAGTTGATGCTGATGGTTTTATAGAAATGAGCATAATTTCTCTTAAAACTATAATAGTTATATTTTTAATGGTTGAAAGTTTACAGGCTGTCCTTTGGTCAAAACTTGTAATCGTATAGGTAGACAAGAATGTAAGTGTACAGTTATAACTACTCTCAATCTAGACTCAAACTATAAACTCAAATTAAACTCAAATTCCTTCAAAACTCAGCTAAGAACTAGCTGGAATTTAATTTCTTTAAATGAATAGATCAACATTATGGAAAATACGCTTATTTATCACTCTTATATTTTTACGTGAGCATTAAAGGTGCTGGTTGGTTGATTTTGTTACCTTTGGGCAGAGCCAGACTTTTCCAGTCTTTACGCTAAGCTAAGCTAAACTAACCGGCCTCTGGCTCTAGGTCCATATTTACTGTACAGACATGCCAGTGGTATCAGTCTTCTAATCTAAGTCTCAGCAAGACTATTCCTTTTAAGTTACAGTCACTATTTAAGTGTTGTGTAATTTATTACATTGTTTGCCTGCTATATTTCCAGGTAGCTTCATGATCTCTTTGAAATGCAGTCTGTTTGAAGTGTAAAGGAAATGTCTATTTTACTATAATGGTCTCTCCCTTAAAGGCAGTGTCAAAAACCCATCCCTTCGTGAGCCAAAATCTGATAATTAAGACCTGTAGGCCGAGGGGACGCCCCTCACTTCATTAATTTCAGGTTTTAGAAATTATAATTAGTTGGCTTTTTATGTCTGAAATCGTCCTTCTCTTCCCTTTTCCCTTTCCCCCCATCTCCCTCTTTCTCCCTTTTGTGCTTCCTCCGTTGCTCTCTTTATTCCTAACTCGGTCTTTGTCATCTCCCCACTCCTCCAGTGGTTTGCTTTGATGCCAAGATCAACTTTGACGACAACGCTGAGTTCCGTCAGAAAGCCGTGTTTGCCATGGACGATATGACTGAGAGCGACCCCACAGAGACAGAGGCAGCCAAGTGGGACCTCAAATATATCGGCCTGGATGGAAACATTGCCTGCTTTGGTACGGAAACAAAACCCTGTAACATTCCTGCACACACACGCACACACACCAACTATTAAATGAATTGTCCCATAAGCAAACCCCTCCTGACATAAGGCTTTAATGCATCTCTTAAGTCACATAAGTGAAAAGCTCGGACACAGTTAAAACTTAGTCAAAGTAAAGGCAGCCTGGGCTCTTCTCCAGTCCACATTAAAAGCAGCTTTCTGAGGACTCCAGAAGGAATGCTGCCGTAACCAATGCGTTCTAATTAGCTATAATCCGCCCAGAAAGTCTCCAGTGAGCCAGATTGTTAGCATTCTCATTAAAGGCCCCCTCTCTTGTCATAAATCAAAGCTTTTACAGTGTACAGCAGCACTAACAGGTGCTCTCGCTTCTTACCCCGTAGCCTCATAAACACATTAGATGTCTGTTAGCACTACCCCCCNCACACACACACACACACACACACAAACAAACAAGCGCACGCACACACCCTACTCTGCATCCCCAGCTCCCAGACTCTTTTAAAGTAACAACGGCTTTTAAGGCCCTGCAGCTTCCTTGAGCGCTCTGTACGCCACCAGAGTGACAGCTGTTAAAGCGAATTTCCCTTTTATTGAGACCTCGGTCGGGGAGCTTGCCAGGAAGTTCAGCTTGGCTTAACCAAATGAGGTAAGACATTTTTGTGCACTTGGCTCCCGCACAACTCAGCAGGGTAGCCGCGCTGGCAGTTGGCTAAATGATGACACAGGCCGCAAAAAAAGCGTAGCAGAACCTGCTTTAATCAATGCTCTTTTCTCTGAAGTCGCAAGTCGAGACATAATCACATTTTCTCTGTGTTGCTCAACTTGAAGCATTGAATGTTCCTGATTAGAAGATTTCCAGCTGATTCACTTTTTTTAAGTGTGACATTTTTTTCAGATATTTGCTCTTCTTTGGTTGATATTTCACTGCTGGATTCCTTTATGGGTGTTTTTACAGTACATGTCATCTTTCCTTCAGCGGCTGTAATGTTATTTTAATTAACTCATGGCTGCTGGTGTCACACGTTCGTTTCAGGGACTTTTGTTTCAATTTCTGGACTTAATGGTCAAATTTAGCTTCACTCCACCAAATAAATACATTTAATACATTGTACAGTAGGTCATTATTGGGCTATAGTACCATTAACAATCACTCAATATATAAAATGGGTTCACCTGACACCATAAGTCTCAGGCACCTTCCTCTGCGTTTCAGTACACATGAACTGACACAGTACATCTTTATAGTGAATGGAGCCGGTTTGGCCATGGCCACATGTGACATCATTGACCTGCATGGAGGAAAGCCAGCTAACTTCCTGGACCTGGGGGGAGGAGTCAAGGAGAGGCAGGTGTACGAGGCCTTTAAGCTGCTCACTGCTGACCCTAAGGTAGGAACAAACTGTTTAAAAAAAGGGATTGTGTGCTTTTGTCTTGGCGAAGCTTGATTGTAACAATTGAGTACATAAGTCCAATTGGATCTTTATTTTAAAGCACATCTTTAAAGAAAAAGTCATTTAAAAAAAGCTATTTTACCACCTGTTGAATTGTTTTTGATATTGCAGGCATGTATCTTGTCATAGCATATTCATAAAGCCCTGTCTATCTATGTTAGCATTTTGTCACTGAGACAACAGTGCTCATTAGACTAGGGACCTTGGCATATGTCCATGTTTCACTGAGGGAAACAGAGTCTGGGAGGCTTTGTGATTATATGCCATCATTTTCAGTTTCAGCGGCATGATAAATTGCTGCTCTGTACTCTGCAATAAAACTCGGCTTTTAAAGACTCATTATCGCACGTGCATCCACACGGATGTACACGCGCACGCACAAATTTCACTCAGAGCATGCCTCTGAATGTCTTGCAGCTCAGGATGAGTGGCAGCTTGGGATGTTTTACAAGTGATTCAGCTCTATGTTCAGAAAGCTAATAACTCCAAACTAAACAACATGAGCCTTGTAACGATACCGCAGTGCTGATTGTGTGTTGACAGTCATCACGCCGCTAATTCCCCCGCTGCTGTCACTCCCACATCCCTGTACTGATCTGCGGCTGCCTGTGTGTTAGCAGGGCTGGCAGGGCTTGGTTATATGGAATACAGTAGTAGCATTTGACACCAATTCTGTCTTCTGCCCTACCTTTTTGTAACCTTTTACACATGCTGATTTCACTTGGCAGGAAATGCTTTTGAAAATGTGTTTAACACAATTTTTCATACGTTTCAGTATTAGTGGTGAGGGCCTCGAAATGGTAGCATTTTTAAAGAGTTCTGCCTCATATTTATCGCACAGCAGTGAACAGACCAGTGTTGCACACCTTTTTACAGATGAATGTTAAAAACCTACCAGCCTTAACAACCTAGCCAGCAGGTGATACATTGCCTCACTCAAATTTTCACTGTGTGTAGATTCTATTTGGTCTCATGTGAATTCAACCCAGTGGTCTGTAGGGGGAAACAAAAATGAATATGGTGGATATAAAAAGAAATGCGATCAATAGGGGAGAGAGAAAACTACAAAGACTTCACTCTCTCCTGGTATGGGGTCATCATCTATTATTATTGAACCCTTTTAAAATGAGGTGGAGGTTTTTAAAGTCTGAAATCATTGCACTCCCGCATGGACAAGAGGAGCCTCCTCCACCCTCCTCCTGTTCCTCCTTCTCTTTCTGTCTTGGGCTGATTTCCCAGATCCAGATGGGGGAGTAAGCCTGCTGTCTGTCGCTCCTGCTGCTGTGTATGGAAATAGAGACAGGGAGCTCCTCCCTAACAGGGGAAAAAAGTAGAATTGGATTGACATTAAACTGGGTTGGAAGCACCATTAGCATTTCAACCAGGGGAGCTGAGAAACCTGCTCTGATCTGTGGAGGGAATGTTAATCATTTCACAATAAGAGCGAGTGAGAGAGAGCTACTCATTAACATCTAGTTTTCTTTTTCTTTTTTCCCTAAAAATGACCACTCCCAAACTCAAAAATATGAGCAGAAATTGAAATTAAAATCACGCCGTAGGCTAGGTGAATATGAGGCAAAAATTCTTGATTCTATATGTCAGTAAGTTATGGAGAGAGCGCTGTTCTGCTCATTTGCCTAAAATATCAAGGCAATCAGTGCTTATGGCCTTCAAATATGCAATCCCTTTGTTGAAGTCCCTGATGGACTGGTTTACTTGTATTTCACATCATTATTGTTCTGCCTTTTTTTTAAAAGCACATTTCTTCTTCTCTCAGCTAATGGTTTTGACAGCATGTTATGAGGATGCTTATTTCCACTGCATAAAATGATCGATAGCAGCTACAAGGAAAGGCCATTAATGTTCTGCTGCACACATGAATATGTGCTTTTCATTAGAGACCACTGTGACTTTTGGCTGGAAAGATTAGAATGGTGCATATGCTGTGGAAAAGACAGAAGCGCATTCAGTGGCCAGGCAGGCAGTAGAGCAGGAAATATCCCGCTGTAATGACGACATACATTTCCACAATAAAAGGTATTTTGTTGTCTGCCTTCTCCTTCAGTCTTTCTTCCTCAGCCACTTTTACGCTTTTGTCTCCCTCCCTCCGTCTTTCTCGCTCTCTTCTTCCCTCTCAGTCTCCGCTTTGATGTCTCAGGCTCATTGTGCTGAGAGGAGTAGAAGTGATGTGAGTGTACTGCTGGCACTGAATAGCAGAGACGGAGTCTGAGATGACAAAGCCTCCTTTTTCTTGTTTGCTCACTTCTCCAGTATCTACCCTTACAGCATTCATTACCTTAAACATTATTATTCTCTGAAAGAAAAGGGAAGAGAAAACAGATGAAATGGGGATACAGTGTGTGAAGTGGGAACAACATAGAAAAAAAAAAGTCAAAATGAAATGATTGGGACAAAAAAAAAGAATCATAAAGCAGTGTGTAGCCCAGTGTGTGTTAAATATGTGGGATGTTATGTAGCTCAGCTGGGTGTACTAGACCATACAGCTTTGTTTGAATTTCAGCCCCCGGCTTTTTAAGCGGGGACATATTTATTTTTCATGCTAAAATAAATACAGTAGCTCCACGTTCTTCATATCCACGAATAGAACAGTTTGTTGACAAGAATGGCTGAATTTATTGAGGTTTCCCACACATCACCTGTTGGCACGAAGCAGGAGCCAGCGGCAAATACCAACAGCCAAATAACCCCGTTATTGCCTTGTGCCTGTGCCATAAAGAAAGTGGCAAATGGATGTTTTGTGTAACTCGACATCCATTTTGTTCTTAGGGCTTAAGGCAGTTTTCTGTAATTTTTATGGGCTAGAGTAAATTATGACATTTTTCTAAAACACACCTTTGTTGTTGGTGTATGCCTGTATAAGGGCCACCACTATATCAAACTATCAATTATCATGGCAAAAATAATGTTTACATCACAGTAACATCATTAAAATAATATTCAAAATTAATCGGGGGCTGGGGTGTCCCCACTCCCCAGACTGACATCCGCTGTCTTTAATGTGAAAATCTAATTTTACTGAAACATTACAGCGTATATATCAATTAAACAAAATAAATCCCCTTAACCTAACCCTAATACGCTGTAAAGACAGGCTGAACCACTGTGTGACGCTATTTGAAAAAGAGTCCGATGAAGGACGCCTCCGCTTGCAGCCTCCAAATGAACAAACAGGTGGGGATGATGCAACTATGAACTGACGTTGCTTTTCAGCGGCAATCGATCGGACAGTGACCACTAAAGACGGCTTTTTTGTCATTTAGTCACTGCCCTGTTTTGATTTTGATCAACCAAACGTAATATAAACTAAAGTGCTACAACTTAATTGTGTTATCTGGCAGAGTATTGGGGTGACTATGGAGGTCATTTGTGAGGTTAGCTGTGTCTGCTGGCTATCAGCTTTGTGTTTCTATTCACAAACAACTAAATCTCTGTCCTTTTTACACAGTCCAAACTATTCCAACTACACTGAGTGAACTGTTTTTGAGGGTGGATAAAGTCTGTCCCTCTCAGAATAACGTTTTGTTCCACTAACGTTGTTGGCAGAGAGCCAGTCACATTTCCATGGTTGTGAGTTGTGAATGTTCTGCCTCCCGCTCAGTGCTGCTGTGTGTCTGTGGGTGCAAAAAGTACAGTGCAATGGAGGAAGAACAAAAATATACTGCAAGAAAAGAAAGGGCAAATAAAAATAGAGCAAGTATTAAAAGTCAAGTGGCAACTGTGCTGCCATTTACCATTTACTGATGAAATTATCAGTTTGATCATCACAAACTGGCATATTGTGACACCCCTAGTCTGTGTGTGTGCATACATACAATACAGTAAGTGATTCTGTGTATAAGCTTGCACGTACGTCTCTGTGTTTTCTTTCTCGGCTCTTACCTGTAGGCTTGTTGCACGCTGCTGTAGTTCGCCGTGCTGCTGCTGCGTTGTGTAAGGCGAAGCAGGCACGCAAAGCGAGGAGGCTGCGCTCGGAGGTGAAAGAGGCACAGATTGGCACATTAGCATTAGTTCAGCTGGGTGACCCACCTCCCGTGCAAATATGGAGGTGTGTTCATATGCATGTGTTAATTTTGTTGAATCACGCTGTTGGTCGTGAAACATCTTTTCAGCTCTCAGTGGCGCGTGTGTGATCTCAATTTGGAATTTTGAGGCTCATCTCTGAGCGTGTTTGTGTGTGTGTGTGTGTCTGCATTTTTACCTTTGTGAGATTATTGTGCATGTCCCCAGTGCTTCAGCCCCCATTGCCCTCAAGCAAAACTACATACTATTTTCCTTCTTTCCAGCTCAGTGCCTCTGCTTTAACTCACTGTGGTCCCCCTTTAACCACTTTCCTCCTTGTTGCAGTGACATTCCTGAGCTCAGCCAGCTCCAAGTCCCATCTCCCCCTCCACAGGGGACACACCACTACTACCTTTCCCTGTCTTCTGTTTCCTGTGAAGGTGTCTTTATTGTTATTATTCAGCACTACTTACGTGATGATACATACCTGGACATTTAAAGCAGTGCCCCAGTGTGTCTTCCTACCAGTCTGTCACCAGTCTCACTATTTCCTCTTGTGGTTCCTTCCTCTCCTTTTCTCTCTGCCTCTTTGTATCTCTCTCTTCTTCCCTGTAGCCTTTCATGTAGCTAAATCCTGTTAAACTGAATGTGAGGAGCTCCCCTCACTTTCATGCCTGCTAGCTAAATCCTGCAGGAGCCCAGGCACTGCCTTTCACATCCCCATATGGGCATGTCTGAGCCCATGTCTAATGTGCTTCAACATGTATGTATGGAGTCACAGAAAGGCAGTGACTCCGGTCCAAGCCAAGTGAGCCAGAGAAATATGTCATGAAAAGTGCCCCATCCTGTCTTCAGGCTGCACAGGAAAGAAGGAAAGGAGCACTATTTTACAGGGCTGTGTCCTTAGGGTGTTAGAGCACAGGACTGTGATGGAAATCACACATCTCATTCAGTCACTGTGAAACGCAAATAGGAAAAAGTACACACTCGTATTGACATCATACACACATCTGCACACACATGAAGTCCTCCAGGGACCCCAACAACTGTTAATCACAAGAGTCACCTGTGTTGTGAGAGGCCCACGGTGTGTTATTTTTGAAGGAAAGAAATCACCTTTCTGCCTGAAGCCGAGGGCCTGTGGGAGATGCTGGTTCCCTGTGTTATAAGCAAAAGCAATGCAAAGCCGCTGAGAAAACGAGAGAAAGGAGAACGCAAGCTAGCACGGTAATGGAGTTCATTCCCAGCGTGCAGAATATTACACAAGTACTAAATAGGTGGCCATCCATGGAGGGACGAGTACTTAGTCCAGCCAACACAGTGGGGCTGCCATATTGAGGCCAGGCCACAGAGTGAACATTGCTTGGAACAGGCGGACAGCGTGGGGGTTTGTGTGCTTTAAGGAAGAAGTGGCTCTCCGGGTGATGTATTTTCTTTGTATTTTCAGTTATATGCCATGCTGCAGGTCATTATATTGGTTTGCCATTATAAGAGAAAGGCACTACCTCGTAATGGTTTTCCTGCAGATTTGCTTACAGTGCATTAAAATCCTGCTTTAGTGACAGATATAGGGTTGGGTTTTTGTCTATCATGGGACCTCGTCTGCTCTAGTACGTTTAAAATCACTGCATGTGGGAAGCTAGTGTTATAGGCTAAACCCAGAGTGCACTGACCCTGTGTTAGTCCTTGAAATGTATTCACCATGAGCCGGACGCAATGTAATTGGTTTGTGAGCACGTACACATTGACACACTCCCATTTAATGTGTGGGTTTGTTTTTCCATTTGAGCAAATAGCTTGTGTGTGTGTATAGGTATAGATTTCAAGGCCGTCCATTGAAAGTCTCTAAGATATGGGTCAAAAGTTCAAAACTCAAGACGCAGAGTGTGTGAACTCGCTTGACAAGCCAACCTCTTTTCTCCGTGAACTCAGAAACCCGCGTATCAGACGTCAACATAATCACATCAACAGCTCTCGCCCATTTCTTAGCAGCTTTGCCAGCAGCCAACAGTTTTAGATTTAGATGTATTATGTTTTTGTTTACCACATGTCCCCTTCTTTTCTATATATTGAATGAACAAGCCTAGGGACCGCGGAACTAAGTGATTATACTTTTGAAGTCAGGTGCATGTCTATTGTGTTAATTGGTAGAGTGGTTTAGAAGGTAGACTCCAAAGAAAAGCTTTTTAGCGTATAGGCATACAAATCACAGGATGACAAATGACAAAGATCTCCACAAATCATGTTGATGGTACGTGATGTGAAATATCAAGTGTGTCTTTTCTCTAATATGATGGAATCCTAGATGTCATCTGATATCTGTTCCAACTGTGTACCGTAGATGTAGTGTATATAAAGATGTTTCCTCACTGCTCCCATTAATTTGATTGCTCTGCTCTCTAGTCTTTCAGCATTCCACATTATTGGTCATCTGCTCAGTTAGGTTTAATTAATACAGCATTGCAAATGAATGCTCACCTAATTAATTTCTCTATGTAATAATGCCATCCACTCTAATTCTTGCTGTCTGTTCCTCTTCCTCTTCCAAAGTGTTACATTGCGGCCACATGTCACAATCAACATTTAGACCGCAGTCTCAAAAAACAAGCCTGTTCGTAAGCATGCCATGCCACCAAGATTTGGGCCAGCTGAGCATTTCAGTTCTTCAGCAGGATGACAACTCGGAACACACGTCAATACCTTTTCGTGAAGAGTGAATGGCCTGCTCAGTCTTCAGAGCTCAACCCCACAGAACTTGTGTTGAACAAAGTGGAGAGAAGAGTTGAATCAAATCAAACTACAAGTGCACACATCTTTGGAAAAAGCTGCATAAGAGCTGGAAAGAAATGTCAAGTGATTTCATGCTAAAAACAGAATGCCTTGTGAGGCAGTTACTAATGTAACGGAGTGGTTATGTGGCGCTATTTAGATAAAGTTGCTATGATACTTTTGGTTTGTATATTGTATACTGAATCTTTGATGTCAAATTTCAGTTATTAAACAGGTTTTCTCAAACTTTTGACTGCACTGTAAAATATATTTCAGTAACATATAAATGCAAAATTAAATTATTACATGATCTGGCAAGTAGTTTGTTATTTTAGCCTTACATATATTATAATAATAAGTTCATTGTCTCCTGAAAGACTAATTACCCTTTCAAAATAATGCAGTGTTTCAGTTGATCTAAATGAATAAGGGGTGGGCGTGAGTTGGACAGCTGGATTGGTGAACAGGTGTTTCTAATAGGGATGGGAATTGCATTTGATGATGTGATATGATTTATCTTTTGTAACAAACAACCTGACTTGAAAAACTTGAAAGAAAGTTTGAGATAAAGAGAGAGAAAGCATTGCAAGAGCGAGAGAGAGGGAGACACAGAGCGCGCAAGTGGGCGAGCAAGAACGATTCGGCTGCAGAGTCCTGCATGTGCGGAAGATGAATTGAGACACGTTAATGCTTTGCATTTTAATCAATTCATGGGCCCCTTTGTATGGAATCATAGGAGTGCCATAAAAAAAAGAATAAATCTGTAAAAGAATAAGAAAATAAATGTGAAAGTATGAAGAGGAATAAATACAAAAATTATTAAGTACATTTAAAAAACTGGAAATATAAAGAGAAATAAAAAAAATAATTATAAGCATTTTTATTAATTTTTACATTTATTTTTACATTTATTTCTGTATATATTTATTTGCTTTTCCCTGACACACACACACACTTCATATTCATATACATATATGTGTATATATAT